>JAQMYM010000008.1:3272973-3290734 GCA_030014255.1 Parauchenoglanis ngamensis | reverse complement strand
TGTGTGTGTGTGTGTGTGTGTGTGTGTGTGTGTGTGTGTGTGTGTGTGTGTGTGTGTGTGTGTGTGTGTGTGTCTGTTTGTGTGTTGTGTAGGGCTTTTGTACAGTGTAGCCGTGTCCTTGACAGTAAATACAAAAGGTTCAGCCATCTTTCTCTGCCCTCTTTGTGCTTCAACAGAGACGTCAAAACCATTTTATGATCTTTATAAATGGCTCGTTTTGTTTTGACCAAGTTTTTTAGACGGTGCTGGAACTCTGTCCCTCCTGGTTTGTGAGATGTGGTTAGGGTGTGCAGAAAGGTGCGCAGAAAACGAGCAGAAGTGATGCTTGCCTAAATTTTATGGGAGATAATGTAACGTCATGACAGATCTTTGAAAATAAAAATCACATTAAGTATTTAATCAGTCTGGAGAAACAAATGAGCATTGATTTTGTGTGTGTGCGCGTGTACGTGTGCGCGTGTACGTGTGCGCGTGTACGTGTGTGCGTGTACGTGTGTGTGTGTGTGTGTGTGTGTGTGTGTGTGTGTGTGTTTATCTGAGGGAGGACTAATCTCCCAAAAAACATCACACAGCATGATGTGTGTCCAACTCATGATGTGTATCTCGACCCCTAGTCCAACTCTTCTAATCTCGTCAGATAAATGTTCTTGTTGTGTTTAAAGCATTACAGCTTTTTAGTGACAGGAATGCAGCATTTTTATTTACACTAAAGTTACTGAGCCTACAAGCCAGCTCTAGTTTGTTAACATGGACAGTTTTCTTATTCAGCTTTTTTTCCACAATTTTTCAGCAACTTTCACAAACTTTAATGCCAGGAACAGACTACATGATATTTCTGTCTTTCGTGATTGTCACCAATCAGATTAGGCGATCACAGTGCCATAAATTCTTGCCGTGTTTTGATCGGGAGACTGGAAGCGCTACAGTTGTGACTCATCGTTTGTGTCATCAAGGAGGAGGGTCAAGAAGTTGTCAATCATGGCTACAGAAGGAAAGTCAAGGAACACGTCGTAGGAGTCATCAGACTAGGCCAGGAAATGCAAGAAATCCGGACATGCTAGGTAGAGACTTTTCATCAGGGTGTAGTCCCGGGATCCACATTACTATTCTTTGATTATGTCACACTATAAGACCCGATCGCCGTTCCCAATGTTCATATTCAGGCCTGACGATGGAAATTTTTCAGCCACGACAAAAGTGTGTCAAAATCAGGCTGAATTCAGATAATCTGACCCCGGCTTAAGCGAGAATTTAACAGCACTTAACCTTGAAAGGGTTTGGTTTGAACACAAGCCAGCATCCATTAAAGGTGAACATGGTAATATACTTCAAAAAAACTGGTCCAGTAATAAAATGAGGTTCTGAAATAATGAATAAATAAAATGTTGACACATCTTCTGCTAACCTGTGACAAAATCAAGCAAACAATAAGTTTGGAAAGACGTTTGTCATAATCTCCAGACCTGACTTAAAGAAAGCAGTGACGTAAATGTGTCAAGAAGAATAGAGAACTTATTGCCTGAGAGGATTCAGAAGCTGCTCGAAGGATATGAAAGAACTTGTAGGCAGTTCGAATGGCTGAAAGGTCATTTGAGAAAATCTACAATACAATACAATACAATACAATTTACAAAATCACATGCAGAAAGTGGGACCGGGTGTGCAAACTTTTGAACTGAAATCATTTTGATATTATTTGCTATTAATATCTTAACATACACGATCTGTCCAATTTCTTTCCCTGTAATAATGAAGGAATGGCTGTGAAATCGAAGCTAAACGTTTTCTTGCCGTAAATGTCTTTGTGTTCATTTTGTTAAGGGTGTGCAAACTTTTGCACTGTGCGTACACTCACCGTCCACATTATTAAGAATCCAATAGATTTGTGATACAGAGAAATATAATACTGAGAGGTGGGCTGAGAGGTAAGGAATTAAATGAATGAAATAAATCCTCATTTATGATAAAGCCAAGGTTTCAGGAGAAAAAAACAGGAAGTAGGTTTTGTGATGAAGAGAAAATAATATCAGATACAGAGAGAATGACTGATAAAGAGAGATAGAGAAAGTAATAGTCGGTGATGAGATGAGGTAGAGGGGAGACATGAGAAAATTGCTCTTTCTTTCTCTTCGAGCTTTGGTCACGTCTCGGATCGGTCCGACAGCTCGGCTGCGAAAGAGCGTCACGGAGGAACGTGGTCAGCCGTATTCCTTATCTCTGTAAAGATTCCAGGTATCCAAATGCTCAGCGTTTTTGCTTCAGCATCATGCTGAATGAAACGTAGGCCAGCTTTAGAGGTGGATTTTCCTAGTTGAGAGATTTGCCAGTATGTTGCATGTCACTGAGCATTACAGGTTGTGCAGTGTGACTCACACCGATTCCCCACAGTTCAGCAGCAGGAAACCGGCCGGTCATGACTGTCAGATCATTTCTGTCCTGCTGCTCAAAGATTTTCCACAGGTGTTTCCGTTTGGTGCATGTGGAGCCGGTTTGTAGTGAATGAACCGAACGTGCGAAAGACTGTCTGTCTGAGAAACACCTCGTATCAGGAAAGCGAGACTGAAAGCGAAATTGCTCTTAATTAATGTCCGCAAATACGTACACGTGCTGCAGGAAATCATCCAACATTACGTCATAAGTCTCATCCTGCGAGGCGTCGGGTATGAAACAGAGCAACGTGAAATGCAGCACGTGCTGCGTATCATTAGATTTAAATACTGCATAACTAGGGGCCGATCTGAAACACAAAAAGATTAACGTTTAATACCTCTAAAGATTCATCCGTAAGATAAAGAGTGAACCATGAAGGGGTGTTCTGTTATAGGAAAATAATCAACAATGGTGTGATGATGAGTGTGAAACGATGTCACCGTTTCACCCTGGAAGTTGATAGGAATATAATCACAGCATGTCCCGAAGTGTTTTATTCCTTTTATATGAGAACGATTTACCAAACTTTTTACGATTTACTTTTTAACACTTTTCATCCATTTATAGTTGCATCTAATGTTGAGAAACATCTGCAAAACAAGTGAAAACTATCTCTTGCATTATAGCAGCTATAGCTATCTATTTATCTGTCTGTCTGTCTGTCTATTTATTTGTCTGTCTGTCTGTCTATCTATCTTTCTATCTGTCTGTCTGTCTGTCTAATCTATTTATTTGTCTGTCTGTCTGTCTGTCTGTCTATCTATCTTTCTATCTGTCTGTCTGTCTAATATATCTTTATATCTCTCTGTCTATCTGTCTGTCTAAACAATCTATCTGTCTGTCTATCTCTCTGTCTGTCTAATCTATCTGTCTGTCTGTCTAATCTATCTATCTGTCTGTCTGTCTAATCGGTCTATCTATCTATCTGTCTGTCTAAACAATCTGTCTGTCTGTCTGTCTGTCTAATCTGTCTGTCTGTCTCTAATCTGTCTGTCTGTCCAAACAATCTGTCTGTCTGTCTAATCTATGTATTTGTCTGTCTCTGTCTGTCTAATCTATCTATCTATCTGTCTGTCTGTCTGTCTAATCTGTCTGTCTGTCTAAACAATCTATCTCTCTGTCTGTCTGTCTAATCTATCTATCTGTCTGTCTGTCTGTCTGTCTGTCTAATCTGTCTGTCTGTCTAAACAATCTATCTATCTGTTTGTCTGTCTGTCTAAGAAAGAAATATCTGAAACTGTAGTCTATTTTGAAGCACAGCAGCACCGTAGTGCAAGTTTCTCTGACGAAGAACACAAGAATATTGAACCCTCGCCGTGTCTCTGTACAGAGCAGTCACACAGACAGCCGAGAAAAATGTAGCAGTGCTCCGAAATCAAATGGTCGCATCCTTCCTTCCCGTTCTCTCTTTTTCTCTCGTCATCTTCCGCCTCTCAGTCATTCCCCCCGACTGAGTGACAGATGGAAAAGACGAGGACATTACGCGCCCTTTGTTCTCAAAACAAAAGCCAATACAGAGGAGGAAAAATGAAAAAGCGTGACAATCGGCACACGCAGAAAGGCAGGAAGAGCGAGGGGAGTGAGATAGAGGGAGGCAGGTGGGCGGATGTATGGAGGAGATAAGGAAGAGAAAGATTCAGAAAGAACAGATTTATAGAGGTGTGGTGGGTTTTTTAGGAAGGCTAAATAGAAACTTCTGAAACAGAAGAGGACCTAGAAGACAGGATCAGTGCCAGATCAACATCACGAACTATCCTGAACTCTCACATCTCACAAGGGCATTCTTGAAATTATTATTATTTTTTTAAATTTAAAGTTTACTTTAGTGTGGATGATTTTCAAACCTGTTGCAAAGTCCATAAAGAGAAGACCGTTGCCCCTTTGACAAACTTCACCATCACTACAGTGGATTCCATCCTAACCTTCATTGGGTGATGGCTATATCTCACATGGAGGTCATTTCTTTGATACAAAACTACAAAATAATTCTTTCATTCCCAGAAAAAGCTATTATCCTCAATGGCATGAGTCACAGAAGATTTTCACTGTGTTGAGCTCAGCGACTTGCGCCGTGTGACAGGCAGAGACAGCGAGTCCACATTCAGGGTCATCTGAAGGTCAAAAATATTTTTACCTCACTCTGTACAAGCTAATACCTAACTGGATCACACCAAAGAACAATACTGAAGCAATATAATCACTTCAACCCTGTTTCTAGTTTGTCGTTTTATGCATCTTATGATTGAACACCTGTAATCAATCACTACGTTTACAAAAATTCACGTTTTTGCCCTTATTCTGAAAAATGACAATATTCCTACTAAGCTGTTTACATGGCTAATGAAAATTAATATTCCCAATTCTGTGCAGCCGTATACACTAAACTGTTGTCTGTTTGGTTTGTGTATAACGCACAGAGTCACGATCGGCATATCCCGCATGTCTTAATCAGAAAATGCTAAATTCGGAATAAGGCCAAATTCGGAATATTCAAACGGAATATGCGGCTTAGATTAAATTCCCAACATTGTCATTTTTGGAATATTAGTGGAATGCTAGTGTGTAAACCTACTAAATGTTTTCTGTTACCAGGATTGAAATCTCCTCTATTGCATGGAATCAGAGCCTAACACTTAACAACCAGCTTCCTGTGTTGTTCCTTTTCAGATATTTCCAATACTTTCTTTCTTAAATACTAATCAACCAGAAAGTATTACGAGTTTCATGATCCCTGTGTGTTGCTTCAGCTTCATATTTAGATTTGCCTGAGCATGTATTTGGGGTAACGCTGGCCAAAGTGTCTGTTAGTTAGAGTTTGTAAAACATTCAGGATTGTAACTTTGTTTTTTTTTTACTCATTAAAGACTAGGTAAAAATCCTTTCCCCATTGTCCGTAGAGATTATTTTTACTCTTCCTCAGTTTTAAGCTTTTGTGCTTTTCTTTCTTTAGCGCCGCTGTTTTGTCTCCTATCGCCGCCTTATCAATGAGAAAGATGATTTTATCACGTAAAGCGTAATAGGCTTGCACAAATTGAAATGAAAAATAATGTCTTAAAGGGACAAAAGTGGTAAACCATTCTCTTTTCAAATCTTAATTATTTGTATTTAACCTCTCATACTCAGACTGTTTATCTAGAAGTATAGTACGCCATAACTGACTCCAGTGACACTGCAACAAGCTGTATGTAGACACAGGAGTGATGAATGTAAGTCTGGATTCAAGAGGAGTCTGAAGAGTTGAAGGCCACCTCGTCGCGCCGTCTCGAATTCCTCTGCTTCAGCATAGAACAACCACACGAATCATGTTGCTCACACCAATTACCTTCAACCTGCCAAGAGTAAAGCCATTCCCTGATCCTTCGTTCTTCATTCTCTCTCCTGTCTCCTCACTCCTGGTTCATCTCCTCACCTGTGCTTCAGTCTGAAAGTCGAAGACAAGCACGGCAGGGTTCCAGCCTTCTGCACTTCACATTACAGGATTCGTAAAGCCTTGTTTCACATCACCCCATGGTTAACTTCTCACACTGCGGTGCTGTCTACGTTTGATGGTTGTCCATTTTCTCTGCCGTCCACAGCTCTGTGCGTGCGTCCGAGTTGGTACTCATGCAGGTGAATGACTTGGAGCTGTCCAAGGTCCTAAAGAACCATGCCGTATGAACTGTATATTATACATTTTCTTGTGCGTTAATTTTAGACACGGTCTGAGAAACAGCATGACTTAAAGAGGCCCAGAATCCACTGCATTGCTATTGTTTTGAAAGCACATGACCAGCTCTCTGTGCAGCAAAACCTCCGTAAATTCACCGGCAGCTATCCCTTCAAAACCCATCTCGAACTTTTTCATCATTCGCATGTCGTATGTGGACGCTTTGCACAAATATGCCTTGTTTTTTCTTACTTTCGTGGCCACCCGAGAGACGAAAACAGAATGGGTCGATCATAAGAATTTAAAATATAAATTCTTTGACAAAATAACTTCAATTTCACATTACAGTTTAAGATCTTTGGCCTAGGATGTTGCCAGATTGTTGCGGAATGTGTTTGGAATATTGGCGGCATCGAAAATGGCGACTCGCTACTTGCTGCAAAGGATTCTGGGAAGGGTAGGCACTATTTACGTATTTAAACACTGTTCATGCTGGATTACTTACAGAAACCTGTCATGTCTACAATGACTGTGCATTCTACTGTCTGGAACGATTTCACCGTATTTCACCTTTTGTGTAAAATAACTCTGGGTAATATATTTTATCCTGTCTGAACTGACATGCTGATAAAGATCCTGCTGTATCCTGTGGGAAAAGAGGTTTTGCACTTTTTCTTTCAGCAAGCTCATGCTCTTTTCCATCGTCTCCCAAAAGAGAAAAACCAAGTTTAAAACTCAGGATAGCAGGCAGCGTTTAAAGGACGCGTCCAAGAATCCATGCTTTTCTTGTTAGGTAAGTTATAGCACAGGTTTAGCCTACATGCAACACGGTACTTGCAGACAGGATTGGTTTTACAGGAGGATTTCTGGTCAGGTAATTAGTACTGGAGCATCTCTGGGATTTTAATCCCATAAGAATCAATCATCCTGCCATTTTTATGGTCAGTCAGGCAAGATTACACTGTCTATCATTACTAAACAAGGATGTAGAAATGAGTTCAGGTTACTATATTTTCTTTTTCTTCAGTGTAGAGACCCAGGAAGTACTTGCTCTTTTCTATTATCTCCTAATAAAGCCAAACTAGCAATAAATATTGTCTAAAATCTTGAACAGTTGAAAATATTCATGAGAAGTTAGTTCCTTTACGAACACAGAACATTTGTACAAATGTTCATCACTGAAAACTATCATGTTTTACTAAAAACAAAAGTGCTTCTCACCGGCCTCGCCGCCTTCCAACTATGTTCAATATCGTATTAATTGAAAATCACATGTAGACGAGTAGTACAGACGTTAGAGCAGAGTGCAGAATGCGTTCGATTCCCAGAATGCAATGCAGCTACATGACACAGCTGCAGTGAGTTACGGCAGAGACTCGGATCGGTTGGTTAGCGGGCTAAGAGACAACAAGCTGGATGGTGCTATTAGCATGACAGTTGAAGCTTTGGAAGCTGTTCTGTTTTAGCAGTGTGTACAGATGATGAGGTAGAGATGAAGCAAGACATAAATCTCACTGCACCATGATATGCAGCAATATATTAATGACAGAAGCTTAAACTAAAATCTTACAATTTTATTCCAAAAAAAAAAATCATCTTGAACGACATTGAAGATCACATGTTAATTATAAAGAGTTACGGTCATACGGCAATCTCCAGTTGCATCTTATTAGAGGCAGCAGAGCTGAAACTAAACTCTGCAAGGTTGTAAATCTCCAGGAACGGGGTTGCGCGTGACACAGGAGCTCTAAACTGGGATGTGTTTAGGGCCTCCGGCTATAAACCTACAAATAACAACCCTGTGTGAAATCGCCTCAGTGAAAAAAACAGAACAGTGGCTCCCGGCACTCGGCCAGAAGAACACATGACTGCAAATTTAGCATTTTCTCTGGTGTAACATAACAGACGCAGCTCATAATCGGCTTCATAATTACTTTTTAACTGGAATCAAGCGTGCTCGAACAGGAAAGACACTGAAACATAGAGTACAGAGGGATCTCTGCTGATCTGAACTCATTACTGAAGTTCCACACCAGCTCAAATTTAAATGCATGGGAATTTCCAACCGCTCGTTAGAACCGATGAAGCCTCTCTGATGCCAAAGACGGCAAATTAATGCTAGTATGATCTAGAGTGACGCTCCGTGGGCCTTGTTCAGAGTCAACTCTAAGCATTGCGTCAATAGCTTGACAGGGAAACGGACAGGGACACGTATTCAGGGTCGAGTTACCCCCCGTTTAAGTTCGTTTTCTGGCCTCTCTGTTCAGATTATGCAGTTTACCTGCATGTAGTTTACAGTACACATCTGAGGTTGCCAGATATTCTTTTTTTTTAGCAGAAGCATTAGAGCAAGTGTTTGTCAATAGTGTCTAGACAACCACCATTAAATATCAAAAAACATCTATACAAAATAGAAACATTAAGCAAGAGATATCGAACAATGAAAAACTATAGGGCATATGAAGCATAAAGAAATTTGTCAAGCTAACCATCAGACCGAACACTGGTAAAGAGAATTTTTAAAAATATATATATTTATTTATTTATTTCTCTCTGTTGCTTATGTCATAATGAGAAGTTGGACTATGTCACGACATTAAGAGTGAGAAAATCCCCCCCCCAAAAAAAAAAAAGCCAGGAAAGAAAATCAAACACTAACTCACCTATGATTTTAGAAAAACCGCAAAATCAATGCAGAATCTTTTCCAACCGATTTCTACAATCAACAATATCTATGCATAATCTCCAAAAATCTATGTTTATTTATGCAAATTAGCCGTGATCTAATTAAATATGCATACATTTGCATGCTTAATAAAACAACAACAAAACACTAGGCTTCGGATCTTGTAATAATGAATATTTCTTAAAATAATATTTCTTTTATTTTTTTAGCTTGCTGAGATTAACGATATAGCCTACAGCATGAAATGATCCAGAGAATTGAACTTTTCTTTCGAGGGTGAATGCAACTTTCCTCATATCTCTATTTATTCAGCAGTGAAAAATACATTCGGTTACTTGATTAGGAACAATCATTCCACAGAACTTTAGAATGTTCATTTATTGATTTTCACTGTTCGATTTTCAAAACTTCAAGTTAGCTGCATTATAAAGATCAGGATTTAGTCATTTCTTTTGTATAATTCATTACAATGCTGATGAGTTAACTGGTGTAATCAGAGGACACATTTGCATACTGGCACATGATTGGCTCTTATAGTTAATGATGCAATAACTCTCTTGTTTGTTTACTAAATCAAATTCCAGTTTGTTTGTTTTTTCTAATGAATGGATTTCCCAAAAGAATATAGTAATAAAATCCAGCGTAGCGTACTCTTTTAATAGTTTTAGTTGTCAGACTGTTCCTGCTCTCGAGGTGGCTGAAACTTAAATCTTTGTTTTTTAAGTTGCACTTTGAGTGTTTAGTAGCAATATAGCACTTTTGCGATAATTCCATTATACCATTCCTTGTCTTTGGCAATCTGGTGGAAATTAAAGTATAACAACACTGGAAATGAAAGAGTGCATTAATACTGAAAACCACCCCAGGAACCCGTCACCATTTCTGGCCTGCTTTGTGTTTTGTCTCTTGCGTATCCCTGCTGTCTCGAGTGTAACAGCACTCGTGGAGGAAACAAACCCAAGACATAACAGGCACAACAGGAAGTCTGATTGTCAGACATTTGCATAATTCAGTTCTAAGTCATCTCCATTTGATTAGCTGAACTCTGGAGTCTGAGAGAAACACCGAGCACATCAAATCAGCCGAGCAGGAATTATTCATATCGTATTTTTTCTTCTTTTCTATTTATTTATTTTTTAAACGCAGAGATGATGCCGTGAAGGAACGTATCAGTAGCGACGTTCAGGATTGTTGGTGTCGAGATTGCTCTTGCACTCTGAACTTGGTCGTTTGTCTTGTCTTGATTTTGACCAATAGTCTCATAGTTTCTACCTTTGGATCTTTCCTGCTATGCTAGCTTCATGCTGGATGATTTACGAAAGGCTCGTGAGGTGACGTTACTGGTTTTATGTCGTATCATAGAAGCATTTAATGGTTAAGTGTTAACACTTTATGTGGCCAGCTTTTATTCAGGAGGTTACTTTATAAATTCAGAAGCATTACATACACTTTTCTTTAGCTGCCGGAGCACTTTAGCTTATGAGTATAGAAGTTTTCTTGAATCAGGACACTTTATTAAAAGACCACCTACACCGGGCCCTTCTTAAGCAGAAAACTGAGATTTTCAATGAGTGAGAGAAAAAAAAAACACTTTTTTTTCGATAGTCTTGGTATCGTCCTTTTATCGGCTGAGATGTTTTTTGAAATTTTTTTTTGTTTTTTTTAACAACAAGAGTGCTAGACATCCCCAAAAAAAAACCCCCAAAAAAACAAGGCCATGAAATAAGTTGAATAAGTATTCACATCTCAAAGAAACCATCCGCCCACACGTCAGCTTAGCACACTGGAAATGCGTTCATACAGACTGAGCAGATGTTTCAGGGTGCGATGTTTTTATTTTTTTTAAGTTCTGTTCTGTACGTTTTTAGCTTTGCTGATTCATCTGTATGAAGCTGATATTGTCTGTTGACTTCCTTGATGCTAACGCTACTTACAATTGTCTACTACCTATCTTGTTGCTAAAGCTACTCAATATGTAGCTTGTTTCAAACAAAACTTGCTGTTGTCTGATGACTAGCTTGTTGCCTACACTACTTGCGATTGTTTGCTGGCTATCTTGGTCGCAAAAACTACTCAACATTGCCTGCTAAATAGCTTGTCGCTAACACTACTCACTATTGTATGTTGACTAGCTTGTGCTGGAACTACTTTCTATTGCCTACTAGCCATCCTTTGGTTTGCTACTTGATATTAAGTGCCTTCACATGGCACTTGTGAGCTCATGATTATGACATGGGAAGTAATGATCATAAAAAAATCAAATAAATCATCGTGAGAACACTGCTGCTAGGCAACAGCAACATAAACGCCTATAAGCGTCTAGAAGCCACCAAGGCTAATGCTAATTATTTAGCAAGCTAACAAGTGGGTAACACTATAGGAAATGCAAAGGCAAATTGAAAAGATGAGGCCATTGGAAATATCAACATTTTCCTCAAACGTATTATAAAATTATGAAATGTTTACGATGTTTAAAACAAATTTACTATGTGTTATAAATGAATTTACCATGCACCGAAAAATGTACTTCCACGGCCTTCACAATTTCTGAAAATGTCAGCAAACACGAGACTCCTCGTGAATTCGAAGCTTTCGGAAAATTTCTACTTCTGAAGTCGTGAATACCGCAAGAGGGGTGCGTTCATGTGGAATCTTCTCGTCAACATGGTAAACACAACCCCATTTGAAGGCACCAATTATCCACTGGTTAGCTTGTCGCTAGCACTACTTGCTATTGTACGCTGTTGTTTTTGTGCTGCAATTTCAGTCCAAAATGTTGCATGAATATTTGAATAGAACAGAACCAGTAGCTACTCAGGCCTGTAACTGTAAAAGTGTGCTTAAAGTAGCTTTTAATGAGCTTTACATGCTCTGACGGAGCAAACAAAACACACACTTTTGTGTAAGCGTCCTTTTTTTTTTTTTTAACTTTGTAGGTCAAACATCCCAGGGTGAGAAATAACATTAGTACAACTTGCACATTAGCGCTGACAAAGCACCACGAGCACTGCGCTAGTCTTATCTTGTGTGTGTGTGTGTGTGTGTGTGTGCATGTGTGTGTGTGTGTGTGGAAGGAGGTCCTCTTGCCTAGATGACATTCTTACACAGGGTCCTAATGAACATGGATTTCTTACAACGTTACAACATCTGAGCAATTTGTCCTGATATCATTTAACATTTAAACAATCATCTCTGTGGAATTCTTGTCATGCTTTACCCTTCCTTTAACTAAGGTACATTAACTAGCCTTATTTACTGGGAAAGAGATAAAATGGAGTTTGGAAAGGCAAAAGGGATAGAGGTCATTCCTTAAATGTTTTTTTTGGAAACTTAAGGATTCGTTGCTTCCCAAAAGGGTTTTACTTGGAACCCTGTCTGATATGCAAACACCATGCTCTATCCAAGGAGACAATCTGGATTTAACCTCTATTTCTAATCATGTACGTCCTGAATATTGCTGTGAACTGGCACTACGAGGCGCTGTATGTACGATCAGTCTAATCCTGTCACCATGGCATCACTGATGTCACCGTCTTCATGCTTTCATCCATGTCTTGAGCTTTGTCCTCCTTCTTTTTCCTCATTGTTATTCCGTGAATCCTACCCATCTGAGAGAGAGAG
The DNA here is from genome assembly GCA_030014255.1 of Parauchenoglanis ngamensis. Taxonomy (NCBI): domain Eukaryota; kingdom Metazoa; phylum Chordata; class Actinopteri; order Siluriformes; family Auchenoglanididae; genus Parauchenoglanis; species Parauchenoglanis ngamensis. Next base: position 3,278,351 of record JAQMYM010000008.1, on the reverse strand, counting down.
AGAGAGAGAGAGAGACATAAATGGACAGAAAGACTTGGAGAGAGACAGAAGGAGAGAGAGAAATAGGTGAAGGGAAGACAAAAGATGAGAGAGAGACATAGAAGAGAGAGATGGCGAGAGAGAGAGGGAGAGAGAGAGAGTGTGTCTCTGACTAGCGTTCTGATTGGTTACTTTTCCTGTGGGTGTCAGATTCTGCCCTCTTCACATGTTCACACATCTTTGCCCACTCTTATGTTGGCACACACACACACACACACACACACGTGCACACACACACACACACACACACAGCATGCATACATTGCTGGAGTAATGGATGGACTAGTGCTGCTTCTCAAACAAGTAAGTGATGGAATTATCTACTGAAACAGAACTAGTGTGTGTGTGTGTGTGTGTTTCATTTTGAAATGATCTATGCTACCATATCACACTGACAAGGTCATGGCTGGGTGTTATTTGCAGCCGTGTGGTATTGCTATGATATAGATTATTGCTTACGTCATCTATTTCACTCCTCATCTCTGCATTTCATTTATCCGTCCATCTTTCACTTCCCATCTCTTTCCCTCCATCCCTCTTTCCTTATCTAGCATTTCGTTTGCCTGTCTGGAGAAGGGAAGCAGAATACTTATCTTCATTCTTATCAACTTCTCTCCAGCATCCTCCACAGCATCTCTCGCGCTCTCTCTCTCTCTCTAGCCCTCATCCTGTCCTCTAATTCCCTTTGTTCATCATATTTATTGTATATTACTTATGAATATACAAAGGAGTATGCAAATACATTTGTATTGTGACTCAGCGTCATTAAACAAACAAACAAACAAACCCAAAAAAAAAACGGAAATGTGTTGGTTGCATAAGTATACACCCCCCATGGGCCAGTACATTGTTTAGCTGTAATTGCAGCTGTAAATCTGTGCCTATGTGTCTGTCAGCTTTGCACATCTGGATTCTGATAGTTCTGCCCATTCTCCTTTATCAGTCTCTGTTGGAGATCTTGGCACAGATTCTCAGTCAGACTGATGTCTGGGTCATTCTGACGCATTCAGGCTCATGGGTTTGACCCACACAAGCGGAACTTTGGCAGTGTGCTTAGGACCGTCGTCCTGTTAGATGATAAATATCCACCCCAGTCTCAAATCTCTTGCAGACTGGAGCAGGTTCTGTTCTAGGGCTGCCCTGGATTTGGCTGCATCCAAGGCAAAAGTATCCTTAAACCTGACCAGGTTGAGAATGTCATGATGCTACCACCACCATGCTTTACTGTAAGGATGGTGTTCAGTGTTCAAATGTAGTGCCTTGTGTCAAGGCCAGAAAGGTCAGTTTTGTCTCGTCATATCAAAGAAAATTGAGTCTCCAAACAGGATGTCGTCTTATTTTTTCTTGCCACACTTCTAAATAAGCCCAGGTTTGGATATGACTGTCCCATGAACAGCGTCTCTCAGCTCTTTGAGAGTTACCCTTGGTCTCTCGGTGGACGCCTTCCTCCAGGCAGAGTGGTTTATTTGCTATATTCTTTGAATGATTTGTAATAATGGATTTGGAATCGTGCTCAGTGGGATATCAAAAGTTTGGGATTTATTTTGACACTTGTTCGACACTTCCAGAACTTAATTTGGTGGTTGTTTTATATTTACATTAGCATACCTTTGATATCAATACATCAGTAAATTTAGTGAAAATGTTCTCTTCTCTGGCTAATAAATATGCGTGTTTTTTTTTTTTTCTTGCATGAATTTGAAATTCAGATCTTCAAGAGCTGGCTGCTTCCTGTATTGTTCAGGGTTGTTCTGAATGCGGCGTGTTGGTAAATTCCCCTCACCTCGTGGAAGCCTTATGCTCCACCAATGCATCTTTTTTCCTTTGTGGTTTTCCTTTAACAAACAGCACACAGCCTGCAACATCTCAGGCGGTTTTTATGCACGGGAGATTTCTTGCTTCTATTCTTGCTGTTGCCATGAAAAATCTTTCAGGCATGTTTTGTTTAAAATCTATTGCTTGTGCATTGTTACTTGTCACTTCTGTTTTTCTTCTCTTGTTTGGAGAACCCGTTTCCGACTCCTCGTTCTGCCCACACTGGTACGCTTTAGGTCTTGCTTCTGCTAAGAAGGTGTTGGTTAATTATCTGTAATAGCAGCTCTGACCGTGGTATCGACATCACGAGTTTATATTAATGCACTCGTTCTGCCTCGTCACCGCTTCTCGTCTGGTGGACGCTCGTTATGAAGGCGTCGAAAATGTGTGCGATTTTTTTTAAATGGTGAAGTTTTATTTTAGGTCGAGAATTGGATTCTGTCGGCTTGTGATTTAGGAATGAAATAAAAAAGAGGAAGCGACTGTTTCCTTTGCATTCACATTTAAGTATTTTTCAGCTTGAGGAAATTGACTCATTCTGTCCGAACACAGCTTCACTCTTATTCACCTGCTTATCTGGATGACTACTTTTACTGCCTAATCATTACATGCTAAACAACAGGCTTTTAGTCGAGGTTGAAACCTTTTATCCAACTCCTGCAGCTGTTTTATACACGTACTCACACACCTACTTGACTTTATCGCCCCTGGATTTGACTTTTCTCTCGTCATTGCTTCAGCTCGCTGTTACTCTCAAACAGGAAGCTGTTTTTTTGGGCTGGTTTTGTGAATCCTGAGCTCTGCTTATTTAATTATTCACCACTGCAATGGACAGAGGTGTCTAGGTTTGTCGAGCGTGTGCAGGTTGTGTGTGTGTGTGTGTGTGTGTGTGTGTGTGTGCAAGTGTGTAGTGCAGTGACAGAGATTTCCAACAGCTTGCACAAGGGAGCAAACCTCATGCGAACACATACACACACCTTTTTGCCTGTACGTTTATTATCCCCGTCCTGAACAAGCAGATAAAAAGGGGCCTCTTTGCTCTTTAAGTGCTAGTGGACAGAAATAACGCATGGTTTCTTAATTAGGACGCAGCCGGGTGATGCCAGCAAGAGTTCACGGAGTAGAGCAGCAGTCGTGCTGCTAACGTACACTCAGTAATTAACCCTAACAAACAGATAGCGGTGATTAGCACCCTGGCGGATGTGTGTGTGTGTGTGTGTGCTTTTGTACACGGATCATTTCGTCTTTCCGGTGGGTAGCGGGAAGTGATTCCTGTGTGTGTGTTGTAGTTAGTTGTAGTGGCGATAACAAGGATGCAGTATTTCTCTCTTTCAGTATTTTGCCAATATTTTGGCTTAAGATTTGACAAATATTTAGTACAACATGATGCGCTGCATACTGAATGTGATGTTCAAAAGTTTAGAAGATGCTGTCTGGTTTCGTGTTTTTCACAGAAGCCTCAGATGCCTGTTCTTGTGTTGAGAGGCTTTTCTGCTCACCACGGTTGTAAAGGGTGGTTATTTGGGCTACGGCAGCATTACTCGTAGACATCGATTTCCACTTCAGTGTTGTTGTTAGCTTGTACCGGCATGCTAACGTGTGCTTTTTATTTTCCTCCCAAGTCCTAGTTTGTCCACGTCTACGAAATTCTATATTTAGCAGCTACATTTCAGCAAATTCAAGGCTGGTCGTTTGGTTTTACAGACACGCCTGGGTTATTTTGTTTGTTTTTTTCCTAACAAACGTTGCTTGTCGCCTTGAAAATGTTTTCGACAGCTGCTAAATGGCATGCGCTAATTATTCATCTTCGAAACTCGTCTGACAATCAGAAAATGATGGGTTTTAGAAGGATGTTGTCCTACCTTCGATTTTCATTTTTGAGAAGATCAGTAGAAAGAGTGCGATATCGCATGCTGATTAAATTAGCTAGAGCGCTGGAATGTGAAATGCTAATGAAATGCATACTGGATAATAACTGTTGCAGACTCACTTTGTAATTGTGTATCAGTGTCATGAGTTTGGATTTCCATAAATAAATTCACGATCCAGGTAGCGGGAAGCGTTGCCGTGTCACAGTCTGGTGTTCGCTGTCTGGACTTTTAAAATGGTTTATCACCGAGCAAAAAAAAATAATGATAATAATTACAGATGATGAATATTAATACCATCTAATTAGGTTCTCATTTCTTTTTCCTTTAAGCAGTCTCCCAGTAAAGATGTATTTAGGAGATTCTTCCACAGCATGCATCAGTCATTGTAATTGCTGTTTAAAAATTAATCAACCAACATGTTCCTAACATCTGTGCGTTAAATCTCAGAGATGTCCATGCAATAAAGACTAAAATAAGGAGCCTTGGGTTTAAAAAAAAATGATGTATTTTAAACTGGAAGTTTCTCAGTGATGGATGGAGAGAGAAACAAAGTAAAATCAGTATTCAAATTAGTGGCCTAAACATGGTAAGAATTACCTGAGATACAAAATAATGCCGTCTGAATAGGGCTTTAGTCTGTCTACATATTTTCTTGCTCTCTTGTGCTCATCTGATTGGTCAGAAGGTTCCAAGCGTTCACTCTATTCCAGATTTTTAAGACGTGTGAAATCATTGAGGTTTCTCTGAGGAGAAGTTTATTCGTCGTATCGTTGTAGAGGATTTGATCTTGGAGTGTGGTTCATTTAGATTTTCAAAGTCCTTCTTACATGGCTCTAAATCTAATCATTTGGGTTTCTGTGCTTTTCTCTTTCATTCAATTGTATATGAATAAAGTCATGAAGAAATGTAAGAACTTTGACTAAAAGCTCTAGTATTAATTGCATAAGATTTTGGCACTACTTTCTTTTTCTGTACTTTTTCTGAATTATTAGTGTCACAGCCTAAAGAAAAAAGCCAGTTCAGTTAAAAAAGAATTTTTTTTTTTAACATGCTCATCAAATCACACTGCTTAAAGTTTAACCAAAGAGAAATATAAATATATACTATACTGGGGATTTAAAAACTTCAGATGCCTTCACACTCACACACACACACACACACACACACTGCTCTCAGACTTTTACTAATTAAAATACAGCTCCATGGACAAACATCGTGACAGCAGCCCATTAAAGGGAGCCGTGAGGAGCCGAGGGCGTGACCCTGAGGACACAGGGATGAGGAGCACACACTCAGCTGTGACTCGTCGCTACTCCAAACCCGCACATACTGTGTGAAATTCCACTCGCTCTCAGAATACAGATAAAACTGCATGTTAAGCTGTTTGTCCTGAGAACGCAGATAATGTTCGTGGGCTTAGTGGTGTCGGAAAAATGGAACTCGCAAACCCACCTACTGAAAAAATAGAGCAAAAGATGTAAAAGTGAAGAATAAGTGACTGGTAGTGAAGAATTGTCTGCAATTTTAAAGTGTTACTTGCATCTAATATTAACAATATTCCATCCATCCATCCATTATCTACACCGCTTTATCCGTCTGGGTCGCGGGGAAGCTGGAGCCAATCCCAGCATGTTCGGGCGAGAGGCGGGGTAC
>JAQMYM010000008.1:3238670-3256081 GCA_030014255.1 Parauchenoglanis ngamensis | reverse complement strand
TCTGTGTGTGTCTGTGTGTGTGTGTGTGTGTGTGTGTGTGTGTGTGTGTGTGTGTGTGTGTGTGACCCTTCCCATCAACCCCCGCTCCATTCAGCCCGTCTGGCCAATCAGACACCCTCATTCATCTCCCATGGGACAGATGGCTATGTGACAGAGATAACACACAGTGTGACACACACACACACACACACACACTGAGTGTCTATGTGAGCTTTTCTTCTCCTTTTTAACATGTAATTTAACATGGCAGTGAATGACAAGATGTGAAAATTACAGCCTTAACAGCACTGTGCTGTGTGTGTGTGTGTGTGTGTGTGCGTGTGTGTCTGCATGCTACGTGGCGTCGGACTGAGTTTTGGTGTGTATTTATGTGTGTGTGTGTGGGTGAGCGAGTGAGTGAGTGAGAAAGTAAAACTAGTTGAAATGTTGTTGTGTCCTGTTTCTTTTTCTGTCCTGAAACTGCCCTTTTTGGGGGGAGGGGGGATTTTTTCCATGATTTTGTCCCTAATTTGGTCATGGCCAGTTCCCCATCACACACTCTCCCCTAATCACACCACAGCTGCCAATCCGGGAGAGCGAAGGCTATCACACACTTCCTCCGAGGCACACGAAGCCGACCGTGTCTTTTTGAACTTCTGATTGTACAACACCAGGGGGCGGAGTTACACACTCGGAGGAAAGCACGATCCGCCCACCTCCACACGCCTGAGCTCCAGACGCCCGGGGATTGGCTAGTGAGTGACGGGGGAGAGAGTATGCCCCGCCCACCCAGAGAGCACAGTCAGTTTTGCTCTCCTGAGCTCCATGGATAGCTGCGACATCTCCAGGATTCGAACTTGCGATCTCCAGCAGACGATTTTCTGTTACGCCTCTCAGGAACTGTGAGATGGCCTTTAAACCTAAATCACAGATAGCCATTACATTTATCCAGTGTGTGTGTGTGTGTCTGTATTGTAGTGTGTATGTAAGTATTGTGGTGTATGTGCAGTGTGATGTGTGTTTGTTATGTGGTGTGTGTGAATTGTGCTGTGTGTGTGTGTTTATTGTGGTGTGTGTTTGTGTGTGATTGTATATGTATTGTGGTGTGTGTGTGTATCTTGGTGTGTGTGGTGTGTGGTGTATGTGGGTGTGTATGTACTGTGGTGTGTGTGTACTGTGGTGTGTGTGGTGTGTGTGGACAGAGGGAAGTGTTCTTGTTCGACTCCCATCCTGTAGGAAAGGAAAGCAGGCGAGAGGAAGTGATCTCAGCTACGATTAGAAACACAACCACTGTCACACACTCAGCGGAAGTGGAGGTGGGCGGAGTCTGTGTGTGTGTTCTCAGTTTACTGCTGAGAAATTAAAAGTGCTGGTTTTTAATAGCTTTAGCGGCTTTTTGCGGTTTCTCAGGATAATGACCAGGTCTCTCTCTCTCGCGCACACACACACACACACGTACACACACACACAGACGTACACACACACACACACATACACACAGATGTACACACACACACACACGTACACACACACACAGACGTACACACACACACAGACGTACACACACACACACACACACATACACACAGATGTACACACACACACACACACGTACACACGTATGCACACATGTACACACACACACACACATACTCAGACACATATACACACACATGCACGCATATGTACACACACACAGACATGAGAACAAAAAGTAATAGTGAGAAAAACACTTAAAGGTCCTTTATTTGAAGAGAAATTATACGAAATCTGATCCTTTCCTGTGTGACAAGGCTTTGTTTGTGTGTGTGTGTGTGCACGTGCGTGCGTGTGCATGTGTGTGTGAGTGAGAATCTCAGACTCTGTAAGAGATGTGTGAGTTTGTGCCTAATTAAACACAGACACTTAACCTGCAAAACCTGCAGCGTTTCTCTTCTTCACTCAGACCAAACACTGAGTCAGCCTGTTTGAGTTTTTGTCTGGACAATGCTAATGTCGCTAACAGTTAATGGAAGTCTATGGCCTCCAGAGTAGCCTGGTATAAGGAGCGTGATGTTATTGTGAGACACAGAGACAGTGAGAAGAGTTTATCTGAACTGTTATGTCTCCAGTGAAGGACCGACGAGGAGGTGTTTCAGGGAATTGTGCACACACACCCACACACACTGTGTCTCACTGGAAGTGCTTTATTTTATACATTTTCAGTCATTTTTAAAATCAAAGCAAGGAATGAAATAGAAAGAAAACAGAGTAAGAATTAGAGAGTAATGAAAAGAAACAAAACAAAGAAAGAATTGAAAAATAATGGAGAGAATGGAATTGGGAAACATCTGATAGAAAAACAAAAACAGAAAGCATTGAGGAATGAAAGAAAGGAGTCTGAAACAAACAAAGGAAAGCAAAAAGAACTGATGAACATATGAAAGAAAGCAGGAAATGAAATAAATAAGAAAAGAAAGGAGATGATAAATTCAGTGAAATAATTTTCCGGTTGCTACGGGTTGAGTGTCTGTGTCGACTTTTCCAGAAAGTGTTGGATGATTGTGGACGAGTGTTGACACTCCAGGAATCAATGAAGCGTCATAATGGAGATGCTAACCACTAACACAGGCTAATGCTACCATTAGCGTCTGCTGGGAAATCGGGAGAAAGAGAGTGAGAGAGAATGGTAAGCATGGTTAGACGGATCCTTTAAAAAAGCTCGGTACTCAGGTGGCAGTGAGCCCCATGTCTCCACAGCGAGTTGATTTAGGAGGTGACTTGACCTAATGCCAGTCTTTTCGCTCAGTCAACATGCCAGTCTTTACAATGTGGCCGAGCTTTGTGTAGCCGGCGTCCAAAAGACGGGAACGCAGGCTGGCCGACAACAGGAGCTTTGAGGGTAGAGAGTGTTCATGAATAAAGGCTCCTCCATTAACCACATCCCAGCAGGTGTGCCAGGTATCCTCAAACTGGAAAAGACTGTCCGTCCAGGCCTCTAACACTGACTGGTAAAAGGGAGAGAGACCCACTAGATCAGCCTCTAGTGATTCTGAGTTGTCAAGACCCATTCCACCCGCTCTCCTTAATAATTGGTTGTAACTTGCTGAGGTGGTGCCAGAGTGTTGGGGCAACCAGGTTATTGGCCACCAAGACTCTTCCCCTGTAGGACAGCTGGAGTGAACACTGTCTCCACTGGGCCCTCCCAGTTCTGTTTTTGGAATTCTTTTGTCCCTAGAAAAACTCCCAAAACCTTTAGCCCCTCTCTGCCCCACCTCAGGTTCCCAGGCAAAGGTGGCAGTTCCTCTGCTTGCACCTGACCTACCCATAGGGCCTCGCTTTTATTCCAGTTTACCTTAACTGAGGAAGCTTTCTGGTACATTTCTAGAGCCTCAGAAAAAGCTCTGATGTCTCCACCATTGTTAATAAAGACAGAAACATCGTCAGCATAAGCAGAGAGCACAGCTCTAGGCTCCTGCAACATCCGTGAAAACTGGAAAGCTGCTAGTCTCCTGCAAATGTAGGCCAGTAATGGTTCAATGGCTAAGCTGTATAACTGGCTTGATAAAGGACAGCCTTTCTAATTCCCCCTGTAACTTCGGTTGGCTGGCTCAGACTTCCCCCAGTCTTAATCATGCATGTGGAACCACTATACAGTAACTTCACCCAACTCAAAAAGTTATCCCCGAATCCAAAAGCTTTCATTGTGTTAAAAAGATATTTATGATCAACACGATCAAATGCTTTCTCCTGATCAAGTGCAATTAAACTTACTGCCAAGTCAGAACTGTTACAGAGATCTAGGATGTCACGAACAAGAAAAAGATTGTCCATTATTGACCTTTTGGGAATTCATTAGGTTGATCTTTATGTACCACATAGTGTAGGTGATGTATAAGTCTGTTTGCTAGACATTTTGAAATGACCTTATAATCAGTTTTGGGTAGCAAGAGCTCTCCCTTTCTGGGTAGCAGAGACAATGCTGTGCGTTGACATGACCCAGGTAGGAATCCATCTCTGATGCTTTCAAAGAAGACTTCATAGAAATCACCTCCTGCAAGACCCCAGAAATGCTTGTAGAAGTCTGAAGGTAGGCCATTGGTGCCTGGCGAGCATCCTGAGCAGAGCTGCCTAACTACTGTTTAGAGTTTTTCCAGAATTATCTCTGAGTCCAGTTCAGAAAGTCCTTGGTAAAGGGATTCAGCACATCGTAAGTCACAGTTTTCTGCTGTGTAGAGAGCAGAGCATTTCTCTGATGTCGGTATTGACTTTTCCCTTAGGAAGATGAAGACAAGTCATTAATTGCGTTGCAGAGTAACGCGTTCTAGATTAAAAAAGAAAGCAGTTGGTGCGTTGATGTCCGGTACTGATGCAAAGCGAGGTAGAACATTCCATAATCCTGCTACTGTGATGTTTTGATACATAAATCTGGACTAACCGAGCAGCAGCGACTCTGCTGTCAGAAACTTTTACCCATGTATATTGCCTAGCAGTAGGATTCTGAACTCTCCATATGTCTAAAAGATTAAACTCCTTCAGAAGTTTTGAAAGACATAAAGAAGATGTGTGTATGTGTGTGTATGTGTGCGTGTGTGTGCGCGCGGGCGTGTGCGTGTGTGTGTGTGCGTGTGTGTGTGTATGTGGTTCCTCAGTGGTGCGATCTTTAGTGAAATCCACTGTACAGTTCCAGTCCCCCCCAATAATAATACATCCATCATTCCCACACCGTCGTAGTGCTTTAGTTAGCTCATTAAAGAAAACAATTCGTTCAAGCCCGACATTTGGTGCATACACATTTATAAAGTAAAAAACAGCCCCTTGAATCTCAGTTTTAACTAAAATCAGCCTGCCCTTAACTATTTCCTCTGTGTGCAGAATATTAGCTCCCACTACTGAAGAGAATAAAACTGCTACTCCTGCACTGAGGTTTGTGCCATGACTGAGTGTGTGCTGTCCCTCCCACCACATAGCCCACTCCACTTCATCATCTACATCACTGTGTGTTTCCTGGAGAAAGGTAACATGCAGGTGTTTTTGATGTATTAACTCAGCTATAGAAGCACGTTTATGTCTACTCCTACCCCCATTGATGTTTAAAGAGCCCACTCTCAACACCTCCATGCGGAAAGGGAAAAGAAAGAGAAACAAGTGTAGAAGTGATACAGAGGAAAGAGACACCATGGGATGCGTGACTAGTTACTGAGCTCCGGACTGTTCTTTAACATTTTCTTCTTGCGTTTATGTAAAGCGGTAATGTGTTTCTTTAGACAGAAATGCTTCTTCTCACTTAACAGGTCTTGACTCACAGTTTTCTGAAACATTGACAGATATTTCAAATTTTTCTTCATCAGGAAAAAAGTCTGTAACATTAACTTGTTTACCAAATGTTTAATCTAAGAAGGAATTTATCTCCTCTAGGCTGTACAGGGTGTGGTCCTCCTGAGAAGTGCCCGGAGACTCAAACTCAGGAGCATTAAAAGACTCCTCCTGTGTCATCTCAAAGTCATTGCCATTAACACTGTCCTGCCTGTCAATTATATTATTATCAGGGAGAATCTCTTCCACAGTAGTGTCAGTGTTGCCCACACAATCAGCCCACGACCTTTTTTTCGCAGTTACAGCAGGCTGCTCGTCCTTACCCCACTCTGTACCTCTAGTGCTCGCTACTGCACTGTCCAGGTTTATTGCCCCCTGTTCAGTTGCCCCAGCTGCAGTTAGCCGTGTGAGTACAGCGGGCTCCATCTCGGGCTCTGCGGGGAGCGGCGCCTCGGCCTCGGCCTCACTCACCTCAGCTCGGCCGGTGACCTCCTCCTGCCTCCCCGCTGCTCCCGAAGTGCCCCCCGGCTCTGGCCCGGCATTAGCATCGTCATTAGCGTCTCCCTCCTCTGGTCTTTTATGCGGACATGCGAGCCGCTTCTGGCTGATATCGCCACATTCGAAGCACCGCATGCTGCCCGTGCTTGCGTACACCATGTATGACCTCCCTTCATGTTTCACCCGAAAGGAGATATCGAGTGTGTTTTCAGGTGAGTCGAGGAACATTAGCACCTGTCTTCTGAACGATGTAACGTGTTTGAGTAGGGAATTTTTACAGCCCAGTAATACCGTTTTAAAAGAGCTCGCGATTTTCCCGAATCTCAGCAGTTCGCGCTGTAGCGCTTCATTCGGTAAAAAAGGCGGACAGTTTGAGATAGTTACCCTGACTGAGGGGGCAAACAGCGGCGAGACATTTACCTGCCTGTCATTTAACATGATTCCGCTCACTAAGAGCTGATTAACAAGATTTTGTTCTTTTAAAAATACCACTATTGCTTTGTTCATTCGGGAGGCGGACGCAATGTGTTCAAACCCAACTGTTTCCCCGATTTTAAGGAGGACGTCTTCCACCATTACACCGTCCTCAGGTACACACCTGAGGCCATGGCGGAGAGATAAAACTGGCGGCTCTTCTGCAGACGCCATCCCTCCTAAACCTCATCACTATAAACCTTCAACTAGCACAAAATCACCTAGTCACACACTCCAAAGTGGGGAAAAATAGAAACAAATATCCAGCTCTCACCACACACACGCTCTCACACTCCACACGCCACTCACCACCCAAACTCCCAGCATGCACCAGAGAGAGAGAGAGAGCAAGAGAGAGAGAGCAAGAGAGAGAGGGAGAGGGAGATAGGGTGAGATAGCATGAGAGATAGAGCATAAGAGTGAGGGAGAGAAAATGAGAGAGACCGTGATTGAGAAGACGAGACAGAACGTGAGAGTGAGAGAGTGAGAGAGCGTGAGAGAGGATGGGAGAGAAAGGGTGAGAGAGAGTGCGGGAGAGAGAGCGAGCGTGAGAGTGAGAGAGAGGATGAAACAGTAAGCGTGTGAGAGACACTCCTGCCACATAGTGAGAGAGAATATCACACCACTCTATAGTTAAATAAATGTAATGGGGTTTTTCTGTTCATGGTGTAAGTTCTGTTTACTTAATGGTTTGTCATTTTATTATCATCATTGTATAATTTTATACATAATGTTTTCTTTGTTCATTTGTTTTACTTTATTTAATTACTTTTTTCATCCTTTTTTATTAGCAGTAGTAGTTATATTTTATGCTTATGGTAATTTTATATCAATGGTAATGGCAGTGGCAGAGTTTCCTTTTCTGTATGTCAATAAAGCCTTTGAAATTGAAGGAAAAGAGAGCGAGAGAGAGAGCGAGAGAGAGAGAGAGAGAGATACAGTAACTTTTAGAGGAGTAGGAAGTGTTTTGTACGAGAAGTTCCCACTGCAGTAGGAAACACAGTGATCTATGTAAATGAGGTGAATAAAAATAAAGAAATGTTCAGATCAGGTAAAGTACATTAATATTCATTTAACTGAGGAGGAAATTCAGAAAGCTGCCAGGAGATAAGAGAGGAGAAGAAAAGGAGTAGAAAGGTCAAACGTATTCTGTAAGAGAGAAAGAATATAAATGTAATTATATAGCAGACGTGTAACTGTGCTTTTTATATTTCTCAGCATGGGCATGAAAGACTGAAGCTCCGCCCCTGAGTTCTGACTTCGGTCACAGGTTTAACTGAACACGTGACACTGTGTGACGTCTGACTGTTTTCACACGTCACCACGGTGTTGCGATCTCAGTGTGTGTTGAAGTCTAAAGCAAAAATGTGCCTAATGTGGAGAAAGTGGAGAGAGGAAGAAGCATGTGACCTTGTGTCCAATCAGGAGGGGAGGAGCAGAGGAGGGGCGGGGTCAAGAGGTCAGACTAATGAGACATGAAGGAGAAAAGAGACAGTTCTTACATTCTTGATTTTGCCTCTAGGCCCTGTGTGAAACCTTCTACCCATTATCTCTCTCTCTCTCTCTCTTTCTTCTCTCTTCTTTTTCTTTCTTTCCTCTTCTCCTTCCTGTTCTTTCTCCTCTGCTCTCTCCACTCCTCCTTTCTTCACTTCTCTTCCCCTCCTTCCTCTCTTCTCTCTTCATCTCGCTGTTATTCTTTCCTGCTTTATCTACTCCTCTCTGCCTTTCACCTTTCCTCTCCTCTTCTCATTTGTCCTCTCCTTTCTTGCCTTTCCTTTCTTCTCTCTTTTTTGTCCTTCTCCTCTCTTTCCCTTCTTTATCCTCTCCTCTTTTCTGTGCTAAGCTCCTTTCTTCTTTCCTCTCCTTATTTCTCTTCTCCTCTTTTACCCACTCCTCCCCTCTGCTCCTTTCTCCACCACTGTCTTTTTTCTTCTGTCCTTTTCCCCTTTCCTCTCCTCCTTTATCCATTCCTCTCCTCTCCTTATTCCCCTCCGCTTCTTTCTCCTCCCCTCTTTCTTTTCCATTCTCCTCTCCTCTCACCTTTTCCTTTTTCGTCTCTTCTTGTCCTTTTACTTCTCCACTCATCCTCGCTCCTCTCCTCTTTTCCTGTCCTCTACTTTTCTTTCATCCTCCACACCATTATCCCTCCTTGACCAAACTTCACAGTTGGCACAATGCAGTCAGGAAGGTAAGGTTCTCCCATCCAACGCTTTGTATTGGACTTGGTGATGTGATGCTTGCATGAGGCTCCGGCCGCACAGTTTGTGTGCTTACATTAATGCCAGTGGAAGTCTGGAACTCTTCAGCTGTGGAATCAGCAGAACGTTGATGACCTTTACGCACCGTGGACCTAGTAGTCGTTGACCCGCTCTGTGACTTTACGTGCTCTTCTGTTTTGAGGCTGAGTTGCTGTTGTTCCTAAACGCTTCCACTTGCCAATAATACCACTTACAGTTGAGCATGGAATATCCAGCAGGGATGAAATATCCCAATCCGCCCTATTGCAAAGGTGGCATCCTGTCACAGTTCCACACTTGAAGTCACTGAGTTCTTCAGAATGACCCATTTTGTTTCACAAATGTTTGTAAATGGAGACTGCATGGCTAGGGGCTTGATTTTATACACCTGTGGCAATGGGTCTGATTGAAACACCTGAATTCAATAATTAAGAAGTGTGTCCCAATACTTATGTCCATATATTCTATCTATCTATCTATCTATCTTGAGAGTAACTTAAAAATTTGCAAAAAGCTATGCAAAATATTTGTATCCATAAACTGAAGACTAAATCAGAGACAGCGAGAGACTGTGTGTGTGTGTCTGTGTGCGCGTGTGTCTGTCTGTCTGTCTGTCTCACACATCACGTCCCTCCTCCTGCACAAAATATAGCATAAATCTCACAAGTAATCATGTTATCATAAAACCTGTTTCACCTTGTTTTCATTTCCTCATGCATCTCTCTCTCTCTCTCTCTCTGTCTGTCTATCTGTCTGTCTGTGTGTGTAATGGTTGTAAGGACATGTTGGGTTGTCAGTGTGGAAACGGCCTCCATCCATCGTACCAGAACAGAACACGGGATAAAGTTTTTCTTCATGTAAAAATATGCATGGATTGCTGCCCTGCTTGTGTCTTTGTGTCTTTATTATATCATCAAACACAGGCTTCTCTCTCTCTCTCTCTCTCTCTCTCTGTCTGTGTCTGTGTGTGTGTGTGTGTGTGTGTGTGTGTGCGGAGTGAGTCAGCAAGCAGTCAGGTGGCCCGTCAACATCCTGTTCCTCCCCCGTAAGCATGAAAAACTACCCATCAGCCCATCTGTGGGCCTACACTGCTGCTCCGGTCCTTCTGCTAGCCGTCCCAGCAGGCTTTACCCCAGAGAGAGAGAGAGATACACACATGGAAAGGATCACAGAGATAGAGTGAGACAGACCGATGAACATAGAGTGAGACAAAGAAAGAGAGAGATAGGGAGAGCGAGAGAGACATATGGAGACATGGACAGAAAGAAAGAGCAAGAGAGAGAGAGAGAGAGATGGGGACAGAGAGGGAGAATGACACAGGGAAAGAAAAAGTGAGACAAAGAGAGAGTTAAAGAGACCGATGGATACGGTGTGAGAGAGACACACACAGACAGAAAGAGAGACGGATGGATATGAAGCGAGGGAGAGAGACCGAGAGAAGGGGAGAGAAAGTAAGACAGAGAGAAAAAAGTTAGAGACGGATGGATATTAAGCTAGAGAGAGAGACAGAAACACGCAGAGACCGAGTGAGGGAGAGAGACACAAATGTGAAGTAAGAGAAAGACGGATAGAAAGAGAGACTGAGACACATACAGAGAGAGAAAGAAAGAGAGATGAATATAAACCAAGAGAAATACAGATGGCGAGAGAGCGAGAGACATGAATATAAAGTAAGAGAAATACAGATAGAAAGAGAAAGGAGGGAGGGAGTGACAGAAATAGACATGAGACAAAAAGAGAGATTATATTACAAATAAAATATTTACAGATTTCATGCTGTTACTGCTGAAGAACTTTGCGTGATTTATAATGATGAACAATAAAGATGGGGAAATGTGTATAACAGAAAATCACACAAAGGTGAAAAAAACAGGGTGAAATCTGTAAATAATTCATTTGGAGTATTGAACTTTGTTATTGCGCTGTGTGAATAAATACTGCACGGCTGTTTGACTGAATACAGAATGAAGGTACTGAACATTCTCACTAAACGCTAAGTACTGAATGCTGTGTGACTGAAAACAGAATGGTCTTTCTGACCTCTGCGCAGTCCCGAGTAAATACACACAATAAGCAGATAAAAGAAGAAGCATTTCCTTCACCGCAGGTCCACATCAGGATCTATTTAATGGGTTTTCAGGTGTCCGATTTAAGTCGCTGCTCTCTCTGTCTGTCTGTGTGTCTATTAGTGCGATGAAGCTACCGAACTCGAGTCAGACTGAATATTTCAGGTGTTGTCTATAAAGCCTGAACGCCCGGGACGGCCATGTGTTGAGTCGTTTCAAACAGATATCTGTTCACTGTTGGAGAAGCATCGAGACGCTCCGCTGTTGTGGTTTTAGTCTGAGTGGAAAAGTAGTGGTGGGAAATATTTATTCATTTATTAAATATGTGTTGATGCATTTTCTATAACGGGAACTCGGACAGCTGTAGGGCAAATCACAGGTTA
Source organism: Parauchenoglanis ngamensis (assembly GCA_030014255.1). Taxonomy (NCBI): domain Eukaryota; kingdom Metazoa; phylum Chordata; class Actinopteri; order Siluriformes; family Auchenoglanididae; genus Parauchenoglanis; species Parauchenoglanis ngamensis. Next base: position 3,245,149 of record JAQMYM010000008.1, on the reverse strand, counting down.
AATGTACACTAATGTGTATGTTACGTGCCAGGCTTCCAATTAGCTTTCTTGGCATATTAGCAGCACGAGCTAACTGTACTAGCTCCATACACTCACCAGATGCACCACCATGTACAGTGCCTATATATATATATATATATATCTGTCTATTGTACTGTATTTATATCTCTTTGTAGCTAGTTACACTCATCACACACTAGCTAGCTGTATTTACATTGCTGTTTCTATAGTAACAGCAGACCCACGTGAAGTAAGACATTAAACCGATTAGAAATGTGTATGAAATGTATGGAAAACGTTTTCTTGTGTTAAGGAGATGTTTATTTTGCGTTTATGGAAGGAGTCTACAGGGTTGGTGCTTTGTAACACTCAGAGGTGAAGCTGTAACTTTTCTGGCATCTTCGGGACAGAGGGGTTTACACTTGACAAGCCGGGAGAAATGAAAGAGAGGCTGGTGATGGAACGAGTAACTGCTATAATGTAAGTGATCACAGGAACTAGATTGTTTGGTGGATGTTATATCACAATAAAACTGTAAATGAATTAAAGTTGAATTAAAGTGCTATAAGAGGAGTAAAACACCTGTTATAGAAAAATCATCGACCTTTGGGTCGTCATTGATACATTTTTTTATTCTATAACGATACTAAAAGTTGCATTCCTCACATCTGTGTCCGAGCGTGACGGCAGCTCTGTCGTCGCAGGTCCGAGGAGAGACCCATAAAGCCGTCATGGTGATGTATATGTTTTGAGTAACGGAGCACTGACACATCTGTGCCACATCTGGTTAATAAGTACAGGAGGGATCGCTGCTGATTTTATCTGCTGGTTCGATTCCAGGACGTCCCTGGTATCGATCGGCTCGCATCGATCTGGACACTGAGCCGTAACGTATTAGCATGTTAGCATCCAGCTGGAGTGTCGCTGAGGCGGAGTGTTTTCTCTCTGACCTTGTTTCTATGTGCTAACGTCATCCCTCACATAAACACACACGAAAACAGTAGACAATGAAGATTTTTTTGCTACACAAAAATCACTGCCTGTTTTTCAACCCGATATATAACGGGTGTGATATACGATGACGATGATGAGGAGGATGTGTTTATTAACCTCCTCAGTGTCAGATGGATTTTCTTGTGATTCGTTTAACCTTCATGGGTTTTTTTTCAAACCTCCTCAATTTCCTGCTATTTTCTAATCTAAAAAAATAATAGAAATATTCTAATATCTACTATTTTTTAATCATTGTGTCTAGACTTCCAGACTCATCTTTATCTATGAATCTGTCTATCTCACACTCTGTGTAATGATGAGGATGATGATGGAAAATTGTTGCCATGGTGAACATATAGATCACTAGAGGATCAGAAGAGCCTTGTTGAGTCAGGGTAGTGGTCATGATGTACTTTAGGATTGATCTTGGTTCTGGTCTGAGTTTAAGAGGCCACTTAATGATGGCTTTGAAGTTTAGATTTTTTTCTCTCCCTAAGAAAAGATCACCGTCCACCATCTTATTTTCTTCTGACGCACAAATCTTTAACTCAAAGTTTGACCTGAATGCAAACCTTTGTTTGAGTCCCATTTTGTCTTCTAAACCCACTTAGTGTAGATACAGATGTCTCTGGCTCTGAGCTCTGAGGGAGCTGGAACAGGAACAGTGTGGAAAATAGCTGTGTCTGACATGGGGTGTATTGTTAGCGTGAGGCACGTGTTCACGCCGGGAAATTCAGTAACTCGTACTGCACCATTAATACCCCAGTGATGACAAACGGAGACCATGCGTAACGTAAGGGGCGGAGCTATAAGGTGGTGTTGTGGTTTAAATTTTGCTGAAAGGACACACTGAACGAAAACACAGCCATGTCATGTATTCAAATTAAAAGCAAAAAAGTTTTAAAACAGACTTTTGTTTAATATAATTTATTATCTCAAATGATAAAAAAAAAAGAATAATAATTTTTTAAAAAATAGTCTACTAAGAAATTTTATACTAAAATTGCCTAAATAAAGAAATAGACTCTACAGCTAAGTAAAATTTAGACATAGCGGTTATATAAATAATTAAAAGAAAAAGCAAATTAAAAAAAAAAAAGAATTAATTGTCAAGTTCATAAAGTTTGGTAAATCAACAGTTTAGCATTTTAAAAATTAAAATAAAAAAAAACCTAATACTTCTTCTACTACTACTAAATAATAATAATAATAATAATAATAATAATGAATGAATGAATGAAACCTAGATATAAATATAAAAAAGTAAAAATATATGGGGAAACAAAAATTATAAAAAAAAAAAAATTTTAGAATAACAATTTGTTTTTATTTTTTCTTCTTTTTTTTTAAGCCTGGTCTCGCCAACTCCATTTTCTGTGTTCTGTGGTGCTACACAGGAACTCTGTTTTCCTCCACTTCGTTCTCTGAATTTAATTTGTAGACAATTCTCATCAAACCCTTTAATTATACATTTCCAGACTCAGCACCTGTCTCAGTCTATTTATACCTCCTCTGGACTCATGCAGCTCACACAGCTGGAACTTGTCCTCTTTTTTTTTAAATCTCTTACGATTTTTCCGTAGAAAATGTGCATGTGCTTAAATCTGAATGGCCTAGTTAGCGAGACAGAGCGTCTCAGGTGTGCGCTTTATTCCTTTCTCTGTGCAATGGCTGGATGAAAGGCCGTTTGTAGCTGAGACCGGGGAGGTGGATGGTGAAACGACAGCCCTTATGGGGTCTTTGGAACAACAGCTTTTGTGGTTTCCTTGACAACATAAAAGAGAGATGAAATGTGATGCCTAGCGCTTTTAAGTGAGCGGAGGGAGACGAGGGTGGAAAATAGAGTTCAACTGAGAAGTTCAAATATTTTTTCACATTTTTGAAAAAAACAAAAACCTTTATTAATGGTAACATTAACATTAAACTTCCTACAAATAAAAAATGTGCTGTGGAAAAAATCATAAACATTATAGAACATCGTTCTCAGACATCCAGGATATTGAAACTTTCTAGGACCTAAAACTTCCCAGAAGCATCATTTACATAAACATTATTACCATTTAAACACAACTTAACCCTAAGGTTATTGCAGTGAATGAAAACTATACCTTACACTACCTGTGAATAAATACAAAATAAATAAAAAAAGAAATTAAATGGAACTTAGAAATTTTGATTATTAAATAACTGCGACAAGTTATTTGTTACAAAAAAAAATTGATTTTAGGTTTCGATTTTCAAGTTTCCTGTTACATTTAAACCCTATTAAATTTACTTTACATCTCATCAATCCTCTGTTATTTTCTAATTAGTCTACAATTCGGCCAAATAAATCCCGATGTTTTACATGTAGACCATTTAATGAGTCATTGAAAATGGACCTACAAACAAATGACAAATTAAAGGAAAATCTAATAAACTAGTTCAGACATCCTCTCCCCTCCCCTATATTTATTTTACTTTATATTATTTTATTCTTTCTTGATTTTTGTGCTTTATTTTATTATTTTTGCTGCTGGAACACTCACTCTTAATAGATTGATAAAGTGTAATCTTATCTTATATACATTTAAATTTTGGATTTTTATTCAAAGGTACATAAAATGCTGCAAAACAAAAATCTGTACTTACAAAAGAAAAGAAAGTCTACTCCTGATTATGTTGTGCTTATCTTAATGAAAATTGTCTTTGTTGTCTGTCTGGGTTAGTAGTATTGTCTACGGAAGGGAGAGGGAGAGAGACAGAGAGCGAGAGAGAGCGAGAGAGAGAGAGAGAGCGCGAGAGCGAGAGAGAGCGAGAGAGAGAGAGCGAGAGAGAGAGAGCGAGAGAGAGCGAGAGAGAGAGAGAGAGAGAGCGAGAGAGAGAGAGAGCGAGAGAGAGACAGTGTGATAGGAGGTGATCTCTCAGAGTTTAATTAAAAAGGTGTCTTATGAACCCTACAGGCAAGTTGCTAATCCGTTCCAGACCTCTAAGTGTGTGTGTGTGTGTGTGTGTGTGTGTGTGTGTGTGTGTGTACACGAGTGCCATACATATGATATGTGCACTCATGTGGGTGAGTTTTCACCTGAATCGGAATCATAGTCAAATTGATTCTTTTGATTCATTTGCTGTTTGTTTTGATTCAGTTTCACACAGCAGACGATTAAACAAACCAAAAGGAAAACAAAAACATTGAGCGAGAGAGGACTGGGAAGGGAAGAGGCGGGGCTGAGGATGTATTCATAAATCTCTATCATTCATTTGAGAAAGACAGAAGAAAAGGACTCGAAATGTTGAAACAACAAATGAAGCAAGAACAAAGAAGACCGAGCCAGATTTCAATAAATGATGAAAGAATGATTTACATAACTAGTTGAAACCATTCAGTTTACTGCACTTGGAGTGGCTCGTTCTTGTTGTTACACCAATTCAAAACACACGACATGTCAGGTTCACTTCCTGCATTTGGGTTGATTCAGAGTCAAATCGTGTTCTTATTTTAATCGAATCTGATTTGTCAAGCCCCAATGTGGAAAACTGCTTTAGTACAAAATCAGAAGCTTTTAATTATAAAACTAAAAGAGACAAAAGTGTGTGTGTGTGTGTGTGTGTGTGTGTGTAACTCAGCCCTAATGGACCCACTGGAGAGAGAGTTGTTTGGCACTCAGTTTGATGGCCTCTGGGCAGCGAGAGCAATTATAAAGCTGAAGAAAAGACCATGCACTCGCACACGAGAGCCGAGAGAGAGAGAGAGACGAGTTCAGTCTTATTGTTGAACATATCTTGACATATTCCCCCTGGAACACTTTAACGCACTTCACTTTCTAATTGGCTAATTCCCTGCTATAATAATAATTTACACCTCGGCCAAGCCCTGGAGCCGGATTTACTCGCTATCACACTTATTCTATGACTGACTAACACGTTTACTGTGTTAGTGACATGTTCATTACATTATTTATTCATGTTGTAATTAGCAGGTGGTGTTTTGCAGGAAGGTGCTCAGGAGCAGAGGGGAAAGTGTTTAGTGCAGCACACTGTAGGCAGTGTGTCAGGACGCAAATGTGTGTGTGTGTGTGTGTGTGTGTGTGTATGTATGTGCACGCGCATGTACTTGTAAGCTGCCTTCCTCTAGAGGCCACTGTAAAACAGGTCATTGCTTTTGAGGGCACATTAAAACTTAATACTCGGCCAAGTCCATGTTTGTCTTCAGGCTTCACTGTAGTCACAGAGAAAGAGAAAGAGAGAGAGAAAGAAATAGGGAGAGAGAGAGAAAGAGAGAGAGGGAGAGAGAAAGAAAGAAAGAGGGAGACAGAAAGAGAAAGAGGGAGAGAGAGAGAGGGAGAGAGAGATAAAGAGGGAGACAGAGAAATAGGGAGAGAGAGAAAGAGGGAGAAAGAGATGGAGAGAGAGAGAAAGAGGGAGAAAGAGAAAGAGAGAGAGGGAGAGAGAGAGAGAAAGAGGGAGAAAGAGGGACAAAGAGGGAGAGATGGAGAGAGGGAGACAGAGAGAGAAAGGGGGGAGAGAGAAATGGAGAGAGAGAGAGAGGGAGAGAAAGGGAGGGGGGGAGAGAGGGAGAGAGAGGGACAAAGAGGGAGAGATAGAAAGAGCGGGACAGAGAGAGAGGGAGACAGAGAGAGAAAGGGGGGGAGAGAGAAATGGAGAGAGAGAGAGAGAGGTACAGTGAATGGTACAGTGGGTGTGGCCAAGACAGACAAAGAAAAATCAACAGTAAACTAATTAAGCATGCTTACTAAGGTTTATTTTTAAAATGTTTTCTTTTTGTTGTTGTTGTTTAAGTCTCATTCTACACACTGTTTTAAAAACAGGGAATTTTGGAGCGAGCAGTTTATCTCCTTTAACTGTATGCAAACCTTGTGTGTGAAATCTACACACTGTTTAAAAGAAACAAAGCCCGTGGCCTCCTAACGACAGGGAAGAGTGACTTAATTGCAGGTGGTGTGACAGCAGCTTCATCTCTCCAGCCATCGCCGAACATAACCACTGCTCTGATCATCCACTCTGCACTTGACAAGCTAGTGAAGGTTGTGTAACACCGATACGGGCGGAAAGCTTTCCCCGCCGCATCTCTGGCTCACTCAGTTAACAATGTAACACTGCTGTTCCTGGCTCGCATGGCAGTTTGTTTTGCTTGATTTTTGTGAGGCTGATGATCACAGTGCAAATACATCAGCTGCGCCGGGCCTTTGTTGTTCTCCGTCCTCGCTCGCCATATGTCTGATCATGCGGGTAACCTGATTCAGCCCATGCAAATAAGCCGTGAAAGAAATTCATTTAGCCTTGGCTCAGGTTATCTCTGCGTTGGCTCTTCAGGCCCAGTAGAATGATTGGGTTTAATCAGCACTGGTGTGTTTGACTATACAGGAGAGAGCGAGAGAGAGCGAGAGAGAGCGGGAGAGAGAGCGAGAGAGGGAGAGAGCGAGAGAGCGAGAGAGAAAGAGAGAGAGAGCAAAAGGAGCATTGTGTGTAACACAGGGGCAGAGCGT
>JAQMYM010000008.1:3207679-3238570 GCA_030014255.1 Parauchenoglanis ngamensis | reverse complement strand
GAGAGAGGGAGAGAGAGAGAGGGAGAGAGAGGGAGAGAGAGAGAGGGAGAGAGAGCGAGAGAGAGAGAGCGAGAGCGAGCGAGAGCGAGAGGGAGAGAGCGCGAGAGGGAGGGAGAGAGAGAGAGAGCGAGAGAGAGAGAGCTCTTGTTTGTCAATTTCATAAAAATGAAGCTATTAACAAAAGATCTGAACTCCAAAACCGTTCCTGTCCCTTACTTTAAGATTTGTATCCTTTTTTTTTCTTTTTTTAATAGCATGAGTCAAGTGAATTATCAAACATTGGTAAATAAAACCAAATGTAAAAGTTAAAACTAATGATTGAGAGTTGAGAGTTTTTTGTTTCGGTTTGTTTATTTATTTGTTTGTTCGTTTAATTTTATTTGTCACATGGACCCTGATTCATTTCACATTTCATTTCACTACAATCCAGTAAATCTGTCTGGACACCCTTAGACAGATCAGCAACAACTGACTATGAAAACTGGGGGGAAAAAACAGGCCATATATTTTGCAATCTTCAGATTCCTGTTTTTGGATGAAACCTGACGTGGTCGCTTGCTGTCGGTTGATGTGTTGTGCATTCTGAGATGCTTTCTTGCTCACCGTGGTTGTAAATAGAGGCTCAAGCCAGTCCAGCCATTCTCTTCTGCGGTCTCTCGCCAACAACGAGGCGTTTCTGCATTCAGAACTGCCGCTTATTGAACGTTTTTTGTTTTTTTGCACCAATTCCCAAAAGATCAGCAAGTCACTGAGATCCAAATTTATCCATTAGCCATAGCACTCGACCTGTACCTGCATGATTTGATGCCTTGTTCTGCTGCTACATGATTGGCTGATCGCATGAATGTGCAGTGATCCAGACGTTGGTGTTAAATTGGTGTGTGGATGATTCTTTTCGCCACGTACATAGGAAAATGCTAGCTAGCAAGCAAGCTCCTGTAAAGCTAGCAAACTTCATTAGCTTGTACCACTCTTTTATAACTAGCATTAGGCTTATGAATTGCACCATAACGTTGATCTTTCCAGTAATGCTAACACATTTTTCAGTGTAGAATGATGAATGCTAGGCGAATCTGTTAGTAGTTTGTAAGAAAAAAAAAAATAATAATAAAATTGCTTGCGCTAGTCTGCAACTGAATTTCGATTGAACTTGTTTAGCTAGCTGTAGGTAGAGTGGATGAGAATGGGGAATGCTAATGCTAATGCTAATGTTGGCCCCCGTATGTCCGTCTAGGACCAAAATTCAGCCCCTTGTGATTTTTTTTGTGAACCTGCACCCAATCAGGTAGACATTTATTTGAAAGCCAATCAGACTGAATGCTTAAACTGCACATTCTCGTTTCAAACGAAAGCACTTAGCGCTAATGATAACACCATTCATCAGGCTAATATTGTCAGCGCCTTTGCCACACCAACTCTCTTTGTCCCCAAGAGTCTGTGTGTGTGTGTGTGTGTGTGTGTGTGTGTTAAAGTGTTCGATGTTAACGATATTAACCACAAGGTCACTCAATTCAGCTTCTCCTCGAGAGCCCTACATTATTCCTTTATGTGTTTAAAGCACCAATTATACTTCATAAACTGTCGCCTGGCTTCACATTTAATGCTGCATTATTGAAATAATGTGTGAATTATTCATTGAATGGTAAATTCCTCAAAGCCCGGGGAGGAGTGAGAGGGCTGCGGTGACACCGAGAGTAGGTTCAGATTATTCAGCTCTTCATTAAGAGGAAGAACTGGAGGAATTCGGATGATATACAGAGGGAGATTAAAATCCTTATTGCAGTAGATAGAGAGGATATCGATCGCACTGCTCGCGGTATCAACTCCCGCTACATGAAACACAGCACAGCGTATTGGTTTTTAATGATTCTGGGTGTACCGACTTCTAAACTGTCCATATAACGCAAACTTAATGAAAAATAACAATAAACAGAAGTACATCACTGAACGTCATATTTATAATGGGCCATGAACACGTTCACATCGAGTCGTAATCCATTCATAAGGAATTGTTCTAATTTTTGATAACAATTGTTTTAATCTTTACAACACATTACGAATCATTAGCATGCATTTAAAAGTCATATCACTTTCATATCATGCTATAATCCATTCAGAAGACTATTAATTGTTTATAAAGGTTTATTGTGCTATATAGCTATTTTTCTCATATATATATATATATATATATAAGAGATATATACGAAGGCCGTTTCTATCGTAAACCGTCAAGACATTTCTATCAGGCTATAATGCATTCATAAAGCATTATAAGCATTGTTATAATTGTGTATGAAGCTTCGTTACATTATGTGGCTATATTTATGATGCATTATGAGTTAGAATTGCATTATAATTAAGTAACACTTTCTCTGAATGGCATGAACTATGAACACATTCACATCATGTTATACAACATACATTCATCAGGCATTATATGGTACACAATCGTTTATAAAGCTTCGTTATACTATATAGTTATTTTATGTGATATACTTTGATTTGTTAACATGACGTCTTAGAAATATTCAAAACATATCATCACGTGAAAGATATAATGGTGATATAAAGTGCCATAAGCACTAGTTATAATGCATTCTTTTAGCAATTCATAAATTCATCAAACTGGAATTCCTTATTCCTGAAAGTGTAATTCCTTATGAATGTATTGAAACATGTTATGAATATATTCATAAGTCATTATACATATGGCCTTCGTACAAAGTGTTTCCATGAGCTGTCTTAAGTCTTTAACATCTACAGGCTAAGGCTCTTTCGTGAACAGTTCAGCTTATGACTAAGCAAAATAGGGCTAAGTTTCTTTAGTATTGGTGATATAATGTTCTAAACAGGGCTTATAATGCATTCTGTTTAAAAACACATTAAACCACTGGTACACTGCCTTTTGTTTTCTCCAAACCAAGTACAAGTACATTTACTTTAGTACTTGCTACTGATACTGAAATGAGTGCTTCGTATTAAGCAGTCAAGGCCATCATGGAACATCTGATTTAGCTTTGTTGATGTCGGTTGTGTCTGTTGGTTTATATTTAAGCTTTTATCCCATTTAAACAGCGTCTTTTCTCTGAGAGTGCAAGGCTGGTCATTAAAAATGAGAGCAAGGTTTTGTGAATTTCACATTGACTCATGGAGACCCTGGACCTGTGTGTGTGTGTGTGTGTGTGTGTGTGTGTGTCGGAGTGCTCGCAGAAGTGAAGTGCTCTCACATGGGACAGTTCATAATTCACACTACCTTTGAAATATCTTTTGGAAGAATGTTGTTTCTCACTCCAGTACAGTTCCAGAGATTTGGAGAATCTCTGTCAAGGTGCACTGAAGGCTGTTGGTGGTCGAACAGCTTGCTAACACACTTTATATTATTGGTAAATCCATAAAGCAAAAGGTAAAAACAAGACTGTGCATGTACTAGACAAGAAGGTTCAATATGGCAGGTTTATACATGAAGAGGAAATGCTAGAAATTACATTTAAAAAGCTGTGTTCAAACCACACACTAAGGATGAGTGCTAATCGATCTCTAGATCTTCATCAGTACCAATTTGTGACCAGTTAGCTGGAGATTTTCAAGTTGGTTGTAAATGGTGTGTAAATGTCCAGTAACAGCACTTGGCTTTGCTCTTATGGTTGTCTCATTCCACTGATAGCCAGAACAGATGGGTGCCAATACATTGTGCAGAGCCGCCGTCAGTAATCCTGCATCGACAAATGGCAGGTTTACCGGATTAAAAAAACGAATGACGCTGTATATCTGTTCACCGGGGGTTTAAAATGTTTCTCCGAGCTCTTGAGTCATCTCCGAGAGCATGTCATTAAGAGTAAGCATTAGCAAGCAATAAAATAAATGAGCTGCAAACACAATCACATTTAATGCAATGTAGTGAGCGTGTAATGCAAAACTTATTGCGAGCTAGTCACCTCCTGTTAATATCTTACCGCTACACCAATTCTCATGGGAGTAAGCAAGGAAACAAGGGCAGGAAATAAAAGCAGGGCTGCAGAGGAGGGATGAAGACGTGATGTGGAGCAGGTCTCTGAGAGCGCTGTGCTGATGGAGCATGGCGGAGCGACGGCCTTATTCTTCAGGTGTTTCTCTAATCTCACCTCCAGGCCCTGAGAGATGAGCTTCACTCCAGTTCCCAGGCTTTGTGGAAACTGCTACGACCTGAGCGTATTGTCAATGGAAATGTACTGGATTGATACGAGGCATGGGATTTTTGATCCACTAGAAATCCATCAATCACACTTGATTAGCCAATCTATTGGCCATTCCACAGATTGGAAAACACACATAGTTGCCCTTCATGTTGCTTAGCAACCATTTCATACTGCGGAGAGGCTACACGGAACTGATGTTATTAATAATAAATTAAATTATTTATTGATCACTGAATTTTATCATATTGTTTTTGGTCACCAATTTATAAAAGCGCTAAACCGCAAGACGGTGTGTGTCAGTGCAACACACGTGGCTTATTGCTTTGATATCATTTGACTTCTTCTCTATCAGTGTGTATTGCAGTCAGTCAGGAGTACAGTGAATTATTTTCTCCATCTGCAACAATTGGATACAATAACTACGATTACATTCGTATTATTCTTGTGTATATTCACGGAGCACTTCCTTTTGGTTAAAAACCTTCTAATGAATTCAGTACGACCAATTTATCACACATAACAAGGAGAAAATCTTAGCAAGAGTTGCTGAATGAAGTAAAAGTAAGAAAGACGCAGTAAAACCTTATTATTTTTTACTCCTCCGCCAATCGATATGTATCTAATCAGTGAAAGGGATGGACGTTTCTGATATCATTAACCAACATGATGTCTGGTCACGTGCAAACCCTGGTTGAAAAAAAAACATTTCATATTTCGCTCTAACAGAAGAGCGCAAGGTAGACACATAAGAGAATATGCTACTTAGAGTAAAATATGTATTTTTATGTTACTATTATTTTTTTAATGAATCAGAATAGGAGGCAGTTAGAAATTCAGTTGTCTCTTGTAACATGCCTGTACAATCTGACAGCTTTCATTGAATCACATTCTTTAAATATTTGTCAGTTTGTCATTTAAAAGAGAAACCTTTACAGAGTGCTTATTATACTTACCTGTGACAAATTAAAGGAAAAAAGCAGTAGCACTGTTATACTATGGTAGACATTTTGGGTCCACTGCTCCCTTAAACAGGGACTAATCTGTTAAATACGTTTCATGAGTATGTGTGCATGCAGCTGCTATGCGAGTGCCATTGTTTACAGACTTGCTTGCGTACCTTTTGTACATCTGGAGGATTAAAGGTCCACTATGTAGGATTCATTTGCTTGCAACTGAATGCCTCTCTCTTTCCCCTTCCTTTCCAAGCGTGTATTAGAGCGTACGGTGGCCGTACGGTGCCTGTTGCGCGCTTCCAAGTACTTACATTCACACTCCCTTGCTTTTTCTGTACTAAATAATAAGCACGGTCCTCCAATTTTCAAAATTTGGGTTCTCAAACTTGTCATCCAGCACCAGGAAACACTGATTTCTTTTCTTTCTTCTTCTTTGTCATCCTTCCGGTGCTTAATTCTGGATTCACACTGCCACTTGTAAAAATGCAAAAAAAAAATCAGGAGGTGCTCTCTACAGGTTTGTCCGTTCCGGGCTACCGTAGCGACGCAACATGGCGACTCCGTACAGGTGGACCCGCTCCCCATGTAGATATAAAGGGCTCATTCTAAACAAGCACAACAATTCATAGTGACAGGTAAATTGTACACTAATGAAAATGTACTTATGAATATTATATTCCATTTCTGTGAATATAGTGAACTCCATAGTGAACCTTTAAAAGTGGCATCCACTAGGTGGCACATCAGAGCCATAACATCTCTCTTCATCTGGTTTTCAAGTCTGTTGAAGTGTTAAACACACTCTGGAGCACTGCTTCTCTTTAAAGCTTTATGATATGGGTGTGACTGTTGTCATGATTTTTGTCATGATCTGTCTATAAAATCTAGAAAAGTGGTACTGAAAACAGACTTTCTGGTAGTTCAAGCATAAACAAGACTAGAAAAAAATTAGGAGTCAGACAAATAAAACTAAAGAAACCAAAAAAAAACCAAGTAACTTTTAATATTGTTATATAGAAATCCAGTAGGAAAGAAAATAGTAGCATGAAAGCAGCATAAGAACAAAGAAAAAATGTTTTCTTCCCACTAATTTCTTCACACTGGTCATTAATTTGGATTACGTTGATTTGGACACAATAACTTAGTTACATTATGATTATAATCCCGTGTTTAATCGACGGATCATTTCCTTTTGGTTAAAAACCCCATAATGAATGTAGTACAGGCAATTTATCATGCTTAATGAGGTTTCATGTTTTAAGGAAAAAAAATGTAGACACAAAGGTTTAATATAACAAGCAAGTTAGCAACATGAGAAAAGAAACTAAAAGTGTTTTTTTCCCCTCATTTAACCTAGTAATTAAAGAAATACACATGTTTTATGAGCCAGTCTCTATCTACTGCATCTCTAACAAACATTTGATTACCATAGAGAAGAAAATCGAAGGCTTTCCTTGTGCTGAGTAAATATCAGAAAGCTGTTTAATCCGACATCTATAATATAATGGAAATTTAAGGTTGGTCGTTGAAATAGATATATTGTTAAAAAAAAAAGTTCGTAAAAGGTTTCAGAGACAGGATGATGTTACATAGGAACTACATTTTGGTTGGTAGGATGGTTTTGTGGGTTTGAGTGCTCATGAACACACACACACACGCATGTACATAAAATTATTTTTTACTGTTTCAGTTGAACAAAAAATAAAATATAACTCCATAAAAGCAGTTTTGATAAGCCTTTCTTGTCTTATGACCTTTAGTGTGATGGCCATGGCTTTGTGCAGTATCTGTATTACAGGTATGCAACATTTAGCACCTGCCCTAACATCTGCCCCTAGATTTCCATTATGAATGAATTTTGAATAAACACATTTTCTGGTTTTATCTCAGTTCAGGGATACATGTCAAACTTTCAGCGGGCTCTGATTTGATTCCTGGTGATTTGATATGACGGATTCTGATTTTGCCAAAAATAAAAAAAAGTGTGTGTGAGTGATGGATGAGTAACTGTGGTCGATGTTTCTCTTTCAGCGAACACCGGGACCTACTTCCCCAAGCAAGGTAACATTTCACGGCCAATCACAAAGTCTTTCTCTGGCCAGTCAACATGTTTCATTAATCTTCGTCTGCTCAAATGTGCCATGTTTCTGCTTAACTGTCTGGCTAAATGTGTGTCTAAGTATGTGTGTGTGTGTTTGGCTGGAGGTTAAGCAGGCTGATTAAAGGCCACTTGTCAGGGTGTCTGTCAGGGTGACATGCATCATGGTTGCTTAAAGCAGTATGTCATGAGTTACTGGCCTGATTTGTAGGCTGAGGAGGGAACGAGGAGGTGACAGATGGAGGGAGCGAGACAAATGGAAGAAGTGAGACAGATGGATGGAGTGAGAAGGAAAAAAAACAGATACAATAATGCAGAACTTTACTCGTCCGTTTCCTAGGAGATTTTTTGTTGTACCTGTATCTGCTTAGTGCTTTTGTCTGTTTACTTTTCAGTATTTGATATTCCACTCAGACACCATTTTATGAAGTTTACCTACTATATATATATGAGCATGGGTGTAGGTGTGCAAATAGACCTGTCTATTTAAATAGCCATATTTTTCCAAACCACATGAAACCGAACACAGCAGTCTTGATCTGATCCAGTCTTACTTTGGACTGATCACATGTTCTGCAGTCAAAAAGTGGTTCAGCTCTGAATCATGTGAATCAAACGTGCTACGTGTTTTGGAGTGTGAGCTGCTAAACTGAGTCACAGCATAGAGCGGTAGCACTGCGAAAACTTGACAAATGGACTAGTGTTAGAGTGCCTTGAGCCACATAGCACACAGCTGCTTAACTGCTAAACACATAACACATTATTATTAGTACTAGTAGTAGTAGTAGTAGTAGTAGTAGTAATATATGACCATCTCACCAAAGGTGGTAAAAAAAAATACTCAATTTATTACTGAAATAGAAACGCAAATATGCTGATTTTAAATAAAGACTAATTCAAGGACAGCTCCAAATTCTTCACTTCACAAATTAAAACAACTGAAAGTAGAAAGTAAAATTAATACTACAACAAAGACAACTCATTCTTTTTTCTTTTGCGAATTTGTCTCTCACTGATTTTAGTCACTGATCAAGCGAAGAAAGTTTGGAAAACATTAGCTAAGGCTAACTAACAACAGCATCATTCATAATAGACAGATAGAAATAACTTTATCTCACAGTATTAGCTAGTTCTCTCATTTACATAGGCCTACCTGTGGACACACGGTACTTAAAGGACGCACCTATACTCAACATGCATACTTTGAAGAGCTGCCATCTTACACACTACACCAGCCTTATTAGAGCTCAGGTTAGGTGTAAGGGTTTGGTATCAGGATTAGGGTTTTGTTTTAAGGAATAGGGTTTGGTATCAGGGTAAGCGATCATAGTTTGCTTTCAGGGTTAGGGATCATGGTTTGTTATCAGGGTTAGGGTTTGGTATAAGGATTACAGTTTGGTATCAGGATTGGGGTTTGGTTTAAGGGTTAGGGTTTGGTTTCAGGGTTAGGGTTTGGTTTCAGGGTTAGGGATCATGGTTTGGTATCAGGATTAGGGTTTGGTTTAAGGGTTAGGGTTTGGTTTCAGGGATAGGGATCATGGTTTGGTATCAGGATAGGGTTTGGTTTCTGGTTTAGGGATCATGGTTTGGTATCAGGATAGGGTATGGTTTTAGGTTTAGGGATCATGGTTTGGTATCAAAATAGGGTTTGGTTTTAGGTTTAGGGATCATGGTTTGGTATCAGGATAGGGTTTGGTTTTAGGTTTAGGGATCATGGTTTGGTATCAGGATTAGGCTTTGGTTTCAGAATGAAGGTTTGGTTTAAGGATTAGGATTTGTTATCAGGGTTAGGGATCATGGTTTGCTATCAGGGTTAGGGTTTGGTATAAGGGATACAGTTTGGTATCAGGATTAGGATTTGGTTTAAGGGTTAGGGTTTGGTTTCAGGATTAGGGTTTGGTTTCAGGGTTAGGGATCATGGTTTGGTATCAGGATTAGGGTTTGATTTTAGAGTTAGGGATCATGGTTTGGTATCAGGATGAGGGTTTGGTTTCAGGGTTAGGGATCATGGTTTGGTATCAGGATTAGGGTTTGTCTTAAGGGTTAGGGATCATGGTTTGGTATCAGGATTAGGGTTTGATTTCAGAGTTAGGGATCATGGTTTGGTATCAGGATTAGGGTTTTTCTTAAGGGTTAGGGTTTGGTATCAGAATGAGGGTTTGGTTTAAGGATTAGGGTTTGTTATCAGGGTTAGGGATCATGGTTTGGTTTCAGGGTTAGGGTTTGGTATCAGGATTAGGGATTGGTATAAGGGTTAAGGGTTAAGCTTTGGTATTAAGGTTAGAATTTGGTGTTAGAATTAGGGATTAGGATTTGGTATTACTTTAGGGTTTGGTTGGGGGTTTGTGGTTAGGGTTAGGCGTTAAGGGGTTTGGTGTTAGGGTTAGGTTGAGGTTTTGGTTTAGAATCTTTTGGCAGTACTTCCGGGTGTCAACATACATTGTCCCAGTGGTGTGTCTTGTTCTGCAGTGTCATGTTGTGAAGTGGGTGTGTCGTATCTGCTGTGAGAGTGCAGATAGACAATTCTCCTCGCATCTCCCCAGTGTTAGTTAGCATGATAATCCTGACTATACAAATTAGTCAAATGCAAGCTGTATGAATTACTAGCTGTAACAATACCAAATGTTGCGACTAATACAAATTGCATGACAGAGCAGATAGGTTACATTGCTGGTTATTGTTAGGATTTCGGTCTCTTTCTGACTTTACATATATAATGAGGTCCAAAAGTCTGAGACCACAGTAAAAATCTGATTTTCGTTTCTTTTAAAGTTGGACATAAACAGAAAGATTTAGACTTTTGAAATATTTAAAACAAAAATGGTAAATGTTCAATATAATGAAAATCTGGAATATATTATATTATGTTATGTTAATATAGTATAATATTTAAGATTCTTCACTATTTCTAGCTCCCTAAGCAAACGTGTGACAGTGACCAAGTTATCTGCTTTGAACAAAAGATCAGATTTTGCTGATGTTTAATCTCTTCTTTTGAAGCACATGTTCAGATGACACTCTCACGGATCTGATCTAAAATGGATCATAAGATTTTACACTAACTTTTCCATGCCAACTGTCATTAAAGCAAAAAAGGAGACATAACAAATACTAACAAACTCTGAAACTCATGCAAATAGTTCAAAGATTCTATTTCTCACTCAGGATGTTGCCAATAATATTATTTGTAATGAAAATTGTATTGAATTAGAAAGTAATTCGAAACAAGCATTTTCATTAGCAGTCTCAGACTTTTGGAGTCCAATGTATATGATTATTGAGAAAAATAGTGAAATTTGAAAGAGGGAAAGTTTTTTTTTTTCCTCTTTGAAATGTAGGTAGTAAAAGTTAAAAATAAAGCAGACTTTAAGCTATTTTAGCTTCTTTCCCACGTCTGTGAATCACAACACTCTCAAAAATGATGTCTTAATTAGCAACTGTGGTGTCGTGTCAGCACTAGGACTGTATATTTAACACATTTTGTCACATTGGGTTGAATATGTGCTAAAAGAAATGTATGAAATGGAAACAAAATAAAACAAAAAAATAAGACAAAACAAAAAACACTCTACTAGCTGCTAAAGAAAAAGAAACCTGTCCAGGATGTCCTGTGTATCACAAACTATCTCATCTGTTCACTTGGCTTCATGCTGTATTTATATTACAAATAAATAGTAACACAAATCAGGTTACCTAGATACAGAGGTCTATTGTGTGCTCTAACGCTGACTAGTGAGGACTCTCGTGTGTTGGAAAAGTTATAGCTTTACCTCAAACGCGCTGACACTGGAGACTTCTTCCATAAATGTTAAAGGAAAATTCACCATGTCAACAATTACACACACTTTAATCCATTTGTGTGTAGCTTCCTCTAGACGCGTCCCTGTGAATAAGCTATTACTATAGAAACGATAAAATATCTGTATACAAGTGAGCGCTTTAATACATACCTATGATTTGAATTACACTTTACTGCATCCTTATCCTTCTCTGTAACGCATGGATCATGTCATCTGACAGCTGCTGCTGTGTTTTTATAGTTTTTTTTGTTTTTGAAGGAACCAAATCATGTTTTTGAAGTGGGATATCTATCACAATATCTCAGTTTCCTCTTAAATTAATTACAAGTGTGAACAGGAACTCAGGTGTTGCTCCATTCCGAGTATAGTAGTCGTGCTGACATTGAGGTGTGTGTGTGTGTGTGTGAATGAGAGAGAGAGAGTGTGTGTCGAAATTTAAACATCTCAGTCTCTGTTCTGGAAAGAGGGAAACACTTAAGTAATTGTACATTTATTATTATTAAAGTTAAGTATTATTTTGGCGTATTTATACTTTCCTTGAGTATTGAAATGGTGTACTCATTATTAATTACATTTCCGGGAAAAAAATTAAGCCATCCAAAGTTGTTAGAACAGCTCTCAAGTGTCTTCACTAATCTAGCCATCATCAGTCAAATGGGCTGAGATTAGCATCCAATCATTTCAGTTAAGCATCCAATAAATTGTATATACTACCAAGAGTCATGTCAATTCATCATCTGTGGTAACCTTCTTATGCTACACAATGTATTTAGCGCTATGGCGTTTGTTTAAATATGAATAATCGACTGAATTACAGCATGGAATTTAGCGCACTTGGCCCTTCCTCAGTTCAATGTTTGAACATGCTAACGCTCAAGTAAACAAAGATTTGTTTAACATGAGGTGTGTCCTTTGCTTCCCTAGAAACCTTGAACGCCACCTGATTTGAAAAAGCACATTGAGAAAGTTTTGCTAACTTGTTAACATTAACTGGCTATATTTGAACTAAGTTAGCCTTTTTTCTTTGCTAATCCCAGGTTAGACTAGCATCAATTCCTGTAGCTAATATAAACGGCTAGGCAGCAAGCCAAATTCTAGCAAATGCTAGCTGGTAAATATTGAGTACAGGATAAATAATAAAGTTAGAACAACTTAATTCCATCATTTAAAAACATTTACTTTTTTTTTGTTTTTACACTCGGTTACATTTGAATGTAGAAACCTTACGAGTTTCACTCAAGTACGCTTTTGGTTGCATGCTTCCACTTTTATTTTGAGTAAGATTTGAAAACATTATCTATATTTTCACTTAAGTATAGTCTCTCGATAACCCCCCATTTCTGCGTCAAAACAGACAGACAGTCCACAGGCAAAATCACAATATCTGGACGCTGATGAAGACTAGCACATTAGCACACACTGTGTAGTGAGCACTGATGGATGGAGTAGAGGGACATTAGACAGTAATAGATGGACTGCAGTCAGTAATTGGACATGTGTGTGGTGGGTGAACCTGATAAACCGGCATCTTGATGTTTACCGTGTGTGTGTGTGTGTGTGTGTGTGCAGACTGCAAATAAGCAATGCTTGAAATAGCAAACATGGAAAAGCAGATGGAGCATCCTGCAGGGAGAATTCTACCTCATTCTTCTGTTTGGAGTGTGTTTTTTTTCTATTTTAATGTTTCCACACTTCTCCTGTTTAAGTCTGAGATCAATATCTCTGCAGGAAGCAGCTGTGTGTACGCACTCGTCTAACTGCTCATCCCATTTCTCTGTCTTTTTGTCTTTTTCCCTTTGTCTTGCGTGTATGCGTGTGTGTACCATGTTGGACTACATGATGTCCTGTGTGATTGAACCCACACCCATTCTTCCTCCCCTTCTTATCTTCCTCTCCTGCTCATTTAGACCCGGAGCGTGGTGGCGGTCACATGATCTCCACAGATGACCTGGAGTACCCACGCGAGTACCGGAGCCTGGGCAATGGCGCGCGACGTTTCTCTAACGTCGGCCTCGTGCACACATCCGAGCACCGGCACACGGTGATGGCGGCTCAGAGCCTGGAGGCACTCAGTAACCTGCACAAAGCCGAGCTGGACCGCAAACGTGACGCCTTCATGGATCACCTGAAGAACAAGTACCCGCCTCAGCACTCACTCCCTCCATCACCATCTCCATCCCACGGAAGCATGAGGGGAAGCTCGGAGAGGAGCGCACGTGAACAGGTACGCACACGTGTCTAACATTCATGAAAATAATGACACGATTTGTTTATTCTCATCTTTTTTTTTAAATTCTTTTCAATATTAATTTTTCACATTTCTAATGTAGTGATTTTTCACACAATTTAATGATTTTAAAAAAAATATTTTAATTCACATGATCAAATGATGACATTTTTTGACATGATTTTCACGTTCATCCATTTTCATGTGATTTTCTTTTTACCGAAATAAATTTTTTAAGTACAGTGTTTTTCAAAATTCGTAAATTCCGCATGCAGTTTTTTTATATAATTAATTTTTGTATTTGATTTTTTTTTCCCTAAACATTTTCAATTTTGTTTTTTTTCCGAATGATTTGGTTATTTTCACATCATTTTTCCAAATGAATAATTATTTTCATGTTATACTTTCCACATAATTTTGAGTGGCATGTCAAAAAGAAATTAATTTATTTTTACGTATTTGGATTTTTAAATGTCTTTATTTCACATGCAATTTTTCAGAATTTTTCAAAAAAAAAAAAAAATTCTTTTTTTCACATATTTTTTTTCCAAACGATTTATTTCTTTTCCCATTACAATTTTTTCCTTGATTCATTTTTCATGTGATTTTTCTGTAATTCCTTTTCCCTGTGATTTTTTTCCACAATTCACTTATTTCTGCATGCATATTCCCTCACATGCTTCACTTATTTTCATGTGATTGTTTGTTTATCATAATTAGTATTTTATCTGCATTTAAAATTATCTATTTTTGCATCATGCGAGTTATAATTCATTTTTTCTTATGCGTTCAATTAATTTCAGATGTAAATGTACTAGAACGAGCCCGTTTATATAAACCTGTGATTTGCAGCTGCTTTACTGGAAAATGAATCACCACCATGTGACCAGTCTGACTGGAGAATTAAAGCAGCACCGTGGTGTACAAAAGCTAATAAAACCTAATAAAAAAATAAGTAAGTAAAAAAAAACCTTGACCATACCGTGATTGATGATCCTGTTTACATATTTACCCACCAACTAGTATCCTTATTTAACCTCGAGTAACTCCTGTTCAAGAAAAAACACATCCAGACTTTCAGATGCTTTAAATAGTCTGTTATTGATTTACACTTTTGCTGCAGTTTTAACACAATTATGTAAACATGCACTGATTTAAGCACATTTTTTAACCTGTCTACACTGACTCTGTTGATGTTTGACTGTATCAGGAAGTAGTGACATGCAGAATATCAGAAAAGGTTGATTAAAGGTCAATAGAACAAAGTGTTTATGCGGAAAAAAATCCAACTAATGGAGTCCAACTAATATGGGACTGGCCCAGATGTAGTATTAGAGCTAAAAGTCATGTCAATGTTTCACTGACACATTTTCACGTCGGATAACAGCATCCTACCCACAATGCCGTTCGACTACCTGTTGCCAGAGCTATTAACTCTCGCTTTAGAAAGCGATGCAGCGGCGCTTTAATCCTTTAGTCTGTTCACCTTTCTCAGTTGTACACTCTGTTTGAATAGATCAGCTTCCAACCCATTCATCACCTCACTAACTAGCTGAGATTGTTAAAAACACATCGTATAGCTGCATTGCATTCTGGGACTTTAAAGCTAACTAGCAATAAGAATGCCCGCTGTGACGTTAGAGCGGCACGCGAGTGGTAATTTCTCTTCAGAATAACAAAAATACAACACGAACCAACAAATCAGTGCCAGAATCACAAATATTGCAGTGTAGACTTACAAAGTATTTACGTGTTTCAGGAGTTTTGGACAAAAAAAAAAAAAAAAAATTCAATGCTGAAAAATCAATTATTTTCAATGCTGATTTCCCACCTTGTCCCAGCTTGGCATGAATAATGTTGGCTCATCAGTGTGTATATATAAATGTAATTCAATTACATGCAGGAAAGCCACATGCTGAGTTTATTGCATAGCCATTTCACTCATCCCTCTTGTATTCTCTCCATCTCTGTGCTTTATAACCCCTAATTTCTTCCTTTCTTTTCGCTCCTCCACGTTGTCTGCTTGTCGTTACCTGTGCACTGAGTGCAGGATGAATGAATAAGTGCAGTGTGTGTGTGTGAGCAAGTGACATCGAGAGTGGCTGAATGAGAGACAGGTGGAGTCCACGGTTGCCACGGTGACATTGCCCTTATATGGAAGCTGGTGATATCATATTGCAAAGGTCAGGCTGGAGAGAGAGAGAGAGACTGCGATAGACAGTGAGGAAACGGAAAGCTGCTTGGATATCATCACTGCAGGAACCCGGAGCGAGGAATCGCAGGAATACTCCAGAATACTGCTGGGAATGGGTAGGAGGAAGGGAAGAGAAGAAGGAGGGCAGGGAAGAAAGGGAATGGGAGGACAAGTGCTGCAGCGTGTAAAAGCGGAAGAGGAGAGTTAATTAGCCCAGTGCGTCTCTCTCTCACACACACACACACACACACCTCCCTCCTTCTCCACCACACCACCACCACTAGCACGCAAGAGTTAAAGCAGCCAAGCAGCAGCCTGCCGATGTGGTAATGAATTAAATAAAGCGCCGCCGCTGGGAGACGGAAAGAGAGAGAGAGAGAGAGAAAAACGAGAGAATGAGTGTTTTGGGGCAGCTGACTGACGCTCACACTGACTGAAGGCATCCAGGCGTCTGTAATGTGTGTGTATGTGTGTACACACGTCCACGCGTACAGGTGCAGGTAAGAGGTGTTTATCTGCTTTAGTTGTTTATTGTTAGAGCGGTTGTCGTGGAGACCAGCTGCAGGTGCACTGTGGTTGTGAGTGTCTGCATGCTACGTTTGAGTGTGTGTGTGTGTGTGTGTGTGTGTGTGAGAGAGAGCGAGAGAGACTGCTTTGCATGCAGGTCATGTGGCGTGCGCCTGCTCTGTCCTTCTGTCAGCAACTGTTTCATACGCAGGATTGTGTGTGTGTGTGTGTATGGGTGTTCTCTTTCTCACCCTGTTGACAAATGTTACTCAGTTGGATCAGGTGCAGTTGGAGTGTGAGGTTCAGCCCTAACTACATATTAGTGCCATCCTGCTGTGTGTGTGTGTGTGTGTGTGTGTGTGTGACAGATGTCAGTCCGTTTGGCTCCAGCAAACTCTTCTATCCAGCTGCAGGTCAAATGGCCAATTTTCCCCGACAGTGCACTACACCGTTACTAAGCAACAGGAGACGCCAGTCTTTGGCTGAAAATGACATCATCAGGCTGGAAGCTGGCAGCTGCCCTGCGCACACACTCGTGCGCGCGCACACACAGACGCACACACACACCGAGCCTCTAACTCGTCATTTGATATTATTTGCTCAAAAAGGACGTAATATAAAAGTGATAGGGCACCGCCAGGGTAAAGCTGAAAGTCGTAAATCTTAACTGTGTGTGTGTGTGTGTGTGTGTAAGCACAGAGGTGTGTGTATAGGTGTCTTGTATTACTGGATGAATGAGCTGAATGAATGAACGTATTTCCATCAGCTGAAACTTCACCGTCCCAAACGTGTCTCTGTTCTGTGAATAAAAAAATATTAATTCATGATCAATTCATAAACGAATTCATTAACCGGCTACAAGGTCATGGGGTGTGTGTGTGTGTGTGTGTGTGTGTGTGTGTGTGTGTGTGGGTGAGAGAGTAAGAGAGGGAAATTTTCAGTCTTGCAAAATAAACTAAATAAAGTTCGAAATTCTGATTGATCGGAAAGTGTTGATTAATTTTTTTAACAGCAGCTCTGACAGGATTTCCAGCTGCACCCTAGTCTTAATACATTAAGGTTTCCATAGTAACAACAAACACATAGTCTTGTATAATATTGTGAATATTGTGAAGTTTTCTGTATGGAAATGTTTATTCAACTTGTATGGAAGGAGTCGCCAGTGTCAGAGCTTTAACAGGCAGATAAAACGTTTTCTGAGATGGAAAAGGCTTTCTTTTTGTTTACTTTAAGAGTGAAAGAAAAGAATGGATGTGGGAATTACTCTTTAGAGCTACTCTAACATAAGCGAAGACAGGAGCTAATTTGTTTCTCAGCCGTTCCCACAGCATTATACATAACTATAAACATAAAAAGTAGGACATTTTGTCCAAATCATCGAATATACAAAAAAATTATTAATGTTGGCAAACTGCTGTGATATAAGAGGAATAAACAGTAACTCTGCTTTGTGTCACGCCATCTTTTTGAACACTTGAAAAATGGGTGGGCTCAGACAAAAGGAGTCATGTTCTAAGTTCTTTAACACTTTAAATCTAGTTGTAAATATCAAGAAATGAGAGCTGATGTTCTGACTTATTGTCTCATATTCATGTTTTGATCCCAACCCAAATGTTTTCAGTGTATAGCAAAAACCAAAGAATTGGCCGTGCTGTTCCAATACTTTTGGAGGGGACTGTACATACAGGTGTGTGTTGCTACAGTCACCAGGCACATGAGATTGCCCAATGGTTTGCTTTTGAAAGAAACAAAGAATTGCTCAGTGGCACAGAATTGCTCCAGGGCTTTACAATCTGGACAAAATTAAACTGAAGCTCTTGAATCTGGTGTTTTGCTCAAGGCAAAAAAGTAGTACCTGGGGGTTGGTGAGTTGGAATACAAACAAAAACATTGTTGCTATCCGTGTTCAGTTGTGTCATTTGGTTATGTATTGCCACAACTAGGCCACCGATACACACCTTAACAGCCATCTCTGACATCCATGCTGAAGCCCCATGAGAAGGCAGTAACCAGCTTAGTGCTTATTAAAATCTCATGATAACACGATGAAAAATGTCTGACAAAAATACTTTACATGTCTGGAAGTTAAATAAAAGCTTACATGACACTGTTTTATTCATTTATGTTCAGTAATTGTTTTATCCTGTTCAGGGATCTGGAGCCTATTCCAGGAACACCGGATGGAAAGCTAATCTGTCACACACTAATCCACCTGCTAGCATGTTGTTGGGTGGTGGAAGGAAACCCAAGTACCTGTGGGAATCACACATGCACAAGAAAAACACATGCAACATCCCACACAAACAGTAACCCGAGGTCAGGATCGAACCAGGGACCCTGGTGCTGTGAGATGGCAATGGTCCCTGCAGTTTGTGAGACAGTTAACCGGAAAAAAATTGGAGAAAAACATAGCAAGGATCGGGCCCACTCCTTACCTTTATGGAAAATATACGTAACATATAAATAATCTGTTTATGACAGTAAAACTTCATGAGACTCCAATTGGATGTTTTCAAGAAATTCCTTTAAGGACAACTGCGTTATTTTAAATGAAAATGGTTTGTCTTCTCAGGGGTTCTGATTGGATTTTTTTATGAGTGTTATTGGAATATGGTCTGCCTTCCATAGGGTTTAACGCTTAGCCATTAATGCAAAATATACTGTACTTTATTTTCCACTACTGTGGGGAGAACATGTGGTGCAACAATCATGGATTTTATAATACAAGTTTAGAGTTCACCCAGTGGTCCAGTGGGTTGAGTTGCCATCTTGCAGAGCCTGAGCTCAAGTTACTCGGGGTTTCCTCCAGTTGCCTTCAGCCTCACCGAAACATGGTGGTAGGTGGTTGGTTTCACTAAGTCACTCATAGGTGTTAGTGAGTGTGTAAATGTGTGTGCACATGGTGCCTTGCTATAGTCTGGCATCCCATCCAGGGTGTGTTCCTATCATATGTCCAGTGTTCCTGGGATAGGATCCGGATCCACCACGACCCTGACCAAGATAAAGTGATTACTGATGTGCCTTATGTGACTCCCAAAGACATCCCGGTCTTTTCATATTTTCCAAGTGGGAGTACCATGAATTTTTAATCAGGTCCCTTGTTCTACCCCAAGAGAGAATCTATGGGGTCCACGAGTGTACATGAAGTTCATATGGTGATCCATGAACTCCCATTGAGAACCTGTTGGTACGGGAATCCCATGGCCACCTTCAGAACGATAAAACGATTAGCCGCCTAAGGAACTCTTCAGGAACTCTTAAGCTGCAAATGCACTCCAGTTTTAACCGCTCCTATGTATGCGCACAGAGCTGCTTTTATCTCATAGTCATTTGTGTACTTTATGTGTATGTTGAGAATTGAAATCTATCAGGCAGGATAGGGCTGAAACGTCCCTGAGTAGCACTGGAATGTTGCTGCAATATTGCAGGTCGGCGTGACAACATTTTTGACGTCAGCACGTTCGACGTACGAAGTTGGGGAAAAAAATGGATGTCTCAATGTTTGTCTTTTGGTAGCAACAAGCTAGCCAGCTCACTATGTTTGTCGTCAAACAATCTGTTTAGTCCATGTTATAGATTTAACAAGTGAGTATATCTGTATGTTTAAAAAGTTGTTTATACAGTATAACTTATTTAAAGGAAAGAAGTGCTGCACAGTTCTTTGTTGATTTGATGTCACTCCGTAAACTGGCAAGGGCCTCGGATTTAAGAAAACTATTGCAAGCAAGTTGACAATAAGGAATTTCAAGTTGAGGGGGCATTTCTTTAATTTTTCCTGGTTGGAGTTACAAATTGCAGACCTCTAGTCATCCAGTGTTCCTTGTGTACTGTTAACAATAAACGTGGCATCAGCACAGAATTCTAATTTATTGCGTCTCTTGCGATGATGCTGAAACAGTGGCAGAATCAACATTGATGGTACATTAGGCCATTAGATCGACCTCAATCATCCGTCTTGGACCTGTTTCCATTTATTTTTGTAAAATCAGTTTCATTCTACATTTGTCATAGAGACAGTGATATACAGATATTAGTGGCTGTGGACTAGATTCTTTTTGAAACCTTGTGCCGTGGTTGTTGCATGTTATTCTGGTGCTGACATGACGTCGCATGTTTATGTTGGTATTGCACCATATGGATGTATTCGTTTATAAGAAAGTGCACAAGCAAGATGCCAAACGAAAAGATGATCGCGATCTTGCATACGCGATGTCTACAAGTGTACATCATCATAGTTTTATGTTAGCTAGCTAAAATCAATCATGGCAATCAAATCTGCCTATCAAAATAGTAACGAAAATGCTGTCTGCAACTAGTAACTTAATTTACATTACACAACAAGCAAAAATCAAAACTAACAGAGATCAAGTATCTTGGGGAAATTAAATACACTCCTTTTTAAGCTTGCATGTTTGAGCCACAGGAGAAATTTGCTGCATGTATTAAGCCATTTCCTGCAGTAAAAGCTATTAAAAGAGGCCAGACAGAACAGACCGCTTTCTCAGTCTCCATGTGCTGTGATACCTGATAAGACTTCAGCACGGCGAGCCGAACAGGCGCAGGACACAAGGCAGCACAGCAAGGATGATTGAATTACATCTGACCTTGGTTCCTACTTTTCTGAAAACGCCTTTTCATTGATGACACACCAGGGGTTTCGTTTAAGGCTGTGTGTAATTTCATGTTGGAATTTGTGAATATTTGCTTTGCAGTCTTTGAGGAGAGAGCTTCAGGAGACGCATTTGCATTTCAGTGGCCGGCCTCGTCAACACAAAAATGAAAGCAGCTTCTGTGTGTCTGCGTGCGTGTGTGTGTGTGACCCTGTTTAGACAGCATTATACCAAACATTAACACTTTGTTCACTCATAAATTGCAAAAATGGATCAGCGTTGTGTGGTTTCCCAAAATCAGACCACTGGGATGGGATCAGTGTCAAACAAACAGCACTAGAAATGAGCATTTGTAATAAAGAAACAACAGACCTGCATTCATACTAATTTATCTTATAAGGACAAACTTACACAAGACAATGAAGAATATATGGGGTTTTTTTAAACAAGATTTTAAGCACTAGCCTTGCTAGCTAGCCAAAGTTACCATATAAAGTTATTGCTAGCTGGCAAACTTAGCTAACCTGGCTTTACTCCTGACAGAATTTGAGCCAAACCTCAATATACTATATAGCTTTTGTAACAAATGAGCCATTATCCATGAGCTTGATAGCAATTTAAAAAACACACTACAGCAGTACATGTGACATTTCTGTATTTACTACTTTTTGCTAGTTTCTTAGCATACAGGATGATTGGTCATGAACTAGCTAACAAAGCTAACTAGCCCACTGTTCTCTGCATAGCATGACTAGCTAGCTAACAAACTAGCAGGAAAGTATATTTCTTGATCAGAGTGACAGTCCGGTCCACCATGTTTGTCGAAATTTTCATATCCGGTTTGGCTAATTAGTATTAGCAGATTTTAGCTGCATGCTGTGCCAGGCTTACAATAAAAGGTTAAGCTTGTGTGTATGATACCTGCACATTTCATTTACACACATAACCACACTATCATATTGTGCGTGGAGTCATGGTAATGGAATATTCATGAAATATTCAGTGGTGTGAATTGTAATAAGATGGATCAGATGAGACTTCTGGAATTCGACAACATTTCGGTATAAAAATAAATGCGTTGTGGGAGTTATAAATAAATTGGGTGTGTATTTTTGTGCATGCCTTTTACTATTATAAAACTCATGGCATTCACCTCATTCTGTATCAGGTGTGTGTGTGTGTGTGTGTGTGTGTGTGTGAGTGAGAGAGAGAGAGAGAGGGAGCGAGAGAGAGACTGATAAGAAAAGAGCAAAGGGACTGAGAGAATGTGAGATGAGAAATGTGAATTAAAATTCATGTGTTCTCTCTAAATGTCTAATTTCACTGGGACTGAAAGGTCTTCCCTGATCATGACATCTCTCTCTCTCTCTCTCTCTCTCTCTCTCTCTCTTTCTCGCACACGTACACACACACACACACACACACACACACAGACAGTGTGTGATTACATTCTATTCTACGTTTCATTTTGCCCCTCAGAGAGAGAAATTAAAATGTTCATTTGCTCATCCCATTTAATATCAATATTAGAGGAGGTGAAGGGGGTGTGGCTTCAGTGCCTATCAGTCACAGTAAAGGAGGTGTGGCTTCTGTACCTGTCAATCTCAGTAAAGGAGGTGTGGCTTCTGTACCTTCCATTCAAGGAAGTACAGCCACTGGGCCTGTCAGTCAGGAGGTGTGGCCTTCGTATTGTCGGCCCTATTGAAGGTGTGGCCACTGTACCTGTCAGTCTCAGTGAAGGAGGTGTGGCCTTTGTGCCTCCATAAACCTTCAATTCATTAAATTGTCATCCGAGATGCTAACTGGGTGCCAGGAGACGGCTCCCTGATGCTATTAAATTCATAATTTTTATACAATACTTATTTATTTGCTATTTTGCATCGTCTTTTCCCTGCTCACCTGCAAAAAGTGTGCTTACATTTTCATCCACCATTTTTTTGTGCTGTAAATAAAAGGTAAAATACATTTGCATGTACATCTTTCCCCTGACACTTTTTTTTATGACCCACTTAAACTAGTACAGTATGAAATTGAATCCAAATAGAAAACCAAAAATTACAGTTACACGCTGATTCAGATGATGCAAACAGAAAAAATCTGTGACAATGTAGAGTGCACAGCTAAACAGAGACGTAAGGAAACGTATGATACAGCAAACCTTTTTTTTTTTAAGTAATTCTTTTTTTTTATTATAATCCAGACATCAGGGTGAGCTAATAAGCCCAAGTGATTCCAAAATATTCCAATGAATTCTTTTTATTATACTCAAGTGGATAGTGTCAACACTAATATAATATAGCATATTACGTTTTAGTAAATTACGCTAGGGTGTAAAATGTCGGGGGGGGGGATGAGCGATTCATTTAATTCAAAGTGACGTTCTTCTCATTTTCCTTGATACTCCCACTGTCAGTAGGCTGTCTGTCAGAGGCATGAACCTGCTAAGAGGGTTTTGTGTTCCTGCAGGAAATGTGTGAAATGACTGACTCCTTTTCTTCCTCTCTTCTCTCTCTTTTCACAGCAACAGCCAAACTACTGGAGTTTTAAGGTCAGTGCTCTAAGTCAGTCGATACATTATCTTTGGCTTATGCTATAGCTTCTACATATGTATGCATGATAATAATTTATAATAACTATGTTTTTCTGTTGCCTCTATATTACCTCTGATCTATGGAATGGCTCCTACGTATGCAAATGTACGTGTATCACTTGTTGGGTGATTATGCATGTATGTGTGGGCGGGAGAAGGTTTATAATTATGTATGTTCCTTTTTAAGACAATGTTGTAATATATCCAGTGTATAGTCTCACCTGGATATTGTAAATTTGTACCTAAGAGCTGCTGCTGTAATCATAAACACTGTCCTGTGCTCATTCCAGGACTCTTATTAACATTCTGCTTATACAGAGTACACTAAGTAATGTCAAGCAGAAGAGAGTGGGTTTTCAGTCTGGTTACTTTCACCTCTAACTTGTTCATTAGAGATCCAAATCTACACCTGGATCCCTGTGAAGCTGCGCTGTGGCTATGTCTATTATGAAAATTGCTACACAAATAATATGGACACTGCGAAATGCAGCAGTGGCGTAATTAAAATTCAAATCACGCTATTTGTGTGCAAGATGCTTCCTGTGTTATTCTGTGTGACAAGACTGAGAAAGAGGTGATGTGTATCAAGAGAGTCAGTGTTGTACATGGTTTAATTTTGGGGAATTTAAAATGAGGTTCATCTTTGTATTTGTATCTGTGCCTGTTTAGTATTGCAAATATCTGTATCTGTATTCGGATTAAAAATCGATGTCGCCTTTGAAACACTGGAAAAAAATCTTCCTGGTAGAAATGTCGGCACTGTCAGCATGGTGTGTGAATTCAGGCTCTGACTCTGAGTTCCTCACCCTCAGCTACATCACTCCGGTTCATTTTGGCCTCAAGTATGGACTCATAGACCCTGGATCACAAGTGGACAGCCCTAAATACAAGTGTAAACGACCTCCAAGACGCATTCACTCAAACCATTTGCCGAGGAGGTCTGGGACGCATTTGTCCACATATCGTTTGTAGTGTAAACGCTAATGCACCCGGATGGGTCTCAGACAAGGACTTAACAGGAAAATACTGTATGTCATTAATGCAGGGCGTGGTGATTGCTTTGGTGGCAGCACGCTAACCCTCGAAAAACTGGAGAGGAGCAATCTCAATAGTTGGAATAGGCAGTACATGTATATAAGTTCTTGAAACATTGTTTTCTTAGCTAGCCTGTGCTAAACACATCTGGTGATGGTTTAATGACAGAACTGACATAATAACTGTGCATGGGGCCCTTTGACTTTCTAATAGAAATGACATAGGCAGTAACGAAATCTGAACACAAGTGGTCAACTGGACACCTTAGATGCATGATATTCACAAGACACACACACACACATATATATATATATATATATCAAGCAGCTGCTGGCCAATCAGCCAGACATAGTAGCATAAAACAGCAGCAGTGATAGATGTGGCAATCCCAGCTGACAGTAACATCAGGAAGAAGGAGCATGAGAAGATCGAAAAGTACCAAGGCCTGAAGGAACAACTGGAACAGATGTGTAAGGTGAAGTACAAAGTGGTTCCAGTGGTAACAGGAGCATTAGGTGCTGTGACTTCCAAACTTGGAGAGTGGCTTCAATAGATCCCACACACAACAACTGAGATCTCTGTACAGAAATGTGCAGTTCTAGGAACGGCTAAGATATAAAGATATATCTATATCTATATATATATATATATATATATATATATATATATATATGTGTGTGTGTGTGCGTGTGTGTGTGTGTGTGTGTGTGTGTGTGTGTGTGTGTGTGTGTGTGTGTGTGTGCATGACAACTCTGTGTACATTGTAGTTGCTTGTATGGGAAAGGTGATCAGGATCTCTTGGGTGTACATTTCATCCTCAGTCTTGCTCTCAGGTTTGTGTGCAAGTGGATTTGGACAATCTGGTTTCTTCTTTCTGCCACTGAGGAATCAATTACAACGTCTCCTTATTTTGCCCATGTTCCGTTGCTCATCTCCTCTGGCCAAAACAACTTGGATGGAAAACGTGACGATGGAAACGGGTAAATGGGACATTGTTTGGGTCCATGGAACTGAATCAAGCAGATCTAACTGCCCACTTATCCTAAAAAATATGCACTAAAATATGATGAATGAGAAAAATACATGACCTGTTTTAAGTAAAATAAATACCAAGGGCTGTTTCCATTTCACAAATAGATGCTTAGACAAAAGTCTATTGTGAATGTAGGACCTGTATATATATGTGTGTGTGTGTGTGTGTGTGTGTGTGTGTGTGTGTGTGTGTGTGTTTTAATTTTTTATTAAGATCTCAACTGATAGGCTTTTCTTTTTCTACCATGTGTTTTTATGTGTATCAACCTAAACATTTTGGTCTTTGTCCACAACTGTAGGACAAAGTGCTACTTACATTTTCATGACTTGACTTAAGTTGTTAAATATTTCACATCAGCCTTTATATGACTCCTATAATTTACATCCATGAGGCTATTATTCTTTATGAACATTATGCTTTCTCTTTTTGAATACAGAATTTGGTTTGTGGCGAGCTAAATTAGTCTTTGAGACGTTTAGTGGAAAGCTGGTGACTATAGAACTTTGGGTGAGTTTATTTAGTCAGCAGAAGGATGTGGATTTTACATGCTTTGTCTTTCTAACACCCTCTCATTAAGTAGTGGACAGGAGAAAGGCTTCTTCCACCTGCCTTGCTTACTTTGTTAATGTTCAGTGTCATATTAGCCTTAGCCTAAACTGAAAGATTTTATTTTTAGGCTTTTTAAATGACTGAATCATTGCCCATTCAGCTCCATCTGGTGTTCATTTACGCAAGAAGGGAATCTGTCTGTTGAGTTGTTTCTTGAACTTTCTATGATTTAAGACCATCTTGCTCCATTTCCTGAAATATCATGGAGCCATGCTGCCATGTTGTCTTTCATACACTGATGTCACCATTTTGGAAGAAACTTGTACAGAATGTACCATTCATTTTGTAAGGTATAAAACACAACAGGATGTTCTGTTATAGAAAAATACTCCACAACATGGTGGTCTGAGGCCATTTCCACCCTGAAGAGGATTATTTTCCCTACAAAAGCACATCTTCACTTTTTAAGGGCCTGTGTCCACCAAGTGTGTTTTTTTGCATCTATTTTAAGTTCAGTGTTGACAGCTCTCAGTATCCTCGGTGCAAAAATGGCCTCAGCAACCAACCTTTTTTATTTTTTGCTGTGCTCAGGATGCTTTCAGTTAAAAATAGTTCAACTTTTGGAACACTGTCGAGTTCATCAATGTCACTACTCTCTCACCAGCCAATCAAAATTAAGGACATGATATCAACCACTTTGTTGGGATTCTCCCAGCTGCTTTCTTGCACAGTTTATCTCATGCAACCACACTTCTTTTCAACGGTATATAAATTTCCACGTCAAGAGCTGCTGTCTATGCCAGGACGCAATTTCTTTGTACCGTTTTAGCTAACTTTTTAAAGTAAATAAAGATTGATGTTCACAATGAAGGCATGCGGAAATGCTAGAAGAGAGAGAAGCTTGAAAGAAGTGCTCTGAAAATGATGTTGTGAGTGCTGCCAGTTCAAAAAACACATCTGGTGCATACAGGCACTAAATTGTCTTGCATTTACAAGTTACATTTAATTTTGTGGAACAACCATGAGACAAGTAAGTTCTTGTTATCAGTAATATTATAGCAGCTATAAACAGCCATTTCCTCACCAGCCTCTGTCTCTCTCTCTCTCTCTCTCTCTCTCTCTCTCTCACACTCACACACACACATACACACACATACACACACGCACACACACACTTGAAATCAACAACAAAAACCCTTAAGCTTCTGTCACTTCTGACCAATCAGATTTGAGAATTCAGCAATAATGTGGTATACTAGTTTCATGGTTGAACAAAATCCAGTGGAAAGTTTGGTGTAAGGATGACAGGACCATTTGCAAGAGACTTAAGATCTTAAGTGATGCTTTTGTGATTTAGATCAGAATTTCTAAAAACAGTGATTGACTATGTCTGAATTACAACGATTGACTCTGTCTGAATATGACTATGATTGAATTACAAGATGAATTCTACCCAGATTGTTTATTTTGTTGCAGTTGCATCACTAGTTACATTTGCGGACATACAACTGCATAATTATAAAGGGAGGCAACTTGTACATTGATTTTTGAGTAACAAAAAACAGTTATCAACGTCATTTTGTTTACAAAAGCCAATTTCAGGTTTGGAATTAGTAGAAAACATGTCTAGCAATGTTATATTTGTTTATCATGATCTTATAATGAAAAATGTTAGATAAATGTAACTGTATTCAAGATACTGATCAAAGTTTCTGCATTTCTTTCACTTGGGAATGAATCAAACATGGCCATTTGTCTTTTTTTTTACTTTATTAAAAAAAAAACCCAATACAAATAAGAAACAATACATACAGGACACGTATTAAGCATACAAGTTAACCTGGTTACTGTGTCAACATATTTACACAAATTGCACAAATCTCTTATTCTTTTACAAAACTTTTGCTTACGTAAGTGTGTGGCTGGAAAGAGAGAAATCGATGCAACGTGTTCTGTTTGAGTGAGCTGAGGATGGCCTTGTTGTGCTGAATTCACAGCTGGTAATTATTAGTGGTGCACACAGTGGTCTCCCATTCTGCTCAGTGCGGTTTGGAGGAGTGTTTCATTTTCACAGTTAAAAAACTTTCCCAGACAAAGATTATAATGTCAGAACCCTTTTCTAAATGGAAGGGGTTAATGACATCCCATAATTCTGTGCAATATGAGTGTTTTCCATGTTGGTTTCTGCTTGTTTGGGACATGAGGAGATGAGTTTCCAGAGTTGAGTCCAATGAACTAATAAAGTATAGTTAATAAACATAATAAAACATGGAAAAAGATGCAGATGAGTTCCAGTTAAACTGCTCAGGAATAGTGGTTGGTCATTTCCCAAAGGTTTCAAATAATATTTACTCTCTATAACGGACAGTTATAATAGATATTCATGCAAAAGTTCAAATTGCGGTTTATTGTGTGTGATGTGTTTTTTAATTACACTGTACAATAGGTCACATCTCAATTATGCACACTGATCATAATCATTACAGTACTATGCTACAATACTGTACACTCAGAAAAAAAGGGGACTAAATGGAAACATGACTTTTGGTTGGGGTGTCACCCTCATGTGTACGCCTTTTCTACTTCTACCATATAGTGCACCTTAAAACTTGACTATAAAAGTCAATTACAGTTCAGTTTTGTACCTTTTGTACCTTTTTAAAGGTACGTTATATCCACAGTTCCAGAAACAAAAGATAATGGAAAGAAAAGTACCCTTGTTTTTTGATAGTGTGCTGATTAGTATTCTCATAGCAATTTTGTGTGTGTATGTGTATGTGTGTGTGTGTGCATTTACATATATACAGGTTTTATTAGGAATTGTAGATGTATGTAGAATGGCAAGTAAGGAGATTTTGATTCAGATTTCTAAACACTGAAGGCTATCATTATCATTCCAGTAAGTGTTTTGCACATACATTAGCTTAGCATGCACTAAAGAGATAACCATACCGTAGCATACAGTGATTAAAGCAGTGATTTTTCAGTATTTTGTTCATGTCTGGTTCTCCAGCTCCAACTAGCAATCAAAGTCTACCTTGGATCACTAATTTGTACATGGCCAGAGCAGGGAGTTGATCTTGGCACACAGATGAAAGGGGACCTCTGATAACAGGAGTAGTTACAGGGAAGTCGATGGCTAAAAATGGCTGTTTATACGACTATGTGTCAGACAAAACACGTTCTTTAGCACGTTATGGTTCTTAACCACTATCTGTGTCATCGGTCGGCCCGGCGTCATGTGAAGCAGTCTGTGTGCAGGGTGGGTGAGTTTTTCAATAATAAAAAAACAAACCCAAAACATGAACAAAGAATTACAATTCTTTGTTGTTGCAAATCTGGTAACAAAAGTTTCAATAATACTGAGCATTATAAATAATCAATAATAAATCAAACATGATTTCATCCTACACCATTTTGTCTTCAAAAAGGATTTGGGCATACACAGTTCCTGTCTTTGAAGTTTTGGCATCTGGGAGAGGTTTAACCAGTTCAAGTTCTGCATACGTTAAACTCTCCTCTGCAATCTTTGGCTGGAAGATCAGAGAGATCTTGATGTTATCAACAAACCAATAATTATGAACCTTGTATATTACTTATATTCATTATGTAAGGAATTTAGCACCACATGGAGTTCTGTTAAAGGTGATTAGCAGAACACGCTGTGGTGTGTAGTCCTCTTATACCACAGCAATTGACACCTATTTTTTGTCCACTTATAGTTACATTTAATGTTGCTGAACATCAGTGAGAAAAGTTAGTTCCTGTTATCACTTATGTTATAGCAGCTACAAAAAGTGTTCACCTCACCAGCCTCTTTTTTCTTATTCTTGCAGTTAATCATGCAACAACAACAAAAAAAAATGCAGTGTTTGTCATAACCTCAGACAGTGGCTTGTTGCCATGGTAACCTGGAAAGCATTGCTGTGGATGCTGAAGCTAGCCAACACCACATGATGAAATCAATGACATTCCATAAAATCAATGACTGGCCAACGCCACATGAGTCAATCAATACCATGAAACAGCATTACTGTTTCCACTATAAAGTTTATTAATTTCCCAATAACAGCAAATTTTAAGCATTTTATTCCTCATATACCACATTTGATGATGAAATCAGAAATCCATCAATATTCTCCAATTTAGTGCTGTGGTATAATCATTATCAATATACTTATAAAGATCTATTAGGTTCTTTAATATTGGGTTCTTCGAACGAACGAAAGGATGAGGGTTAGCCATCCTTGCTGAACTTACCAAAATGATCTTTCTTGGTTGAGGTTTTAAAAGTTTTGGCTTTCTCACTCTGTCAGCAATGGGTGCTGGGAAATAAAATAATGGTGAAGTTATGGGTAAGTTAAAAAGGTTAGACCTGGGTCTCCTGTCAAAAAAGAAAGTCTTTAAGCAATATATTGAGAGAGAGAAGTGCCACGATTACCTTTAGCTGGGATCTCTGGTGGCTTCTCCACCTGATCTACTTTTTTCTTCATCTTGTACTTCTTTTGCTTCTTGGGAAGAGCTGGAGATAGGCTAACGACACTCGTGACTGTTTCTCCAGAACTGAGCAGAGACAAGAAGTACTTTAGCAATCATGGCTAGCGATCTTCCACCAACACAGCATGGCTTAGTTTTTATTAAACAGACTCACCTGTTTTGGGGACTTTTCACCAAATGGTAATTTTCTGAACAAACAGGAGAAAAAAGAAAGTTATTTTTAACTTTAAAAATAAATAAAAAAGAATCTGTCAGAAGCTAACAGTATGAAAGCAACATAAGTACAAAACCAATATAAAAATCCATGGTTTTTATTGCTAGATTATGACATCTGCATTCTTAAACATCAAATGACACAGCATCATTAGTTGTTGCCCAAAACAAAAGAGCAGCTTGTAAATTTGTGCCCCCTGCTTCCTGTGATGTGAACTGCAATAAGATATTGACAAGGTTTTACTTCTCCCTAACTCCCTCCATCAATCCATTATCTATACCCCTTTATCCATTTGGGTCGCATGGGAAGCTGGAGCCAATCACAGCAGTCGTTTCAGGCGAGAGGCGGGGTACACCCTGGGCAGGTCACCAGTCCACCACAGGGCCAACACAGACAAACAGCCACACAC
>JAQMYM010000008.1:3196142-3207579 GCA_030014255.1 Parauchenoglanis ngamensis | reverse complement strand
AAAACTATATTTGTGCATACCCAGTAGGTACCTGTCACAATCAGCAAAAACTTTTCAGGAAGCAAGACTTTAAAAAAAAAAAAAATTGTTTTGTAGTGTAACCTGTTAAGTATGAACCATATCAAGAAATTCATGTAGAATTTATGATGCACTCCTTTTGCATAGCGAGACATATAAATTCATTGATTCAACATTTCAGCACCTAACAAGATATGAAAAATCTAAAACAACAAAAAAAAAAGTTTAACAATGTAACATGTTTAACATGAAACAGTTTGACTTCATACATAATAAAATTTGACATGAAGCCAATAAACTGTCTAGGAGGAGCATGTTAAAATGTAACATGACAAAATGCATAAAATCCAATATTCTTCACTTCCTCATGGGTGTGGCTAATGCAATGTGCAAATTTGTTCATCTTGGTGAGATCCACATGTCTACAAAATTTGGTGCAAGCCTTGAAGAAAGAAAAACCCTAATTGAAGCAACAGGGTCATGCATACCTCCAGTGCTTGTGCCCTAAAAATCCTTGTAAAAGCAAAAAGGCCTTGCATCTCTGGCCTGTAACTATGGTGTTTGGGCCCTCACTGGCTTATTCCACTGTTATCAGAGCAAAGATTTCTTTGAAATTTTTATTCTTTGAAAAAAAGAAAAGCATGAAGCTTTTTCATGAAGCTGCCAAGTGCTTTAATATTATCAATTGTTTAAAAAGAAGTAGGCCTGTCATAAAATCAAAAACACATACCTGTAATGACCACAAAAAAAGAACCATAAACACAGCACTGAAGAGTCTGAGAAACTGCTAGATTGTCAGGTCAGTTTTAAGCCATATTTTCAGTTTTGTCTATCATACCTTTCTGGAATATGTAAAGTTTTAACTTGACTTCACTGTTTTATTAAATTAGCAAATGTTGGGTAGGCTACAAAAATGTGTGAAAGTCTCATAATCTATTTTTTTTTAAGTGGAACCAACTTAATGAAGTGCTGTTACTTGACTTTAATTCAAATTCAGTTAAATTCAGGAAATCTTACTAGATAGCACTTTTCTATTTTTTTTAAATTACCCTTCCAAGCTTCAGAGAAAAACGTGTGTTGATAAAACAGTATGGCCTGAAGTGAAGTCATTTATACCACTGTTAAACTCTATAGGATCAAAACTGGCCATTGCAAAATGGTTTATAAGAAATGTTTATTTCATCAAAGAGCACTCTAAGACCTACAGATTCTTTTCATTTTAAGACATATACAGGCACAGGAAACTAGCCAATAAGTCACTCCTTTTTATTAAACACCTGAGACGATGTTACAACCAAACTGTCTTATTATCTCTACAAAGAAGATTTACCTCCTGGAAAAGCCAGACATCCTGGCACCATTGCAAAAATAAACCTTTGTGACAAGGGTTTACTATCCCAACTGACTACAAACTAACCTCCTCTAGCACAGAGTCTTACAAAAAAACCTAAGAAGAATGAAACATTTCAAATCAAATGGCCAACCGATCGACTCAACAAACTTTTCTGCCTAACTTAGGATTTTAAAGTTTTGACTTTTGCCTATGGACATTTTGTATGTTCTATTGTTTTCACAAATGCATGTTTCACAAAATCAGACAAGGATGCTTTAATGAACTGCACATTCTTACACACACAATACCAGAAGTAATCAAACCTTTTCAAAATAATCAGTTCATAACTGTTTTTTCAGCACTTATGTGCTTAAATCCTTTAATCTAGCAGTTACTAAACCCCTGATTAATAAACCTGACCTTGTCCCCAGTCAGCTGCCTGACTATAGGCCAATATCCAACCTCCCCTTTACCTCCAAGATCTTAGAAAAGGCTGTAGTAAAGCAGTTATGCTTATACCTACACAGGGTGAAATATATCAGTCAGGTTTAGATGTCGTCATAGCACAGAGACAGCTCTGGTTAAAGTGGTAAATTACCTACTACTGGCCTCTGATCAGGGTTGTGTAACTGTCCCAATTTTGTGTTGCTTGACCTTAGTGCAGTTTTTGACACCATGGATCATACTATTCTCCTTGAAGAGACTATAAAATGTTGCTGAAGTTAAGGGAACGGCTCTCTCCTGTGTCAGGCCTTATTTGACTCTGTGTAGAGAAGTCATCATGTACATCTACAAACTGGTAGCTGTAAATGGTGACTTCTTTACACATACCTAAAATAACATTTGGTGTTCGGCAAGGTTATGTTTTAG
Source organism: Parauchenoglanis ngamensis (assembly GCA_030014255.1). Taxonomy (NCBI): domain Eukaryota; kingdom Metazoa; phylum Chordata; class Actinopteri; order Siluriformes; family Auchenoglanididae; genus Parauchenoglanis; species Parauchenoglanis ngamensis. Next base: position 3,205,358 of record JAQMYM010000008.1, on the reverse strand, counting down.
GCCCACTGTTTTTTTCCTTACATATGCTACCTCTGGGTAACATAATGCATAAACAAGGTATTAGCTTCCACTGCTATGCTGATGACACACAGTTGTATGTTTCAGCAAAGTCAGATGAGAGACACCAGATTAATAAAATTCAATACTGTGTAAAGGATATTAGACGCTGGATGCTTTCTCATTTTGGTCTACTTAAACGTGACAAGATGGAAGTGACCACATGCAGCTAGAAGTAAGCTTTCTGATTACATAGTAACTCTGGATGCCTTTGTTTCACCAGGTGCAGAAGTGGCATGATTATTGACCTTAGTCTTTCATTTGAAGCTTATCTAAATATTACTAGCCTTCTTTCATATTCTTTTATCTTTATTTCTTCTAAATAAAATAAACATACACACACACATGCATGCACACATACCTGGATTAATGACTCGCTCAGCTTTTCCTCATCCACCTCCAGAACAACATCCCGAATCTCATCATAAGGCATTCGGAATGATCCGAGGAAAATGGCTGTTGAGAAAAAAAAAATCAAGGGAGTCATTTTATTGTGTCTTCTTTTAGCCAACTGGATTTGAAAAACACATTTCCCACCACCAATGTCCTCCACACAAAATAGCCACAGAATGTACTCTAGGGTTGTTTCAGCTGTTTGAGGGAGGTTGAGGGAGATTGGGGTAGAATAACAAATATGTTACTTTATATGCATATATAAGTATACAATATAATTTATAAATATGCAACAATGAAAGAGGACAAAGAATCTCTGATTTTGGCAACTATCAACACAGCAACAGGTAGAAAACAGTTTCACTTTGGTTTAAATCCTATGAGTATAGAAATGTAGCAGTCAAATTTATTTTAATTGATTACCCAGTAATGACACAAAATGCAACCATAAAAGCATATGAAGCTGCTTTGTTGATTCAAATGCAATCAGGTCTAACAATTCCAATATGTCAGGGTAGGGAGGGTCTCAGCCTCACATACAGATTAACCCAATCCACATCCAAACTGATAGTGCCTCATTCACTATGGTTCTACAATTCCAAGCCCTGTTCTAGCACTTCTTCAAGAGGGCAAATGTATGCAGCAAAATGGCGAGTCCTTTAGAAGTAGATAGTGTATTGTCCATAAGTATTTGGACAGTGTGACTGTTTGCAATTTTCATAATCTTGCCTCAGTACGCCACCACAATGGATCTGAAATGCAGCAATCAAGATCCAATTTAATTGTAAACATTCAGCTTTAAATCAAGGAATTTAAAAAATATTGCATTAGCAATTTAGAAATTACAGCCTTTTTTCATAGTTCCTCCATTTTCACAGACTCAAAAGTAATCAAACACTTTATTGGCTTTTCATGTTAAACACTTCATAATTTATTGCAAAGCAGTTTCATGGTCAGATGTGGCTGGTTTTCTCTTTATTTCATGGCAAATTAAGGCGAATAAAGGGCTGGGGTTGATTTAAAGGGCCGAGTTATTATTTGGTAAGTGTTCATGGGAATTCTCAATATGTGCTCCAAAGAGTTGTTTCTTTAAAGTGAAGGAGGCAATGATTAGGCTAAAAAACAAAACAGACTTATCAGAGAGATAGCAGCCGCTTTAAGAGTGGCCTACTGAGGAGGTAGGCTCATCATTGCCAAGTCTACAATCAAGAGATGCCTATTAACACTTTTAACACTCAAGAAGAGAAAGACCAGATTAGAAAGACTGAATAGAGAAGGAAGGGATAATGATCCAAAGCATACCACATCGTCTGTCAAACATGGTGGAGGCATGGTTTGGATGGGATGCATGGGTGCCAAAAGAACTGGGTCACTGGTGTTTATTTTATGTACTGCTGATAGAAGTAACAGAAAATTTTTTGTAGTGCAGCTATACTTTCTGCTCAAATTTGGTCAAATGCTGAAAAACTGATAGGACAGCACTGCAGAGTACAGGAGCATAATCAAGTCAAGTTCAATTTAATTATAAAGTACATTTTGCCAACAGAAGTTGAACCAAAGTGTTGTACAAAAATAAGGCATAAACAATCAACATATAAACAACAGCAAAATAAAATAAAATAAAGACCCAAAACATTTTACCACAAAAGCAACCCAACAGCTTCTTATGGCAAAGAAATGGAATGTTCTTAAATGGCCAAATCAGACACCTGACCTCAACACAATTAAGCATGCTTTTCACTTACTGAAGACAAAACTGAAGGTAGACAGAACCACAACCAAGCACCAACTCATGGTGGCTGCAGTAAAGGTCTGCAAAGCATCACTTGGGAGGAAACCGTATAGGAGTCTGCATTTTTACTTAACTACATTTTAACTTCACTACAAGTCAGAATCACAATCACTTCATTTGCCAAATGTACAAGGTACACAGAAATTTGACTTTTGAACTCTTTAAAGTCAAATAGAAAATAACAACTAGAAATTTAAATAGAAGTCTTACTCAAGTAGCATGTTAGCAAACGTATTTCTAATTTCACTGAAGTACAAGCTTTTGGTAAATTGTCCAGCACTGCTCTAAAGCCTATAGCAAACAGGTATTCACTGAAATTAGCTTGTTTTTTCACACCAATAAATAAATGCTCTGTATGAGTATATGGATAACAACAACCAAGGGTTCAAGAACTCAGCAAATTTACCATAAAAATAAGTGAACAATGAAAACTCTCACCTCATTTCATACCTTACACATTCAGAGTGAATAATTTAGGGTTTTTTTCTCATCTTCTGGTCTGCCTTAAGTTTTGATATTATAAGCAAATTCCTTCATTTCCATCTCATACAGTCAATCAATTTTCATCTTTGCCAACATTTTGTTTTAAATATTTTTGCAACAGCAATACAATAAGTGGCTATAAACTTCACACTGTCAGCAAAAATATAACTTGAATCTACTTAAATATGCATTGGACAAGGTAAGATTAGGCCTATAAAAGTTATTTAGGAGGAGTTGAATGATATTTAAATTCTCACACACACGCATTCGGATAATCATTTGTTTGAAATCCAAGATATAATACTAGTGTCAGGACCTGCTCCTCATGGCCGATGGAAGAGGCCGCTCGCATAGTGCTTTTGATTTCTTCCGCATTCTGGCGAGAGCAATGGAGAACTACAGCTCTCACATACCCACACGCCCTGCCTGAGCACATGACCATTAATTGCACACCGGTGTTTCTCATTCAGACACTAATCATTCATGTTTAAAAGGACTTCTGTATGTGCTTCATTTTAGATTAGCCTTAGCTAAGCATTATAGATTAGCCATAGTGTTTTTCTGCCGAGCGTTCTATTACCCGTGTTTTGATTCTCTGTGTTTGACTTTGTTTTGGTGTTTTTGATTACCCCTTTTTGGACTCTGTTTGCTAATCGCTCAACCCCGTTTTCATTATTGGGTTACTCTTTGCATGCCATTTTTGTACCTCTGCCTCACCTGTAAATAGTGTGTATATAATAAACTCAAACATGAGTTTCACTATGCCATCTCCTGTCCTGCGCATGTGTTCTGACCAACCCCACCTACGTGACAACTAGGAACTAGCAAATTTCTTTAAATAATGATTTATGGGGATGTTCAGAAGTGCTATCCCGGTCCTTTTTTTGGGCACAAGCTTTTATGAGCTCTGGTATTAGCATATCAGCAATGCTAACTAGAAGACAGCTGCTTGAAAGGCAAATTATTACACTATAAACTGGCCACAAAATTTGGCTCATAATTCATGAGAATGGTCACAATGACTTTACTGTCCTTTTTTGTGTTACATAATGCTAGGGTTAGGGTTAGGGAATCAAATTGTGAAAGAGTGGATCAAAGTCACATTCTTGCTTTATACAGATTGAGTTTAAATACCAGCCCAGGGGCCACATCTCTAATTCTAGATGAATCTCTTTGTCAGATTCATCCCATTCAGGACAAAGTGCTGATAGTGTTTATTTGGTACAATTTTCACAGTTATCCGGCTGCACTATGAAATTGCTAATTTCAGACTAAGGGAAGAATTAAGGGACACTGGGGAGTGTCTGTAAAACCACAAACAAGCATTCTGTGTTTCAAAAGTGTTTTCTCAGCCACATAATACTCTTGTGATGAGCCCATGGCTTTAACCATTATTTATTTATTTTTATCATGTTCTAAATAGTTTAGAGGTTATTTTGCTAGGAGGATATTTTAAAAATGACTATTGTAATTCTAAATGCATTAGTCCGCTGTTTAAGACTAAAATTACCTAAATTTTGCAGGTGGTGTTATATTTCCCCAAACCTTTTCAGAGCTTTATTTTCCCCACACAATATTATATACATACATACATACATACATAGTGATCTTTGTTGATTGGTATGTCTCTTCCTCAACTTCAGGTCCTTTAACAGAGGCCTCGGAGTTTGAGGGTTCTGAGCAGTATCTTAGCTGTTCCTAGAACTTCACATTTCTGGACAGAGATCTCAGTTGTTCTCCCAGTAATCTGTTGGAGCCACTCTCCAAGTTTGGGAGTCACAGCCCCTAATGCTCCTATTACTACTGGAACCACTTTGGACTTGGCACTTGGCCTTGGCACTTCTCGGTTTTCTTATGTTCCTTCTTCCTGATGTTACTGTCAGTTGTGATTGCCACATCTATCACTACCACTGTTTTCTGCTCCTTATCAACCAGCACTATGTCTGGTTGGTTGGCCAGCAGCTGCTTCTCTGTCTGAAACTTGAAGTCCCACAGGATCTTAGCCCTGTTGTTCTCAACCACTTTCAGTGGTATCTATCCTGCCTACTGTGGTCGACCCCTGCCTCTACATATCTGGTGCTTAGTGCCTGTTCTTGTGCTGCCATGATCAAAGCCTCTGTGCTGTCCTTCAGGCTGGCTATTTTTAGCCACTGGTAGGATTTCCTGATCTCAGCCACTTCCTCTATCTGCCAGTGGTACACCCCACGGAGGAGCTTAGTCTTCCACGTTGCTTCTCTTCCTCCTCACTATCCTCTATCTTCTGCTGCCTGAGGCACTCTTTCATCAGTTCGTCCTGGAGGGCCATCTTCTTGATGTATTCACAGATGTTAATGTTTCATTCTAGATAGTGGCTCTGACACTCACTAATCCTCACCCCCCTTCTGTCCATAATTCATAGAGTCTCAAGTAGCTGGACTTCAGATTGAACACTCCATGCATTGTGAGGAATTTCCATGCTCAGACCCCAGCTAAATGGTAGGAATAAGATCCAAGCCATCAACATATATGCCCTACCAACCATCAGATACCCAGCTGGAATAGTGAACTGGCCACAGGAGGAAATAGATGCCACTGATGTAAAAACACGGGAACTCCTCATGATGGATGGAGGGTTCCATCAGAAGTCCAGTTCCCTGAGACTCTGCGAACAATGGACAGAAGGGGGACGAGGATTAGTGAGTGTCAGAGCCACTATCCAGAATGAAACAAGGAACATCCGAGAATACATCAAAAAGATGGCCCGTATGGGCTAGAAATTCCCAAGTCCCAAAAGAAAGTCCCAATTCCCCAAGTCCCAAAAAAATTCCCACCACCGAAAGCTATTGAGAAGTTCCAGACAGATAAGCAGCTGCTGGCCAACCCACCAGACATAGTGGTGGTTGATAAGGAGCAGAAAACAGCAGTAGTGATTAATGTGGCAATCCCAGCTGAGAGTAACATCAGGAAGAAGGAGCACGAGAAGACTGAAAAGGACCAAGGCCTGAAGGAACAACTGGAACAGATGTGGAAGGTGGAGTCCAAAGTGGTTCCAGTAGTAATAGGAGCATTAGGGGCTGTGACTCCCAAACTTGGAGAGTAGCTCCAACAGATTTCAGGCAAAACACCGGAGGTCTCTGTCCAGAAATGTGCAGTTCTAGGAACAGCTAAGATACTGCGCAGAACCCCCAAACTCCCAGACTTCCGATAGAGGACCCGAGGTTGAAGAAGACACATACCACCCTCCCCCCCTTTTTTATATGTAAAACATAAAGCGCGCACCTCTTGTTCATGTCTGTATTTGTATCTGTTTAGAACATTATCTGTGTGTATTGCGCTGTGGCAATTATACTGCTTTAAAACTGGACTCATCTTGTTGTGTATGCAAAAGAAAGCTATTGATGCTGTAGTTGTTAATGATTTATATTCAACTTGGCGTCCTAGTGTGTTGGGATTTTCTAAACAGAGTGGGGCCATTACTTGAACAGCTTTGTCCTCCATTTCTCCCTTCACTGGTTTAATAAGATGGTAATCTGACTCTTAGCATCTCTGATTGTTCATACTCTCTCACACAGCCTGGGTCTTGTTAGCGATTTCCTCCACACACACACACACACACACACACACCATATTTGTTTATGAGCAGTAGCTCAATGATTACCGACTACCAGAGAGCCACTAATAGAAGATCCTGCTGTGTGCTTGGGTTGCATTCTGCCTCGCTTGGAAGTCCCATCAGAGGATCCCGAGAGGCAAAGCTGTCTAAGCTTTCACCCTATTGTCGGAAGATTAGGAGTCAGGAGACGAAGACAGCATAATTGCTCCTGCTCTCTTGGTGGAAAGAATAGTCTTGTCTTCTGCTCCATCTGTCGATTAATGCATTGCTAACTAATCTCAAGCGTCAAGATGTTAGCTCATCTGTACAGAGCAGGGCAGCTAGAGTTTGATGCTGCATGGGCGGAGATGGAGATTTAAAAAAGGTGCTTCGTATCTCTCAAAGGATGTAAGAGCAAGACCCAGAAAGAACCTAAAGGGAGACTTTGATAGTGAGATGAAAGTTTGCAATTGGATAAAAGCATCTAGCAATTTAATGGATGTCAATATAACATAAGTCATAGTGTGCTTTTATAGGAAAATAATTAGCCTGACACAAAGCAATTACTGTTTCCACCATAAAGTTAACTGTTGACAAACAGCAGCATACCCCGCCCCCTTTATATCACAACATATTTTTAGATAATTAAACAATGACAGAGCATACATTTGATTTGCTTACGGTTAACTTTGTGGAACATCTGCAAAACAAGTTGTTCCTGAGAAAATGGAAACCACAAACCTGAAGACTTTCCAATGGTGGGAAAACATAAAGCTTTACTTCTGACAGTTATGAAGCCCTGGAGTCAGCTGGGTTTGGCATTTGCAGCATAGATAACGGATGGATGGATGCATAGATGGATAGTTGGATGGATGAATTAGTGGATGGAGATATCGGCTGATTTCAGGCCAAAGAGTGTGTTTAGGCACATTAAAGGGTCAGTTATGGCAATGATAAGTGTGGACTGTGTCAGCAGCCAAAAACAGCCTAATGCGTTTGGCCAAGTGGGCTATCTGAAGTTCTGGCCTGTATGACATCTGAGATACAGAAGAATCTCACTAAACTTGAGTTCAGGTGTTTAAAATCTGCCACTCCATGGTGACCCAGTCAAAACCAGTAGGGATCAATTCCAGGTCATCACTTATTTGTATGTGTTTTTATTACACCTCGTTGCATTTGATACCACAAACCTGCAGTCGTTTGCTTTGAAGGTCAAGTTGCTGCATCACATTAAATGTAGGCTAAGCTGATTTGTAGATTATTTAAGATCCATGCATTCTTGCTTGCATTCTTGCTTTTTTTCTAACACTTTTTTAACCCATTTTATGGGGAAAAGGTCAAAACAGGAGATTCAGGAGCAATATCTGGGAGCAATATTTACCTCTAGAAGTGTGTGTGTGTTCTACTGTATGGACATTAATCATTTGAATATAAGGGCATCTCTCGAGAGTTCTCCTTCCTCTAGACTGAAAGCAGCCCATTCTCCTGAAACACTACACTGGATGGAATTAGTCTCTTATCGAGTTATTGCTGAAATGTTAGTTCTTTTTTATCTACTTTCCCCTGAGAAAATGGCTCATATTTGAAAGCCTTGTGATGTCCAGTAGTAAATATTTGTTTGGCTCTTCAGCTGTAATCTCTTAGGGATGAGATGAGCTGCTCCTGTTGACTCTCTTCATTAGAGCATGGTTTCTTTCTGGACAAGCACACTCCAGCATAAGGAGTGAGGCTCTAGAGCTTATTTTGATGGGCTGTTTAAGTGCATGTACTGTACACACAAACACACACACACACACATTACACAGTTGAACTGATAGACCACATTCTCACTCTTTATTTTTCTAAATTTCTTTCTTCCAACTCAATTCTCTCTAAGATGGCAATTAGGTACACCTACATTGTAGCTATGCTCATTGGCCATTTTGTCAGATACACCCTGTGCAAATTACAAGGAGTGTTGGGAGTCATGTGACCCTGAGGTCCAGCCAGTTCTCCCCCAGCTCTCTTGCATGCTGTTACATTGCTGTCAGCCTTCATCGAAAACTCAAGATCAGTTTCCAAGGCTCCTCAGTCAATCACATCACCACCGCCATCAGTTAATAACTTAGTTTTCCTAAAGTAGCTAATGTTTGCTCAAAAAGTTTCTAGAACTCACCAGATGACATGGTTTTATTTGCATATTCATTAACTCATCATTGTGATTTTCGCATCATAATGTAGGAACATGAAGTTACATGAAATTAGACACTTTGAAAAGATCAGTGATTGGTTGTTGGGAACAATTATGATCAGTTATCAGGAACAATGGTGATCAGTTATTGGTCTTTGGGGTAAATGGTGTGGTCAGTGATTGATAATCATTGTTCCTAATCACCAGTGATTGGTTTTTGGGTTATATGGTGTGATCAGTGATTGGTCATTAAGAACAATGATCAGTGATTGGTCATTGGGGTAAACGGTGTGATCAGTGATTGGTCGTTGGGGTAAGTGGTGTGATCAGAGATTGGTCATTGGGGTAAACGGTGTGATCAGAGATTGGTCATTGGGGTAAACGATGTGATCAGTGATTGGTCATTGGGGTAAACGGTGTGATCAGAGATTGGTCATTGGGGTAAACGGTGTGATCAGTGATTGGTCATTGGGGTAAACGGTGTGATCAGTGATTGGTCATTGGGGTAAACGGTGTGATCAGAGATTGGTCATTGGGGTAAACGGTGTGATCAGTGATTGGTCATTGGGGTAAACGGTGTGATCAGTGATTGGTCATTGGGGTAAACGGTGTGATCAGAGATTGGTCATTGGGGTAAACGGTGTGATCAGTGATTGGTCATTGGGGTAAACGGTGTGATCAGTGATTGGTCATTGGGGTAAACGGTGTGATCAGAGATTGGTCATTGGGGTAAACGGTGTGATCAGTGAT
>JAQMYM010000008.1:3183625-3192168 GCA_030014255.1 Parauchenoglanis ngamensis | reverse complement strand
AAAATACAGTAAACAGCCCTATAGAACAACTATAGTAATCCATATTAACAAGGCACACGTGTTCACTGAAAAGCGTTACAGGTGACGACTTCATGAAGCTGGTTAAGATAATGCCGATTGTACCATCACGGTAAATGTTGAATACTTTGAAGAATCTAAAATATGAAACATATTTTGTTTTTTTTTGTTTGTTTGTTTGTTTGTTTGCTTGTTTTTTACACTTTTTTGTTTACCACATAATTCAGTACATGCCATACGTGTTGCTTCATAGTTCTGATGTATTCAGTAATGTTTTACAATGCAGAAAGCAAAAAAAATAAAGAAAAACCTACAAAAAAGAGTAGGTGTGTCCAAACCTTTGACTGTTAGTGTATGCGAATAAAATTTATTGCATGAAAACAAAACACTATATTCAGATAATGGGCTGTAATTTCATTATCATAACACAAGCACAAAAAATAAGCACAATGACCATGGCCTGGAGTGTGGCAGATTTTTTAAGTTTAAAATTTTTTAAGATGGCAAATTTTTTAAGATTAAGATTTTTTTTTGGTCACTGGTGAACAGGATTATGTTTAATTGTGATTTGCAAATGTAAAAAGGCGTGGGATTAGACTGTACAGAGCCAGTGAGGTGACATGGTGGTTGTTTTTTAACTATTGCTGCAAATTAATATTTCAGGGCCACTAAGTATCTTGAGGTCACAGCTAATAATGTTGTAGCCCTGAGATAGCAAAGTTGTAGACACGAGTTGTGTAATTTGAGCCCATGGCTTAATATGTTGTGGAACGCCATGCTTAATACATGGGCCCTCATTAATAATTTGGCAGGATCAAACAAAGTTCACATTGAGAATTCGCTTAAGCTGATGCAGAGTAATGGTATGTCCATGTAACAATGCCCAGTAAGTGGAGTTTTCTGTATGCATCATTAAAACCGGATTGTAAGAAATGGAACAGTGCTTAGAAACCTTTGCTAGAAGTCAACAAACTAGTTTTCGCACTTATTGAGCTCGAGTCGTCTGAAAATAGAGCCCATCACTTCATGGGAGGATTTGTTGAAAAGATAAAAATGGATTTCTCTTAGTTTAAAATAATAAGCACTTGAATAGCATGTGTCAGTTACATAGCATTACGCTGAACGCTGAAGTTCTTGGCAGTAACTCACTGATTCTTCAGACCATCTGTGGTCATGTTGCTTTTAACCCAAGTGTAAAAGCTTTTTCGCTTTTCCTATCCACTCTTCATAAAAACACGTCGTGTGAAACACTTCCACTTACTCAATCTATGGCCAGATGTTAATAATTCTTGATGGCTTAATTGGATTCCCGCAATAAATTGGCAATGTGTCAGAGAGTCTCTTAGCATATATGCGCACGCTCCCTATGGAACAAGTTGCCCTGATCGCCTATTAACTCGAGATAAGAGTTCTGTGTGGTGTTAGCCGCTAACTGCTTTCCGTTTTGTTAACGGGAAATGGTAGGCTGGCAGGTCTAATGGCAGATAAATGTTACATTCGTATTGCAGGATGATATACAATATGTACGGGCTGCTATTGCACTGTCCACTTGAGTGTTTTACTACATGAATCATGCTTGTGCTCTCAGTTTATTGTGTTTCTGATTAGTAGAAGGGCTTCAGCTATTGCATTACTGTCCTGAACATTTGTTTCCAGGCGTTAATTTTCCTTCTTAGTGTTTTGCATGAGATGTCACTAGGACCCTATAATCCCATGGTCCTAGAGTCCCTTTTTCGGGAACAAGCCAATGTTCTATGGGCCCTATGTCCTCTCAGGGAATTTCACTGGAGAACAAGTCAGTATTCACAGAGCCTCATACTGTATTGTCATGGATGTCTGTCTTTAATAGAAAATGGCTCATCAGTGCTATATGTTCCCTCTTTTTAGTGTTCTATATTTCTATATTTTCAGGGCACCATGAGACTATATGAGGCTCTGGGAATATTAATTTGATTCACATCTTCCAAAAAATTCCCAAATTATAATTGCATTTCCAGGGCCCTAAACTGTTTTATTTTACCTAGGAAACAACTCTATATTGTGTCTGTATGTTCCATATCATGTTTTACCAGAGCCCCATGTTCCTTAATTTAAACTTTTCAGGAAATGATTGTATATTATTCTATAGGGCACTATGTTGCCTCAGTGATGTTTTTGGACAACAACCCAATATTCACAGCTATAGATTTTCCCTTTTTAATTTGAAAAACGACCTCTATAATCCCAGGACCCTCATTTTAACGTTATAGTAAGCAACCCTGCATTTTATGTGAAGGAAAGGAAACTTAAAACTAATATTTCCAAGGCAATAGGTTCTCAAGGCCATATATTCTCTTATTTAAATATTTTAACTCTCTAGACTCAGGGCCCAATGTTGCCTCATTAAAGTGTCTGGTAAACAACCTTATATTTTCTGGGCTCTAATTTCTCAGTGGACTATGTCCCTTAATTTAAACCTTCCATGATATATCCCTCTATTCCCAGAGCCCAATGTTCCCATTGGATATTTCTATAAGACAAAAGCCCTTTATTCTCAGACAGCTAGATTCCACATGTCATGTACTCTTTGTGTTCCTTTATTGCAATTGCCAAGGGAACAACTCTATATTTTTTGTATGTTCCCAGAGCCCTTTGTTTCTGGACTCCCATAATACCCAGGCGATATGTTTCAGCTTCATATTGTATAAATCGTATGTTTGATACATTTTGTTGGGCATTTTGAGGCTTGACCTTTGGTGACCCTATGACCCCAACCATGACATTAGGAATCATTTTAACCGGTTATTTTCGTGGACAACTAGAGTTTTCAAGCAATTTATCCAAATGCAGCCCCCAAACCAGATGAGTTTTTATCTGATTAGACAGTTTACTGAGTTTAAAAGCATTGATCCTTCTATAATGTAACGTACTGAGTGAACATAGACATGATGGAACATAAGACCCTGGGGGTGTTGGACTGTAGGAATACAGGGCATCGATACACACCAATTATATTGCTGTTAGTTACTTCCTGGCAGAGTGCTGTCCTGTGAAGGTTGATGTATAGTTCTGCTATTCTAACACACACACACACACACACACACACACACACAGTGGGAAAGGACTTAGACTGATGGGAAGCATCAGGGAGCAGCCAAACACATGGACTTTGATTAACGCCTCTCTGTCACTTGTGCTAGTCTTATCTGTCTATCTTTCTATTTGGTCTTTGAAACTCATATAGCTACTCCACTATTAAGCTAAGAACACTAAACTATCCAAAGAACCCTCGAGGAAGGTTCTGTGTAAATCTCTTGTTCTCTATCACAGAAGGTTCAAAATAGAAACCTAAGAAACCATAAAATTATCGAAGAAATCTTAATAAAGGTTCAATGTAGAAATCTCATTCTATATCAGAGAAGGTTTCCAAGTAGAACCTCTTCAGGAAGCTACGTATCCTTCACCATCCAAAGAAGGACGGTACTGTGTAGGAGTCCTCTCTATCAGAGAAGGAGTTCCAAATTGAACTCCTTGGGAATTTAAAAACATTAACCTTCCAAAGAACTCATGGGAATTTCCATTTCTTATCCAAGGGTTTCATGTAGAACATCTTTCGAAAGCTAAGAACACTTAACTATCCAAAGGACCCTTAAGGAAGGTTCTGAGTAGAAATTTCATTCCATATTAGAAAATGTTCCAAGTACAACCCCATTAGGAACCGAAAAACCTTTAACCATCCAAAAGACACTTGGGAAAAGTTGTATGTAGCATGTCCATTTCTTATCAGAGAGGGTTCCGTGTAGAACGTGTTTAAAATGCTAGGAACACTGAAATATCTAAAGGACCCTTAAAGAAGGTTGCAAGTTTGAAATGTCAAATTCAAAATAGAAAATGTTCCAAGTACAACTCTTTTAGAAACATAAGAACCTTTAAACATCTGAAACTTTGCATGTAAAATCTCTTAAAAATCCCTCAAATGAATATGTGTGGAACTCTTGTGCTCTCTCAGAGAAGGCTTGCAAGTCCAAACAACCCTTAAAGAATGTTCAATGTTGCACTCTCATTCTCCATCAGAGCAGGTTCTTTCTCATTTTCCCAAAATATCCTACACTCTTTGTCTTTTTTCCTTTTCCACAGGAGTGCTGTTTCTGCAGTTTGGTGATGAGACAAGGCGCGTCCACATCACTCATGAGTTGAGCAGTATGGAGACTCTACACGCACTCATTGTGCACATGTTCCCCCAGAAGCTAACAGCTAGCATGCTCAAGTCCCCCAACACAGCCATTCTGATCAAGGATGAGGCACGCAACGTGTTCTATGAGCTGGAGGATGTCCGGGACATCCAGGACCGCAGCATTATTAAGATCTACCGCAAGGAACCAGTCTACGGTTCCTATACAGCAGCTGCACACCTGGCCAACGGAGACCTGCGGGTGAGTGTGGGAGTATGAGTGAGTGAGACCAGTAAAGCAAGCTGCACATATACTCAAGGTCTGTTGTAAAGCGAAACCCAAGCATCAGAATAAGCATAGATGCTAACTGTGCTAAAATGCTGCCAAACCACTGTTCCCTACATGTAGCATGCAAATATAGGATGTGTAATTGACATATAAAATACGCAGGGAACTCATAAAGTTTCTACATAGAACCATATTTTCCTATTAGCAAGGGTTCTATGTAGAATTCTCTTTCCCTATCAGCGTGATTGTCAAGTTGAAAACGTTTAGAAAACTAAGAGCCTTTAAATATCCAAAGAGCCCTCAAGGACATATCTTCATTAATCTCACCTATCACAGAGGCTTCCAAGTAGAACTCCTCTAGGAAGCTACAAACCCTTAACTATCCAAAGAACCATTAAAGAAAGTTCTGTGTAGAACCCATTTTTTTCCTGTATAACACCTTAAGGAAACTAATTACCCTTAATTATCCAAAGAACCCTTTGAACCCTTTTGGAAAATGTCCCAAGTAGAACATCTTTAGGAACTATGAACACTTGACTATCGAAAGAACCATTGAGAGCTGTTCTATGTAGAACTTTCCTTCCCTATCTGAGATGAATCCTAGTGGAGCTCCTTTAAGGAGCAACAGACCCTTAACGGTCCAAAGAACACTTGAGAAAAGTTCAATGCAGAACTCTTTCCCAATTAGACAAGCTTCCAGGTAGAACGTCTTTAGGAACCTTAAACCCATCAAGAAAGGTTCTATGTAGAACTCTTTCCTTATCAGAGATCACATTTCAAGTAGTACTCCTTTAAGAAGTTAAGACCCCTTAATTATCCAAAGTACTTTTGAGAAAGGTTTTATTTTTCTCGGTCAGGGAGGGCTCAAAGTAGAACTCCATTAGAAAGCTAAGCACCCATGAGGGACCCTTTTTTCCAAGAGTGTATATGCTATCTCAGTCATGTCATAATTGGTATTCTGCACTCAGTTCTCAGTTATTTGGACCGTTAACTCTAATAGATGGTTCCTCCAAATAGTTAACATTACTCGAAGGTCCGACTATAGAACACTTCTACATATTCTAAATATGTTTGCATTGTGATATATTATGTATATAAGACTGGAAATGTTTCTACAAATTGTGTATTGTGGTGCATTGTGAGCTCTCACAACATTGTGACATGGTTTTGACTATGCAAAATGGCTGATTCCCAGAATAGTGCACTATATATACATAGTTTCCTGGACAGAGTGTCAGATAACATCCAGCTTCATGGGTTACACCATCAACACATGGGTTCTGTTATGAGAACAAAAGAGAGAAAAACAAGCTGAGAAATTCAATTCACACCGTAGTTTCGGTTTCCTGCTGGAGGTGTGAGAAACCATGCTTTGCGTCACAGCGTGGGTCGACGCCTCGGAGTAATCCACTGCGGCAAAGCTAACACTGGATTAGTGCAAATCACATTTCAGAAGTAATCCTGACTGCTGAAAATGTAGTCATTCAACTTATTTCCATTAACACTTCTCCAAATCTTTAGATACAAAATATTATATTACATTATATTTAAACTGAATTTGTCAACGAAACACAATTGCAAATGGTCTGTCAGTCCACTGAGTGAATTTATGCGATTAAAGCTGGGCTTTCCTCTTTCGTGACCTGATAAGTTTTGGCACGGTGATTCCGATTGCATCCACTGCAAGTCATGTGACTTAACTGTGAAAAATATGTTTCCGTTACAATTTTTACGAAATATTGCTTTGTTGATCTGAAAAACCACCTCATACGGGTGCATAAACCTTTTTTTTGATATGTGAGAGGGTTTATTTTTCAAAATTCACACGTTTCCATTGCTGGATTTTTAGTTTCAGGATTAAGTAGGCTAATGGAAACCCGCCTATCGAGTCGGTCAGATGAATCCATCAAACTAACATTGAGGATGATGGAAATGTTGAGTCTGCTAGTTTAGTGTGCAAGAATTTAAATCCACGACTCTAAAAATGGTGGAAGAGTCTCTGGAAGGAACAGAAAAAAGTAGAGTCTTTGTAAAGCATTAATGTGTCCGGTCCTTTGTTTCCTGACAGCGAATCCCTTTTCTGTCATTCTGATGGGTCCCTCAATGCAACACACACTGCAGTGCATGTCAACCATTCTCTCGAGTGTGTGTGTATGGGGTGTGACGGAAATGACAGAAATCCCTTAGAAATTCAGAAGACTGTCTGTCAGAACCTGGGTTATGATGGAGAAAACTTTAAAAGAGCATAAATGGAAAGAAAATTACTACAAAACACATACCGCTGTGTTTGTTACAGCTTTATCTCGCACTCAGAAAGAAGAGCCACGGCTGGTCTAAAAACTGTAAAATAATCAGAGTATGTGTGTCTGTGTGTGTGTGTTGGAAAGCATCACGTTCTCTAAAACTATGACCGTAACTCTAGACGAGCGGCGTGAAAGCTCTGAATAGCGTGAAAGGAGTTCTCCCGAGTCAGATTACCTGCTGATGAATAGAACCAGGGAGTGTGAGGGGGCAGAAAGTCTGGAGCTCAGTTCTCATCCATTCTCAACCTGCATCTTGCCTCTCTCCATCCTGTCCTAATATAATGTCAGGCTGTTCTGAAGATAAAATGACCCACGAAACAATAACATGACACTGTTCTTCATGCTAATATCTGCGACAGCCACGTAACCGGGCAAATGAAGTCCTGCTGGAGTTAATCAGTTTATGACACTACTGTACTGTATGAACGGTGGAGTAGGAGGAAAGACTGTGCATTCACATGTAAACGCACTTCTTTAAAACAGGCCACAGAATTCCAATAAGGTCTAAATCCAGATATGAGATGGTCACTGCAAAAAAACATTCTTCTAATCAATTCAGTTCGAGGTCGTTATCTTATCGGTGCGTTCATCTACTGCATTACCAAGTCTTAACCTCCTGGCAGAGGCAACCATGTGGGTTAAAGTATCCTGACACTGAAAGTGTCCTTCCATCCCAAACTTTTTATAAGTGAAGAACTAACATGTTATCAAATGAGCCTTTTTTTGTATGTGAATGATTTAATCTGTTGTTTGTTTTTTTCAGAGAGAGATGGTGTATGCTTCACGTGAATCATCACCCACTCGCCGTCTCAATACACTGCCCTCCTCCGGCTCCTCCCCTTCCTCCTCCTCTCCCGCCCGTTCCCGTCTTTCCTACAGCGGCGGACGTCCTCCTTCATTCTCCGGCTCTCAGCATGGACACCATGGACACCACGGATCTCCGGCTCATGGGCCAGCAGGGGGCATGACCGCGTCACCATCAGCCATCCTCGAGCGCCGAGACGTCAAACCTGACGAGGAAGTTGCCGCCAAGAACGCGCTCCTGAAGAACGAGAGCCTCTACGCTGACCCGTACAGCCTGGTGCCTGATGGACATCGTCTAAGCATCGCGTCCATGGGCGAACCGCTGGGTATGCCAGGGCCAGGTGGGCTCTACCGCCGCGGCTCTGTTCGCTCTCTGAGCACATATTCAGCTGTGGCTCTGCAAGGCGACCTGGACGACCCGCTCTATAAGCCGGGCGTGCCGCTCTACCCTGACACCTACTCGGCTTTGGGCACAGGCTTCAGGCTGTCTTCTTCATCCTCGCCTCAGAAAATGTCCGACTCGTATTCGGGGACGCTGAACCGTGGCTCGCCCGTCAGGCAGAGCTTCAGGAAGGACTCGTCCTCATCTGTGTTTGTGGAAAGCCCTAAATCAAGGCCGAGCTCGAGTTCAGAGCCACTGGGCGGAGAGACGGGGAGGGTGATTTCCGGCTTCGGGAATGAAACTGACACACGGTGAGGAACGCCAACAGATTGGGATTTCTGTCTAAGCAGGCAAATATCTTCCCGAGGATAGGACTATCTAAAGAGTGTTGATTTTGCCAGGTCCTCATGAGAATAATTCTGAAAAACGTCATTTTTATTTAATTTTTAAAATTTTAGCATTTGGTTTCTGAGGTTGGGTTAGATTAAGGTGTAGCTGAGCATTAATTATCTGCATTAATAATTATGTGTGTATACATGTGTCTAAGTGTGTGGTTGCTAATTGTTGGTCATTTTTAGCAGGGATCGTATGGAGGCA
>JAQMYM010000008.1:3176125-3178625 GCA_030014255.1 Parauchenoglanis ngamensis | reverse complement strand
GTTCTGCTGTCGCTGTCATGTTAGAGGCTTTTGTTAATTTGACTTTAATTTCCACGTCTGCTGAATTATCTACTGCAGACTTATTTCAGGTCACCGTAGCCTCCTATATATGAAGTGTACAAAAAAACCTGAGCTGATGTATTACAAAATACTGCAACAAAAATTATAACGATGTACTGGAATGATAGAAACATCGGCTAAAACTGGACAGCGCTATCACGGCATTGGTGATTTCTTTGGGGAAAAAAGGATTGGTGTAATCAGTTATTGGGGAAAAATGGCATGCTGACGTTATTAAAAGTATATTACAAATCTAAAATTACAAAACTTTGTGATTGAGATATTACATGCCAATTAAACAAAATCCACAGGGTACAATATCATTTTGAATTTTAAATACGTGTATCAGAAATATTGCCTGTATGTCCCTGTACACAACCTGATCAAGATGGTGGGCATGATCCATTAATGAACAGGGTAGTGTGGGTGCCAATACTTTTTTTCTGCGCCGCTAAGTATGCCTTACTTAAAGAATTTAGTAATTGTACACCTAATAAGTGACCTATATGGAAGGTGAAACTAATAAATTGTCATATCAGTGTATAGCGGAGTGTGTGTACACTTTTCTTTTAATCTGTCTCCCCTCCCCGGTTTCTAGAACCCTAGAGAATGCTGGTTCTCTTAAATTAAATCCACACTAATGGCATGCTCACTCCAACTGAATGGCTCTGGAGGAGACAGTGTGCCATGCTCACCGTGCGTGTGTGAGTGTGTGTGTGTGTCTATGACAGAGGGATTACATGTAAACCAAAGTGGTGTAGACCAAAGTGGCATGTCTGTGTGCCTCAGTACAGTTAGGTGTGTAGACTTTGGTGCTTATTTATGTAGCACATGACCTTTGACTCCATGACCTTTGTTCCTTAGCTCTGACCCCGTCAGCCCCGCTGGCCCTGATGCCTCCTCCGCCCGCGAGCCCACACACCTCCACCGTGTCCAAACTCCAGATGCAGCTGCACCTACACGAGCTCAAGCAGAACGCCACCGACCTGCGCAAGCAGCTAGCCCAGCTCCGTAAGATGCAGGTAACACACACACACACACACACACACACACACACATGCACACACATATCTCTCTGCCTTTTTACTAGATATGCTTCACTTCTTGAACAATTGAGTTATTTTCAGGGAGTCAATAAGGTGAATGACTCATTAAGGTAAACGAATCAGTATCTGAGTCGTTCATATGATTCAGTTGCTTCGCATTGAAACTCACTAGATCCAAGACTGACTTAGTCTACCATCAGCAATCAACAGATGGAGAACTGACTGAACATGTCCACTGACCTTAAATGATAGTATTCCTGAAATACAGTTAACTGATTCCTGAAAAAGACTCATGCTGGGTCAGGGTTAGCTACACAAGAACAAAACCAGATCAGATGAAACATTCCAAGAACTCACTAATATAGCGTCATTTCTTTCATTTTTTTAATAACTCGTACCACAGCGCTGTTCAATTCCCAGATCTGATTGGTTGTTGATCATTTTGCTACAACAGCACACCACCGAGTGTTTTATTCCTTACTTAATGCTCTACTACTGTACACCTTTGGCCTTGCTAGCACAGGGACGTAGTATAGTAAGGAATCTAAAGCAGGAAAATCTGAAACAGGTCTTGAACATTTCTGACACATCGAGGTCTTTCTGAACCCAAGAGTCTCTGCAAGGTTAAAAAGAAATGAGTGATTGGCGATTGAGCCTCTCAAAACGCAGAGCTGTCGTCCCCAAAACGACGGGCGTCTCTGTCAAGCCTCGTCAGTTCGGATAAAACACACAGACAGAACAAGCAGGAGGGATGTTCAGCCACACACACCGGGAGTTTACTGAAAGTTCACAAAGCTAGAAGATTTTGACAATAAGTGAAACAGTGAAAATGATTCAAAAACGTGTGGGTGGAAGAGTGGTGGGTTTGTCTTGTATTGTTTTGCTGTCTCTCTGGGGACCTAATGTCCTAATGACACTGTGGAGGAGTAGTGTTGGTTTGAAAAGCAAGATCTTAGTGTGCTCATATATAGATGTCATTGGCAATGCCACTGTCTGTGTTAGTTTAGCGCTCCAAATATCTGTATCTGTATTTGGATTTAAACCAGAAGTGAATGTGGCCTAAACCCAGAAGGCCTTTTACATTTCTAAATCCTAAGAAGGACTAATGAGAATTAACTCTGCAGGGGAAAAAACCCAAACAAACCAAATCACGCAACCACTGTATATGCACAGTATATGGGGGGTGCCAAAACTTTTGTGTGTGCCTTTATACAAACAGTATATATTCTACTGCTCGATGAGGTATGGCCTCCATACCTGTCAGTCCCAGTGAAGGGGGCGTGGTCTCTGTACCTGTCAGTCCTGCTGAAGGAGGTGTGGCCTCCATACCTGTCAGTCCCAGTGAAGGGGGCGTGGTCTCTGTACCTGTCAGTCCTGCTGAAGGAGGTGTGGCC
>JAQMYM010000008.1:3163016-3176025 GCA_030014255.1 Parauchenoglanis ngamensis | reverse complement strand
CCTGCCCAGGGTGTACCCCGCCTCTCGCCCCAAGATGCTGGGATTGGCTCCAGCTTCCCCGCGACCCAGATGGATAATGGACGGACGGATGGATGGATGGTTGTTGAGTAGGGTTGGAACTTTAGGGGTTCTACATACAGAAACACTCAGTTGTGGTTCGGCATGGAGCCTTTAGGGGAGTGGTCACTGATCCTGTTCCTGGACATCTACCTTCTTTAAACCTTTATCTCCAACCATAATCGTGCTCACCTGACCATCCAATCACTGCTTTAAGAAGATCTTGATCAAATAAAAGAGGTTTGTTAGGTTTTGCTTGGAAATAAAACCTGCAGGAAGGAAGATCTCCAGGAACAGCGTAGAAACACTTAGTTGTAGTGTTCACATTAGGAACTTTTGGTGTTCTGCATATAGAAGACTCAGTTGTGGGGTTCAGTATAGAGCCTTTAGGGGCTGTAGAGCTATAAACCCTCAGTTTTAGGGTTCTGCATATTGAAACAGTTGTAGAGTACTGCATAGCACCCTAACGGTTTACTGGTTTTAGAAAAAAAGGTTCTGCATAGAACATTCACTGGCTCTATTTAGATTTTTCTTTCTAAGTGCATACCGCTCTATAAGAGGACGAACATATGAAAAAGTTTCCTAACGTGTTCTACAGGTTTGTTCCTTCAAGGAAACCCCTAAATATTTAAGACCTTTAAATGAATGTATCCATTTGCGTTTTACAAGCAGAACCCCGTTAAGTACCCAGTATGTTTCTTTTTCACATTTATAGCTCTGGGCCATAACACGATAATACTGTAGACTGTGATAAAGTTTATTATGAAGAATAGGCATAAAAATTGATTTTTTTCCTTACCCAAACATTCCTGCTAATTTTAGAATAAACTCCACAAAAACCAGAAGCTTTCCACAAACATTACATTTATGATTTATAATCCATGCGACAGCCATCGATCAAATATATTACACACCAACAGTGAAGTGAGAGGCAGGATATGAGATTTGTAATAATGAAGTAGCTCAGGAAAAAAAAGAACCGAGTCAAACTGAAAAACAAAGTCATTAAAAACGGTGAGATAAAGAGATCGAGATAAAGGCAAGAGATTTTAGATTTCATAACCGTGTGTCAAATCACTAAACCTGTGAAGACCTGAGGAAATGAGAACATAAATATATCACCATATCACAATCTGCACCGCTTCATATTTACACACTTATCAAATGTTCTGCTATGAGTGTGACAGTGCTGAGCTTTCACTCACTCACACGGCATCAGCACGATCCTCTGCTTCACTCCCAGCTGCGGCAGGTGTTCTGCATAGAACCTTTTGGGTTGTAGATTTAGAAATACTCAGTTGTATGGTCCTGCTCAGAACATTCAGGACTCAGATTTTGGGTTCTGCATTGAAGCTTTCAGGAGTTTAAAACAGCTGTACAGTTGTGTATAGAACATTTAAGGGTTCTAGATTTGGAAAGACTCATTTCTCTGTTGCATTGAATCTATATTGAACTTTGAGATGTTCTAGATTGTGAAATGCTCAGTTGTAGGATTACTCATAGAATCTTTAGGGTTTATAGATTTAGAAACGCTCAGTTGTAGGGTTCCCTATAGAACATTAAACCTTCTAGATTTAGAAACAAACAGTTCTAGTCTTCCTCAAATGTTAAGGGTTCTAAAATGCTTACTCGCAGGGTTCCACATAGAACCTTTTACCGCTACTTGTTTTAGAAATTCTCAGTTGTGGGGTTCTCTATAGACCTTCTACATTTGGAAATGCTTAGTTGCAGGTTTCCACGTAGAACCTTTAGGGGATCTAGATTTAGAAACAGTTGAAAAAAGGGGATTGTGATGTGCTGTAACAGTGTGAATAACTTTATTGATGAACATGTCTACTAATGATGCAGAACTAGAGACAGTTTTATATTTAAAAATAAAATGGTTCTAGTTTACAGCAGATCTAGAGGAGTGACCCAGAATTACAGTACACGTGCCCAAAAACATCAGAATGTCCCACAGTCCCCATGTTCAAGCAGCTGCCTCGATTGGTTCTTGCGCGTGGATGTGGACACTGGGCAAGCAGAACCATGTGGGAGGAAGGTCTCGGCTCGTGCTGTCGTCCTGGAACTTAATGTTCAGGTAGAAATCCCCAGTGTAAAGGAACAGCAACGCACCAGCACAGGTTGAGTTCTCCGCTGGACTCACCTGTGCACGAGAACAGAAGAACATGGAACATGAGGAATGAATAACATCCTAGAGAAGGCGTGGCCTCTGTACCTGTCAGTTTCAGTGAAGGAGGCGTGGCCTCTGTACCTGTCAGTTTCAGTGAAGGAGGCGCGGCCTCTGTACCTGTCAGTTTCAGTGAAGGAGACGTGGTCTCTCTACCTGTCAGTTTCAGTGAAGGAGACGTGGTCTCTCTACCTGTCAGTTTCAGTGAAGGAGATGTGGTCTCTCTACCTGTCAGTTTCAGTGAAGGAGACGTGGTCTCTCTACCTGTCAGTTTCAGTGAAGGAGGTGTGGCCTCTGTACCTGTCAGTTTCAGTGAAGGAGGTGTGGCCTCTGTACTTGTAATTCTCAGTGAAGGAGGTGTGGTCTCTATGCCTTTAGTAAGAGTGAAGGAGGTGTGGCCACTGTACCTGTCACGACAGCTAAAGGAGGCATGGCCTCTCTGTGTCTCAGAGAGAGAAGAAGGATGACGGAACTGCAGAAGTAAGTGTAGAATACACACATCATGAGAACAGCATGACTGGTGTCAATTGTCCTGGAACAGAGCACAAGGCCAAAAGTCAGTACTGATTTTAGCCAATTACCCAAGTGCGCTTGTGGAGCTGAGTATGAACCATGACCTTTGACCTTGTCGCATTGCCTGAGAAGAAGGGAATGTGTGTAAAAAAAAATATGTGAGGCTCATAAATTATTCAATGGCAGCAAAAATAACCACAAAAAACATCAGGTACACAGCCGCATAGACTAACCTGCATGCAAACACGCACACGCACACGCGCACACACACGCAAACACACACACACACACACACTCATTATTATGGATGGCTTATACAGTGACAACACTCAAAAAAGAAAAAACATTTTCCTAAGGGCCTGGAAGCACCATTGAGAAAGTGCTTACATCAGAATTTTACACACACAGACACACACACACACACACACACTTTCCCACCTCCACCGTCTTCACACAGTTTATTACTGGAGGCCAAATCTTCTGCTATAGGATTGAAGAAATCCTGAGTGATAAGAGACCTTAAAGCGGTCAAGGACAGGCTGTCAAACACACACACACACACACACACACACATACACATATACACACACACACATATACACACACACAAAATCTAGGGTGAAATACCAATATTGATGTGTGGTGCAGTGGACATGTAGTGCTAGCGTGTATTTGTTACGTCCCCTGTTTGCTTTAATGACGGCGTGCACTTGCATGGAATATTTAATAAGATTTGAACATTTTAAATGTTTTTGCACACCTCCTTAAGGCTGTTTTCTTCTTTCAGCATCAAGACCAAAATAAATTAAAAATAATAATTATTTCTGAAAACCTCTTAGCTACAAGAAGTGTGATTATGATTTTGAGTTCTTGCGCCCGCGTGCCAGCAGGGATCTGATTCAGGAATCAGGTTAAAGTGACTTAACAGAATATTACTATTAACTTCTCTTACACTGCCGCTACGTTGGTTTGTAATGAACGACCTTGAATGCTCATTTAAATTTAAATTTATTTAAATTGTACTTTTTTAAATTGTATTTTGTGTGTGTGTGTGAATGCCTCTGAACATACTATGTCTCTCTTGTGTGTGTGTGTGTGTTTTTACATAACACATATGTTTTGGGAGGGTGTATGTTTGTGTGAGTGTTTTGCGCGTGCGTTTGTGTGGATGGACGTGTGTGTGTGTGTGTGTGTGTTTATGTGGACGGGAATGTGTGCAAGTGTGTGGGTGTGATTGAGAGTTTGTGTACCTTTGTATGTGTGTGTAGGTGGGAGGGTGTGTGTGTATTTGTGTTTGTATATTTGTGTGTTTGTCAGGGGGTGTCTGTGTGGAGGGGGTGTGTGTACAAGTGTTATTGTGCGTGCAAGGGTGCACTGGTGCTCACCTTTTGCCTTTGTGTTTGTGTGTGTGTGTGTGTGTGTGTGTGTGTGTGAGTGTGGATTGGAGTGTGTGTGTGTTCATGTGTTATTTGTGCATGCATGGATGCACTGGTGCTCACCTCTTTCCTGTGTGTGTGTGTGTGTGTGTGTGTGTAGCTGCAGAATCAGGAATCAGTGCGCTCTCTGGTGAAGCGGACGGAGGCTGAGCTGAGTGTGCGAGTGTGTGACGCTCTGAGGAAGCAGGAAGATCCTCTCCAGAGACAGCGCCTCCTGGTGGAGGAGGAGAGACTCAAATACCTCAACGAGGAGGAACTCATCATCCAGCAGCTGCAGTGAGTCACGAATCACTTGGGTTTGATTCCTGAGTCACTTTGTCATATTCCATGTAATCGCTTGCTGCTTTGGAGTCACTTCCTGCTTACAGAAACATAGCCGTTCCTTTCATTTATTTCCAATTCTATGTTTAATGGTGAACGAGATATTGTCTCGTAACATCACCTCCACATGTTGATTCTAATCCTAAACCGGTCAAATGACACTTTGAATCAGTTCATTGCCCATCAATCACATACTCTTAATCAGCGTCATTTTGCGTCTGTGTTAATTGACGGCGCTTATGAAGTGAAGCTAACACCCATTTGATGTGATTGAATTATTTACTCAGCGCTGCTGTATCATGCCATATGGTGGAGAACGGATACACTCCGTGTGCTTAAATTAGATTTCCATCACTGACTGTGCTTCATTTATTCCAGGACGTGTAGCAGTGCTGTCTCACTCAGAGTGCTACTGACACACAATACACACCAACACACACAGACCATATGAAATGTACACAAATCATTATTCACATAGGATTTCTATTTTACATGCATGATAGTTTACACATAATTAGCTGATTGTCTTAAGTCATTTTTGTACACAATTCATTTAATTTTTTTTTTTTAAATGATTTAATCCACAAGTTTAACTTTTCACATATGTTTTTTTTAGTGTGATTTATTTTCACATGATTTTTAAAAAATTATTCATTTTCATGTTAATTTTTTTTTTACACGATTCATTTTTTTTTCACATTGTTTTTTACATTTGATTCAATTCTTTTTACCTGATTCTTTTGATATGCATTTATGTGCACTTGTGATTTTTTTAAATATGATTTTATAATTTTTCATTCGATTTTTTTTATTTTTTTTTATTTTTTTTTTTTTACAGTCGATTCATTTATTTATATGTGATTGTTTTTTAAAGGATTCATTTTATTCCGCATGTGGTTGTTGAACATGCTTCATTTATTTTCACATTTCATTTTTTTATAATGATTCGTTTATTTTCAAATGTAATATTTATACAAATTATTTCATTATTTTTACTTTTTTTCCTTCTTTTTTTTTTTTAACAAATGATTCCTTTGTTTTCATGTTTTTATTTTTAAACAATTAATATATATCCACATGTGACTTTCCACATTATTTATTTATTTATTTATTTATTTTCAGACATGGTTTTTATATGAATGAATCGTGTAAAATCTCTTTTCACAAGTGATTTTTTTTTTTAGCATATGGTTCATTTATTTTTATATTACTTTTCATATATAAATATTTATAACGTGATTATTTGAGACGATGTTTATTTGAGTTAACGTGTGCAATTTCAGGGTATAATGTTGAAATCACAACTTGCTTCTAACTTTGTCTCCACAAGGGGAAGGAAAAAGGCTCAAAGTTTTACAGTTTGCTTTATTACATAATAAAAGTGACGCATTGATTAGCAGCTGCTTCTCTTCTTTATGGAGTCCATATATAGTTATGATGTAACAGGCTTATAAATGACCACAACATCAGCTAAATCGGATCTTTATCAATCTTAATAATTAATCGTAATATTTATGATGTAAATAAATGTAGAAGTAATAAATGTGAACACCACAACTCTGCATAAAGTGATAAAGTGTAGCTAAAGATGACATTTTCTCAAGTGTACTCAGTTCAATCAATCATGAAGAACATACTAATATGAATGTGTGTGTGTGTGTGTGTGTGTGTGTGTGTGTGTGTGTGTTGGACAGTGATCTGGAGAAATCGGTGGAGGAGATCCAGAAAGAGAACTCAGTGAACCACAGACATGTCACAGTGCAGGAGCTGGAGGAGAAGAGCACGGTGCTGAGGAGACTGGGAGAGACCCTCACTGAGCTCAAGAGTGAGCACACACACACACACACACACACACACACACACACACACACTCAGAGCTTACACACCTTTACAGCAACAATCTGATTAATGCTAAGTGGCACTAATCAGATTGAGCACAGATAATATAAAGTGGGATTATATGTGTGTGTGTGTGTGTGTGTGTGTAGATCAGTTCCCTGGGCTGCAGAGTAAAATGCGTGTGGTGTTGAGGGTGGAGGTGGAGGCTGTAAAGTTCCTGAAGGAGGAGCCACACAGACTGGACGCTCTGCTGAAACGCTGCAAAACCATCACTGATACACTCACCATGCTCAAGAGGTACACACACACACACACACACAAGCATGCACACTTGAGTACACATCAGTGCACACAAACACACCCAGATCCACGCACACACCAGTGCACACAAATACACCTGCAGCCGCACACACACACACACACACACACACACACACACACACACACACACACAAGCCTGCACACTCGAGTACACACCAGTGCACACACACACCTGTGTGTGCAACAACACACCCACACAGACACACACAGATGCATACATACATACATATACACACCACCAGCACACCACGGCATGCAAACACACACACACCCTTGAGTGCACATCTGAGTACACACCAGTGCACATAAACTTATATAAACACACACACCTGAGTTAAAAGCAACACACACATAAAATTAGATCATTTTATTCTGCATGTTTTTATGTGCAGAAGAAGAGAAATAACTTTAAATCCGCTCATAAACTTTACAGCTAAATCTCTGATTAAAAAAAAACAACAACACACAAAAACAACAATGGACAGATTCCTTCTTCACCCATACACTCCAGGCGATCTCATGCGTTTTTTTCACTGTGTTCTCAGGCAGGTGAACGAGGGCATGAGGAAGAGCATGGAGGAGTACTCCAACCCCTCACCCAAACACACCACCAGCGATGACTACAGGAAGAACGCTGACTTCGACATTCCCACCAGCCCACCGCTCAACCTCAACGAGACCAGCCTGGCTAACTGGAGCCCTCACGGCCACACCCATCCCCACGGCAACCCGTCGTCGGGGCAGCTCAAGGGGCGGGGTCTGGAGGAGCTCGGGGGCCGGGGAGGGGCTGATAAGGCCTCCTCTGTGGAAGTCAGACTGGTAAAGTTTGCATATTTTGAGCTGTGACATCATAGTTTCCAAAAAAATGTAATTATTAGTGTTATAATATTAAGTTACAGTATAGCTAAAGAATTTAGATTTAATTCTCTTTTCTGATTGGTAGGAAGGTGTTGATCTGTTTTCTGTAAGACAAAGGCAAATCACAGGTTTATCTCAATGCACTTGTTCTAATCTGATCTTGTTTGTTACTGTGACTTGTGTTCCACTGTGGCAGATTGACAAAAACATAAGGTGACATTTATTCATTTCACACGTCAAGGACAAGACATTTACACTACATCATTTGATGATGTTTAAGGTGCATTAAAGGTGCAGTCATGGATTGTAATCCAATACACCTTTTGTCAAATTCAGGAAATATCTACTCACGGCCCGCTAGCTGTCCATTCTATGTGTGTGCTGAAAAAAAATCCAGTGCTCGTACACAGCCCTGACTCTGTAAACGGGGAAACAAAGAAAGTGGCTAGGATTGAGACACACGACACTATTCCAGCCAATCAGCAACAGGGGGTATATTCCAGCCAATCACAGGACGGTAGGAAGGGGAGGGGGGGTTGACGGGGGGGTTGTCGTTAGTGTCATTGTGTCATTGTCAATAGTGTCATTGCCTGGCAACGCGTGTCTGTGAATTTGGGGGTGGAGCTTCTGAAGGAGCACTGATGGGAGGTGTGTATTTGTTTGGCTGTTGAGTTCAAATATCAACAATGTTTCTCCCATATCGATGACTCCACCTTTAATGGAAACAAAGAGAAAAAAGGGGGCTGATAAGGAAATGACTGTTTATTGCTGCTAAAACTTATGTGATAGAGGAACTCACTTGTTTTGCAGATATTTCGCATCATTTATGAAACTTTAAATGAATAAACAGTACATATGCTTCTTAAAATAAATGTAAAAAATGAATCACTGGCAAAATGCTGTGGTAGAAGAGGAATAATCACTCTTTCCGTTGGTGTCTCTCCAGGCAGCTGAAAGGGACTGGGAGGAGAAGCGAGCCAGTCTAACCCAGTACAGCGCTCAGGACATTAACCGACTGCTGGAGGAAACCCAGGCCGAGCTCATGAAGGCGATCCCGGATCTGGACTTTGCTGCTAAACAGATCAAGCCAGTGCAGAACCAACACCAAAACCAGAACCAGAACGAGTCTCTGTCTAGCACCAACACCACACCTGAGCACAAACCCAACAAACCTCAGCATCCCACACACAAGGTCTCGAACAGGGAAGGCGGCTCCAGGCGGGGATCGGACGAGCTCACGGTGGCGAGGTATCGCACGGAGAAGCCGTCCAAATCGCCCCCACCTCCACCTCCCCGGAGGAGCTTCCCCACCTCACCTGGCCTCACCACACGCAGCGGAGAGGTGATCACCTCCACCAAGAGCATAAAGGTAATACAGTACATCAGAATTCCTTGTACACCTTCTTTATAAAGTCCTTTATTCATTTATGACTCATGTGTGTTTGTAGAAATCAGAATCGGAGGAAACAGAGTTTCAGAAACCCCACGTGAAGTTGAGGAGGAGTGTCTCTGAAGCTCCCCGACCTGCGTCCACACCCCCGATAGTGGCAAGTGGAGAGGGAGATGACGGAGAGGTCGAGCAGACCGCTGCAGAACTGGAGGTAAAATCATCACCTCAAAACATGGACAGAAAATATATTTCAATTAACTTTTTGGTTTTTTAACGATCAGGCAATGCCTAGTGTTACATAACCTTTATTACAATGTAATTACTAAGTAGCAACTACTGAATAAAGTACTCATGTAATAATAAAATCTTA
The DNA here is from genome assembly GCA_030014255.1 of Parauchenoglanis ngamensis. Taxonomy (NCBI): domain Eukaryota; kingdom Metazoa; phylum Chordata; class Actinopteri; order Siluriformes; family Auchenoglanididae; genus Parauchenoglanis; species Parauchenoglanis ngamensis. The sequence goes on along the minus strand of JAQMYM010000008.1, from coordinate 3,166,750 downwards.
ATTTTTAATTACTTAATACAACCTATAGCACACAACAGCACCTCCTAGGTGTACAGTTAGAGCCTAAAAGAACCGTTCTCTAGCCATCGTCAGTGTCAGTTCTGTCTTTGTTTTGACAAATTAATAGAAAAAATGAAACGGCATAAAACCACAAGCCACAAGGAAAGCTTCAGTGCACCTTGGCATTGATTCTACAAATCTTTGGAACACTACTGGAGCGATGAACGTCCATTCTTCCAAAAGTTATTCCCTCAGTTGGTGTTTTAATGATGACACACTGCATACCACATCGCCCCAAAAATCTACCACAGGTGTTTAATTGGGTTGAGATCTGAAGGCCATGCTGTTTGGTTTGTCGATGAGGATGAAACTCACTCAGTGAGCTCTCGAGTCCTGTAGGTGAGGGGGCGGGGTCACCCTGGAAGAGACCACACCCATCAGTATAGAGATGTTTTGTCATGGGTTATCTGGGATCTACAATTATATGGGAACTTTGTATTGCGTTATAGTTGCAGTGGGGTTTCTTTGTAAAGGGACAACGGTGCTAAACCATGCCAGCAAAAATAAACACCCCCTACCTTTACTGTAATGGCTGGTTGTAAGGCACGTGGTCGTGCGAGTTGCAATTGATCATGAGTAGGTCACATGACCATAGCATGTATGAAGGCCATGAGTGTACTAAACTCCCCGAAAGTGTCACTTCTCTGATAAGTTCTTTTAAACATGGTCTAGATTTTGTAAATTCAGCCAATACTCGGTTTCATTTTGGAGACAATCAGGGACAGATTAGGAAATAATGGGCCCCTGGGCACGGATGCAGAAAAGGCATAGGCAGGGAGCATTAATGATGTTGGATGACACTGATATCTTTTAGATAAAATAAGACCCAGGATTCGATTATATTAAAATGGAACACTGCTTGAAACGAAGGATGCACAACAAAGTCTGCACCACGACAGCAAAATACAGTGGATACAGTCTGCAAAGTCTTACAGAAGGCAAAAATAATAAACACACGCTTTGAAGGTGGAATGGTGGGTTTTATTTGCTTGGAACATCTTCGAAGTGTAGGCTTCCTATTCTGTTTTTCGGGCGGACTTTTCACTTTTGATTCTGTGGAGTCAATAAGAGCGACGTTACATGGAGGCTCTGGCTTTGAGGGCTCCCTGGCTCCTTTCCGTAAGCTATCCTTGGAGTCGATAGATCAAGTGCTTCCTGAAGTGTCTTTATACTAAGGCGTAAAAACTGCTATTCCTACAGGATATAAAGGAATCTTTACCAACATGTCAGTTCAAATAGAATATACCGTACACTGTAAAACTATTAAATTTGCAGTAAACTACTGGCAGCAGCTTCTGAAAGGTTAGCTATGGCTGTTAGTGCTGGGTCTTCATTCATTCATCTTCATTCATCAGATTATTCAGCCTGAAAAATAACCAGAACCTTTTATAGAGCACGTTGGACGAATGATGTACGTTAACTTTAGCTGTATAGCGCTGCAGTACAGTCTGTTCCAATCATCATTAAACCCTGAAAAGTAGACATAAAGTGCTTTGGGAAGGAAGTTTAAATGTTTTTGCTAGACCTACAAATGACTAGAACTTAAAATGAGTGTGATAAAAAAAAATCCATCCCAGAATGCATTGTCTCTAAAGCATGAAGCAGTCTGAAAACGGAAATCTGTCGTATTTTTACATCTATTCCGTAAAATGTTATTGTTTTATGAAAATACAGTTAAATACTCTTAGAAATTACCTGTAAATTTACAGTAAAGGTTTACTGTGTATACAATATGTATTACCTGGAATTCTATCAGGTCATTTTATAGTATGTAAACTACAGTGTATTATCTTTCCAAAGTTACAGTAAAAGAAATCCTTATGTAATCCAGTCTGAATAGGCCTTGAAATTTTCATGATTAATGTTTTCATGTTAGTTTCTGCTAGTTGATCCAGCTGTAACGTGCGTTACACTATAATAAACGTCACAGTATTTTCATAAACGGAAAATGCAGCTGCCATTATGACAAAGCTAATGCATGAAAATAGACGAGCCGTGTTTCCGCTCACATGAATACACGTTTAAATCACATAGATGCCTCGTTCTGCTCATTTTATGAAGGGATAGACAAAATGGCTGACTGAAATTGCATATGAAGATATGTTGTACTATTCCGTTTCTGTTTAACACATTAGACATGTTATTTACAGTGATCAAGGTTGCCAGCCACCTATGCTAGCAGTCTTCATACTCCTTGTTATACCTTTATAATTCCTTTTTTTTAAAGTATAAGCAGAACTAAAGACAAGTGTTTCATTGTAACACAAATGTTGCTGTTATGGCCTCTGGATGCCTGACACGTAGTAAGCGGAATGTTCCAGATGCACACCTGCTGAGCGTTTCAGACACACACGCACGTACACACAACCGTTTGAACTCAGTTGGTGTTTGTAGCTGTCGGCTCCTGTAGCTCAGGGGTAAACACACATTTCGACACACACTCTGCGAGGCTCATTAGCGTCAGCAGGCAGTGCAGATTGCTCTCTTTTGGTTGAGCGAATGTGAAGGCGAAGCAGGAGATGCCACATGTCGCAGTGCTTTTGGCTCAGTGTCCTGCGGAGCCTGTTATCAGGATGCAGTGAGATCATGCTGACCGTTTAGCAAAAACTAATGAGTCTTAGCACGTCAATCCACTTCCTCGAGTACTGATGGAGGTTTGGGGATGGTCCTTTGTTTGTACACAATGCCAGTCTTTAAACTCCATCTATGTTTGTCCTCCTCATGCATTTCAGATTTTCGCAAGCCAGAGAAAAAAACAGGCTGGAGAAGTGTGAAGTGTATTCGATATGTATTAACCTTCGGGAAATTAGCAGCAGCCAGTTTTGCGTGTGATTATGTCCTGCCCGAGGCTATTATTATTAATCAATAAGAATTCTCGTGTTACAGCAAGTAAACAGTGAGGAGGGCATTAATATGGCTCATACGCCTTTAAATCCTCAATTGGTTTAACTCTAATGAAAAGAAAATGCTGCATACGGAATGAGAAATTTCATATAAACGTGTGTAATTAAACTGTGTTCCTGTGTGATTAAAATTTGTATAGGCTTGGGACGTATGTGCTGCGAAAAGAGTTGCCAGATCTGCGTGACAAATCCTTTCAAAATATCTTTGAGGGGAAAACAAACCCTCCAGGTCCACAGCACAACACCCATGGCACTAATTTACACCTGGTTTTGAGAAAAAGACGTAGTGGAATTAATATAATTAATCAAACTTCCCAATTCTCCACCCCTTTTTTTGCACTGACTTCTCACATTTTGTTTAATCCTTCCTCAATTGAATATGTATGAGAAGAAGTACAGGACGCTCTGCATGTTGCCATGTTTGTGGTGAGTAAACGCTTGTATGCTAGTCTTGTACAAAACTAGAATGCTAGCCAATCACTGCTGTCTGTTAGCGAATAGGGCAGTTAGTCCTCTCCTTCAAGCAGGAAGTGATCATTTCTATAGTCTCTCTATTGTTAGTCTGTAGAGTTAAAAACACGCCACACCCTGTTATTGATTCCTAGACAATTGTTAGTAATCTACTAATTATCATATACCCCCTCTCAGCCCCTCCCTGTCGCCTCAGCTCTCCTCCTCTCAGCCCCTCCCTGCCCACCCCAGCTCTCCTCTACCCCCCTCTCAGTCGCTCCCTGCCCCCCCCAGCTCTCCTCTACCCTCCTCTCAGTCGCT
>JAQMYM010000008.1:3141532-3153635 GCA_030014255.1 Parauchenoglanis ngamensis | reverse complement strand
ACACTGTGTACACACTCTCTGCTCTGTAGGGAGCCATGAGTTCTTATAGCGGCGCGTCTCTATAGCCAGAGTCTCTCCCTCTCTCTGTCACTGTCTCTCTCTTGCATGCTCTCTCTCTCTCTCTTTCTCTCTCTCTCTCTCTCCCTCTCTCTGTCACTGTCTCTCTCTTGCATGCTCTCTCTCTCTCTCTCTCTCTCTCCCTCTCTCTGTCACTGTCTCTCTCTTGCATGCTCTCTCTCTCTCTCTCTCTCTCTCGCTGTCTCTCTTGCTGTCTTTCTCTCTCTCTCTCTCTCTCTCTCTCTCTCTCTCTCTCTCTGTTTGGATTGTAAAGTGCATCCTGCATGGTTCGCTTACTTTATTTTTAATATCCAGTTGCCCAAAAAATATGCAGATTTATGAGAAATACCTGAACATATTGGTTAGTGTAGTGCTATGAACTTCAACTAAAATTTATATGAGGAAAGGGCATCTTTAGGCCACGCCTCCCACCTGAGTTTGATGTTGGCACAGAGTAATAAAACTACTGTATGCACTCAGGAAGAAAGTGTCTCAGCATCAAGATGACGTCCTGTTGTCTATTTTTATATATAACAGTGCGTCATACAGTCTCAGACTCCACACCCGCAAGTCTGTTTGAGCTGTTTGAGGTGTGTGATGATATAAACATGCACTTTCTGTCATGGCTTACTAACATCCCTTACTTATTAGCAATGTTAGCCAGTGATCACTGACGGCAAAATAATGAAGCAGTCTTAAAATACAAGACGTCTTGACTGAAAAAAAATTGGAGTAAGCCGAGTACTTGAGCGATTCCTTTACAAAGTGCTTCTGATGTGAACGGAGTGGGACGAGAAAACAATTACGCCTCGGTTTTCTCAGTTTGCACCTTTTCCCAGTGGCAAAAATTACATTTTCTGCCTTCTAATGACAGGAAGCTGTTTAATAGGAGTCATATTTCCTCCATTATCCTGTTGCGAGCATTATGATGATATTCCTTATCACTACCTTAATTTTTCGTTACTTCCATTATGAAACTTCTCGCCAAATAGCTTTTCTGTATGCAGTATTCCCTCGCCCACTCCTGTTTCCCCCGACCTGAACGACGCGTTATTACTTTATAACCTGGCAGTGTGGCACTTTCCCTGTTGCCTAGTGACCTGCACCACGAGCCGCCGCCAGATCGTCCATTGCGACTTGTGTTGCCTCACGTTCCTTAGCCGGTTCTCTGCCTAATGCAAAGTGGAGTTAATGTTACCACTCAGAAGATGAACGTTTTCCAATAACAGCATGTCCTGAAGTGTTTTCTTCCTCTTATACTACTGGACACACTTGATACCGATTGCAAAAAGCCTTCTGAATCACATTACCCAGGCATTGATTATTTCGTTACCTATAACAGCGTGCATGAAAGTGGTTTATTCGTTATGTATTAAACCACATTGTAACAATGTGTAACAGCATGTCCAGGTGATTTGTGTTTAAAATGCCATTTCTCAGACATGTATTAATCTGAACCTGAGTACCATTAGGGGGGACTGAATCATTGGATTGGCATCGGATTGGATATGAATGGATTTGCCATATCAACTATCACACACAATACGCAATATTACAGACATGTGTAATGACTGATACTCTGAGCTCCGATTTCGATATTGTGTTGAAAACCAAAAGCTCTGGGATTGTTTGGTGCCTCGCCATTTCACTATTTTTTATTTAATTTTTTTTACCTATGACGGCTTAAAGTTCCTTAACAATTGCAAAGTTGTTGCATCAGTGTTTGGACACCTGATGCTGTAGGTGGACATATAAATGAACACGTTGAAGACATTGCTCAGGGTACTGTAATAATTGACGATTACACACACTCGTGTCAACTTCCACGAGTTGATGTACAAACTGGAACGCATTTAGGTATCTGGCGTGCTGCCTGAAAAACATCCAACCTCCTGAGTGCAATGGAAAGAAACATCTCTACTCAGTAGGGATGGTGTTTAGCCTGTTTGGAGGAAGCAAGGCGTGATGTAATGTCTGAATCAAATGTCTGAGATATGCCATAATCATGTGTGTGTGAACTCACGTGCAGGAGCCTGTAGGAACAAAAACGTATGTACACCAATAAATATTTTGTCATTGTTTTTTCACTTAAGAATTTATTTCTGACCCAAAATGGCTGGTGTAGTGACAGAAAATGAGTTTCCCCCCCTCCAATGATTCATTAATCCATTTAACCGAACAGATTTTTGACATTAGCTTCGGCTAACATATGTCAGCATACAGGATACATTGTGTTGCTCAAAGATATCAACGCATAACACCTTCTAAAACAAAGCCGCATCTTCCTTCCTAACGCTTTAGACAGTCTCTCAGGTGTTGTGTGCTAGTTTAAAACATCCGAATTAAACAATGCTTATGCTGATGCTGCTGCGTCTGTGAGGTTCTGTTTATTGTGCTGTAATTTATGGTGGTCTGTCATCATTTCGTCCTTTAGGGAGAACCTCATAACGGAGTTTCGTTAAGTGTAGATGTAAGAACAACAAAAGACGCCGTGTTCTTACTGGAATGTGCCCCCTGTGTGATGATCCCCAGCAGCTAAGGCCACTTTACTCTGTCTTACTGTCTTTTTTTACGACCTTATGGAAGAATCAGCTTAATGGAGTGTGGAAAAAGCGAGCTTGCGGTGTAGTGAGATCGGAAAAGCTGCAACGAGAGAGTGGAAAAAAGTGAGGAAGAGAAGGGTGGTTTAATTAAGCAGTATTGCACAAGCAAGAGCGTTCAATATAACCGCATGATTGCGAGTGGGATGTCGCTGTTATACAACAGTTCAGATATTAAGAGATTAATATCAAGGAAGTTATATTTTGGACACAATATGCTTAAATGTTTTGTTTATTTTTGCTCCGCTGAATAAGAACTAGAGCTAGATCCCAAAGAAGCTGCACTCAGTTTGTAGCATGTCGACTAGTTGGTTAGCTAGCTCACACTGATTTGTACTTTCCTGTTAAAGGTGTTTCTGGTAAAATTGGCTTCCGTTCTTCCGTTTCGACTTCATTTGACGAGAAGTCAGAAGTTATATTCATGCAAAAAGAATCATTTGCGATGTACGCTAATAACACTACTGTTTCAAACTAGGAAGTGGAATTTTACATGGTGAACACAGATGAAAGGATTGCTGCACCCCATGAAACATCTCTCTGTCCCCATGTCACTTTTTATCTCTCTGTGGATTTGCTCTCGCTTTCTCTCTCTCTCTCTCTCTCTTTCACTCTCTCTCTCTCTCTTTCACTCTCTCTCTCTCTCTTTCACTCTCTCTCTCTCTTTCAATCTCTTTCTGTCTCTCTCTCTTTCACTCTCTTTCTGTCTTTCTCTCTCTTTCACTCTCTTTCTTTCACTCTCTCACTCTCTCTTTTATGCTCTCTTTTTCTGTCTCTCTCTCTATCACTCTCTTTCTCTTCCTTTCTCTCTCTCTCTCACTCTCTCTTTTATGCTCTCTTTTTCTCTCTCTCTCTCTTTCACTCTCTCTATCTCTCATTCTCTCTCTTTCTTTCACTCACTCACTCACTCACTCTCTCTCTCTCTCTCTCTCTCTCTCTCTCTCTCACTCTCTCTCTCTCTCTCTCTCTTGCTCAAGGCACCATCTGCTCCACCTTCAGATCTAAGACTTGTACACTAATTTACCATCTGCACTGCAAGGTGCTGACGAGGCAAAGGGAAAAGCTATAATACATTTCCTCTTGAACGCAAAGAACCACATGTTAAAAACTTTCACAAATATTTACATGCAAACATCCTTTGTATTTTTGTGCATGAGTGTGTATATAGTGTGTATCAGAGTGTATGAAGGTTAGTACATGCTTATGTTTTGAGGGGGGAAAAATGAAGAAACCTAATATGAGGTGTGTGTTTTGAGAGATTGATCATGTGTTAGTGCAGACAGGATTCTCATGAAGTGTCCTGGGGCAGATATCCTGGTCTCTATATGGGAAACGGATAGAAACATTCAGGAGAATCTAATTAGGATTCTCACACTATTTGTTTTTTAGATCTGACCCATGAGCAGTTATTAAATATTTTCCTAAATCAAGGGGCTCGATTAAAACTAATAACAATAAAATAAAATAAAGCACACATGCTATTCCCACTACTACTGTAATATTACCACACCAATGTTCATGATAATTTACTGTGCTTATGACTAAATTCTGTGATATAAAAGTTTGTGTTTGTGTGTATATGTGTAATAATTGATTGGATCAACCTTAACACCATGAACGGCACCTTTTACTTTTGCAGTCTTTTTGCAATACCAGTCTTTAAATGTTACCATTCTGAAGTGAATTTGATTTAAACCTATGTTCATGCTAATACATGACAAGTTGCTTATATCTCTTGTAGTTTGTCACTTGTGGGCATGCACTGCCCAGCTTTTTTTTCTGATGAGAAACATTAATAACCAAAATGTATAGCCTACCTCCCACTGTACAATTTATACACACCACATTAAAAAAAGTATTTAAGTTTGCTAATCTTGGAAGATTAGCAATGCCAGCTAACCGTACTAGCTATGTACACTCACTAGAAGCACCAACAACCTCTGCTACTTCCTTCCAAGCTTTATTTTTCTTAGTAATTTGTCCATACATATGTAAAGAGAAGTCATGGATGACAGGTTAAGATGAAACCACAGTTTCCATTTTTGCACATCAAACTGTAAATGTGAACTAATTACAAGTAGGACGTAAAGTTGTGACTGGAGAACTGAAGAAACGCACCAAAGGATTGGTCTGAGGAATCATTCAAGCCACTTGTTTGGTTTTATTGTGCCATACCTAATTTGCATAGGATTAAGTGATTCATAATTTAAATGTCACACTGTTACTTTATCATTTGCTGATGTAGATGAAATCACTGTTCCCTGTTGCTCACATACCTTGAAAATGAATTTTTGCTTTGTTACTTGTGTGAATGTAGGAGTTATATATTGTACACCACTGCTGTTGTACCTGCCTGGCATCATGCATGCTCAACTAATGAGTGTCTTCTGTTTTCATCCCTCCATCCCTCTGATCTTTCCCCTCCCTTTTTCATCCTTCCAACCTGCCCAACTCTTATCCTCTCCGTGGGACGATGCTAAAACTGACATCGCCAAACTGACATCCCTGACCTGTGACCTCATGACCCCAGTGAGAAGAGACACGACTTAACATGACCTGACCCCATCTCCCTCTCCTCTTCTTCCTCTTCATCATCCTCCTTGGAGTTTCCTCGGCCTTGTGCACACATCTCGTAGTCTCCCATTTCTAGATGTGTGTCGGTGAGAAAAATAGGATCCCTGACCAAAACCCTACCCAGGCCCTCCATGAGCATGTGAGGTCGATTGCTTAAAATGGATGACCAAGAAAGGCTTCCCCAGTCAAACTTATTCACTTCATAAAGAATCTTATTCGTCCTCCTCACTATCTTCTCTCTTTCTGTCTTCTCTGCTTGACACTTTCCCAACTTGCTGTCCCTAGAGGGAGTTGTTTCTCTTGCCCAGCACCCGGGCTGCTAGCTTCTCTGGCCATCTACCTTCTGGGCTTTGTCATAACCTCCAAGAGGATCCGTTCTCCTCCTCTGGCCAGACCAAAGCTCTCCTTGCCACCCTCTCAACTGAGGCCCTGCTGCTTGCCACCAGCCTCAAGCAACGCCGGCTCCTCCGAGAACAGAGCACAAACTCTTCAAAACCTCCCCCTTCACTCTCCAACAGCCACTCTTTATCCTCTTCAAGCTCCTCTTCCTCAGCCTCAACCCCTTCTCCTGTGTCTGCTGGCTCATCCCATGACCCAAACCTCTTGATTGGCAACAGTACTACAAACAAGAAGAAAGGAAATGATGTTGTGCCCCAAACTGTTCCAGCTACTAATGTTGAGTGAAGTACTGGGACGAGGAAGAACATCCATGCAAAAGGATATCTACATCAAGGTGAAAGAACAACAGAGACACCTTGTATTTATAGAGTTTAAAAACGTCTTAGTCATGTAGAATCTCCTCCTCCATCTTGGCTGAACCCTCGAGGAGCCTGGAGGAATGATGCAGGCTACAGCCCACACACACAGCCTACCATTTCTCATTTATTATGGGTTTATTCTTCTCCCATCTGCATCCTCCAGAACCCTGAAAGTACTGCCAGTTTCCCTCAAGAAGCCCATAGATGGGTTTGGATCCCCTCCATGTTCCAGCTTAGCTCTCCATCATGTCAGTAGGCCAGCACAATAGTACCCATGTCAAGCCGGAGAAAGGACTCTTTACCCCAAACACAGTCATCCATCTGCCAAATCTCACCTTTCACAGACCTAGTGGTGTCTGGTAGATTTTTATCAAGTGTAAGTAGCTAGACTGTGAACATGCGTGATTGAAGGTAGAGTTGCAATAATCTAAAAGTGAGTCCAGTAGTAGTCAATGTGTTCAGATTTTTATCATCTTAATATTTAAAATGGCATAATGTGAGAAAAACAACAAAACAAAACTGTATAATCAACCTTTTTGTGTTCTGGGATGGTTTCTCTGGGTAATAACAGAACAGATAAAATACTGCACTCAGAACAGTGATACCTGATGAGGTACCTTTAGCGGTATGTCTTTTTAACTTTAGTTGGAGAAAGGTAATTGTAGAGGAACATTATTAAAGTACTTAATTACACCTTAAGGACTGCTGGGCTACCTTTGAAACTGCATTTGCATTAATGGTAGCTTGGTGAACACAAATAACTGAAACTGGTGCTATCATCTTTTTAAACTAATGGGAATACCAATATGTAAAAGGAAAACAGTGTTTGCTTCAAATTCTATAGTCCTTGTTATAGGCACACAGAAACAGAATGACTATTCATATGGCTAATTTGTCTTATTTCCATATTTCTTCAAACCTGGCACAAAGTTACAAGTGCGACAGATGGGTTGTGGGATGTAGGAGGACACTCGCTATTTACAGACTTAGAATCCAATAAGGAGGTTGAGAAAGTCGCAGTTGGCTAAATTGCTTACGGAGAACTGTCCGAATGTCCAAAGGTTATTTAAGGCACATTAGTCCATGATGAAGGTGTAGATGCTCCATAAAAGCACAACCAGAAAAGTCTAAGGAGACTAAAAGGAAGGACCTTCTCAAACATCATGGGTTTTTTTTCCAAAGCATAAAGTACAATGATTGTGTCTGACAATCAGCACAAGATTGGCATACAGTATATTGTTTAACCCTTGGGCACTGCCACAATGCACAATGTGAAGCTCCGTTTTTATAAAACAATGTAGAAAAGCAGACAGATTCATCCAAGGGAGGATTTGGAGAACTTGCCAACTGTACATCTGTAGGGGACAACTATAGATCATTCTAATGAGCCAGAAATATAAAACGCTTCATGTGAAGCTCATGTTCCGGCACGTTCTATTGAGTTGGGTGTAAACCGACCTCCTTGGTAGAAGCAATCAAACAATTGGACCAGGCAGTCCATTAGGACAACTTTTAGCTGCTCTTGATCACATAAATCAGTCACTTGCTCATCCAAGGGAGGATTGGTGTAGTGTTTGGAGAACTAGCTTGTTGAATTGTAAATAAGCCAGAAGCCTAAAGGACCCAAAGAGCAGCTCATGTTCAAGAGCTTTTTCCAAAGGATGGTCAAAACAGGCCACTTTGGAAGAAGTAATCAAAAGGTTGGATTGGTCCATTAGGACAACTTTTAGCTGCTCTTAATCTCATGACTCAGTACTGCATAAGCCCCTTGACTTGCCAGGGGCAACACCAAATGCGTCATGGACATGTTTTTTTTTGTCTTGCTTTCAGAGAAATTGATAGAAAACGGAGAGTATTACGAGAATACAGATTTTCTTTCTAGGTGTTTGACAGAACAAGTGTTGGAAATGGATTTGTCTCGGTGCGAAGATGAAAACAATGGCCTGAGAGCAGGGCCCGCGAGAGCAGCAGGGTGCCGGAGGAGAGATTAGCACACGTGCTTGCATTTTTTTTTTTTTTTTTTTTTACCGAGAATTTGGTGCAAAACGTCAGCTTTGGAAGGATTTCTGTTCCACAAGGGAAATCAACTTAATTACCGGAAACAAATCTGGCTCTTCTGGCTTCGGCTCAGGCTGGCAGTAGGCGAATGCTTTTGCCATTTCTTTGGGAAAGAAAGGAGAAACAAAGCTTTGCTTTCTGTAGCAGATTTGTCTTACTGTGTGCAGCTTTTTCTTGAGAGAGAGCTCTTGATTTGTGGCCTTTAGAGAGGCTGACAGGATAAGTGGAACGAATTGTTGATTGGCAGGTGGCTTTTATGTCATCGTTAAAGGCACTGGATCTTCACTTCTTCGCTGCCGTTCATTTTTTGACAGGTTTCAAGGAAAAAAAAAAAACCCCGCCAAAGATATCCGCCTGCAGATGGAAATCAAAACATCTGAAGGGAAACAAGGTTAATTTTTTGGTTTTTGCATTGACTGTGTATGCTTTTCGTTTATTCGGTTTGCATGAAGCACCGCCGACATTCTCTGTCTAAGAAAAAATCGACAGCCCAGAATTGACAAAGTAAAACTGTAAAAATGTTGAATCGACGAAGGTCAGAATGTTCACAGCACAAGATGATGTAAATGGCACCAGTGCAGCATGGAAGAATACACGTTCAGTTCATTTATGTAGTAGTGATCACAGTCCAATTCCCAATACCCTCATAATTCAGAGTGCTGTGCTTGCAGCATGGCTACTTCTAAACGTGTAGCTCTGACCATTACATCTGCCCCCTCCACACACTTTATCTATCCGTGGATTAAAGAGTAGTGCTAATGGAGGAGTTAAACCATCCTTAAACCATGGAGAGCTGAAGGAGGTCTCAAGTCCCAAAGTTCTAGACAATGAATAAAGCATGTTGGGGGGAAAAAAAAAATCATAATTTGCATTGTAACATCTTATCTTTGATTAGCTTTAGCTTTAATTCAGAACGAATGTAATATGTACCATAGTTGTTTAGTTTTTTGTTTTTTTTGCAAAGGTTGATAATATGATTGTCCCTAAACAAAACAAAACAAATGATGCAAGCCTTTATCGTCATTTTTCTTTTATATTAACTGAAATTGTTTTGTACAGCTTTTTTCTTTTGCTTTTTTTTTTTTTTATATATAAACATATGTATAATTGCAAATTTCACATCACACTACCTTTTATTATTTATTCATGAGAAAAACATTTTATATATTGAGTTTGACCTAAATGTACAGTATGAATTCTATGTAATATAGAGTTGCTATCATTTTAGATTGTGCAATTAGCAGTTTTGTTAATACAGATTTTATATTAGTTCTTGTGTGTGAAAATGTTATGGAAATGTTGGAGGAATCCGAGACCAACCCACCAAACGAAAACAGAGTTAGTGTGACTGTTGAAACTGTGAGATCGGGTCGAGCGTTCTCTCTGCACTTACTGTAAACCCTGACCTGTCAAGAGCAAAACCTAAAATGTATGCGTTTTCTGGTACCGCACTACGCTTGCAGTACGCAACGAACTGCATGTGTGTATTATATGGTGGTGAAAGAGAATTGGCTAACGGTTATGTCTAGCTAATGTAGGGTTATGTTCTTTAAGCTAACAAAGAGCACACTTGCAATAGAATTGAAAGCACATGAAAAACATAACGATGTGTAGATTATTTTAACTTATTCTAATGTTATCCCTTTTAGGAAGCTTTTACTTGACATGTGGATGTTTGGAAATCTTTGGCATCAAACAAATCTGGACTAAAAATATGATGTAAATATAAAGCGTCATTCTTAGAGTTATACATATATAAAAAAAACAAAAAAAAAACACACGTTACGTCCGAGAATCTAAAAAGCGTTTTATTTAAAAAGATGGAGTTCTAAGGTATCTATTAAAATAACTAGCAATGCATGTATATTATAAAAGCAGTCGCACGGTGCCATTGTTTAAAAAAAATACATAAATAAATGAATAAAGTTGTCTACATGTTTTATCAAAAGAAAAAAAGAGAGAGAGACTATAGAAAGGCACAGATGTAATTTAAAAAAAAATTAAGTTTAGAGTTAAAAGTAGGAAAAAGTGACTTTTTTATACTTCAGATATGTTCGTGGCAAAGGCATGTCCAGTCTTACTGTAATCTGTGGTGACGTGGTAACCAGATTTGATTGACAGTCGCCGAGTGTGTGTGTCACAGAAGGATTCAGCCACCAATCACGGCGCAGAGTCCGTAGTGTGACCCTCCCATCTCTAGAGTAGTGCGATATAACCGACACCTCTATAAGAAATATAGATCTCTATATAAATAATCTATCAATGTATAAATATAGATGCCTATACTGATGAAAAGATGATGCTAATTTATCGGTGTGGATGCCAACGACAAATAACTTTGTGAGAAACGTGAAACTTTACCCCTCCCCCATCCTCCTGCCCTGCTGTACGAGGAATCCGGAGAGCTGAAATTATTTTGTACATACTTGCTGTGGTGGTGTGTCTAATAAACTCCAGCTCTCTTCTACAACGACGTATCAGTGCCTTTTTATTTGCGTCTTTGAAATTTCATCTGGAGTTTTATTTCATTTTTACTGCCTCTCCGTGTTTTAACGTATCTGTACACATAAAAAGGAGGGTTTACGAAGACGAAAAGGCTCAGAAGAAAGGTGACTCGAGGTGCGTGCAAATGTTTGTGCTCCCCGGGGTCTTTCAGTGAGGAATGGCGGAAATCTTTTTGCTAAATATTTTTATCTTTTTTTATCTATTACAAACGAAATGTTGGTGTATCCTGGATTGAGTTACAATCCTACGCCAAATATTACAACTCACAGGATAGTAAAGCTGCTCAACGGATATACTAGAGGCAGTTATAAAATATATAATTAAATAAATAATAAAATATATATGTAATATATTGACATGGGTTTTATTAGAATATACACTCACAGTATACTTTATTAGGAACATTAGAATGAAGACAAAGCTTGATCTCTGTGACTTTAACTGTGGCATGGATGTTAGTGCCAGGTTTGAGTATTGCGGAAACTCCTGATGATCTGGGAATTTTACACACAACAGTCTATACAGCTTAAACAGAATGATGTGAAAAACAAAAAACATCAAGTGAGCGACATTTCTGGGCGTAGAAATGATGAGAGGTCAGAGGAAAATGGCCAGATTGGATCAAGTTGCCAGGAATGACCTCTCTTTACAACCGTGCTGAGCTGACAAGCATCTAAGCATGCGCAAAACAGCGAACCTTGAGGTGGATGGGCTACAACCGCAGAAGATCACATCAGGTTCTACTCCTGTCGGCTCATTTCAAAATTATTGGCACCCCCACCATTTTTATTATTGTTATTTCGTGAAACCTTCCTTGGAGAGAACTTCCCGCAATGTTTGTCAAGATTGTAAACACGTGTAGAGGATTTTGGCTCTTCATCCAGAACATCTCAATCACTTTTATATTCTTATGCCAGAGTGTGAATTTCCACTTCAAGTCACATAGCCCTTAAAATTACATAGGGCTTAAATTTGAGACTGAAATGTAAACTATTGCTGTGTTCAATTCACATACTTCTATTAGTACACTGTGCACACATGCATAATGCGTGAATTTTTACCTGCCGATCAATTGTGTGATTACCGGAAATGATGGTCGCAACATTTGACCAAGATTGTGACTTAACTCGCCAAACAAAATTCTGCAGGCTTCTTTTTTTTTTTTTTGCTCACCTGATAAAAATTTACGTTTTTCATTTTCTTTGCTTGTGTGCATTGATATTTCAAGCAACATGGAAATTATGACATTTTTTACGACATACCCTCCTCGACCTGGCTGAAAATAGGTGGGTGGTCCCGCTCCTTCCGTTACATAGCCAAGATGGCGACCAATGAGGGTGAGAAGAAGCGAAGCGCCACGTTGCAAACTCAACATTTTGACCATTTTGAGTACTCCATCTGGGTACACTTATGCCATACTTGTACACTACGAGTCAAAAGTGTGCACACCCCTTCTCTTTCATAGGTTTTTTTGTTGTTGTTGTTTTCTACATTGTAAAACAATACTGAATACCTCAAACTATGAAGCAACACATGTACTGAATTATGTAGTAA
>JAQMYM010000008.1:3130376-3141446 GCA_030014255.1 Parauchenoglanis ngamensis | reverse complement strand
TAATCCATATTATGTCAACAACCGCTCAACTAAGTAAAGAGAAACAACAGTCCATCATTACTTTAAGACATGAAGTGACTTTTAAGTAATAAAAATAAAGAAAAAAACATTGAATAGAAGGTGTGTCCAAACTTTTGACTGGTAGTGTATATGTAATCGCACTTATGCCCTGTACAGTTGCACTTCTCATCGTAAGCTCCATTTGTTAGTATCCGTGTGGTATTTCCGTTCCTTTACGGTTCCTTGCGTTCTCTGTGATGGGAAGCACGTAGCGATCATTAACATTTCCCCAGCCAACCTTAGTAGCTTTGTGTGCAGTAAAAGAATGCCACATTTAAACAATTTATTATTGAACGTAGCTTTTTTTAATGGTTTAAAATAGACATTCATGGCTACTTTGACTTTAGTTACATTGATCTTTTTAAAAATACTTTTTGTCTTTTTTTACAAATACTTAACAAAAGTTACTAGCTCTATTAAATCCAAAAGTAGCAAGGTAGAGGATATAAAATGATTCTTAACCAGTTTTTATGTACAGGTGTTTAAAAGTAATACAAGTAAAAAAAAAAAAAAAGTGATAAGTAAGACAGTGTGTGTGTGTATGGTGTGTCTCTGTTAGTGTGTAATTTGTGTGTAACCGTGTGCACCATATCGGTTGGTGTCTGCATGTCTTCCGTATGGAATAAGTCTAATACAAATTATAACACTGTTTAGATGAACATTCTTGTTTTCACGGGTGAATGTTAATTCTCTTGCCGCTGCGCTGGTCTTCGGCCGTCCGCTCGCCGGTATGGAGAATTTCTTAAGTCTGATGAGACAAAATTGCACACACACACGCACACACAGGATGTAAATTTCCGATACAAACATAATAGTCGTGACCTAATTAAAAGTGTATACATGTAGTTTGTAAGAAATGCTCCTGTAGCTCATCGTTACCTGTGATGATGTCCTCAATGGCTCCATCGGTGACCTGCGGCTTCACCTGCCTCTTCTTCAGCTCCGCTATCAGATCCATCTGTGGCATCTTGGGCATCATGGGACCCTGAACAACACCAAAAGGTAACACCAGATCAGCAAAACACAACCAGCACTCCAATTAGACCAATTCCGTGGAAAAAGCAGGAACGGAGGAAAAGCCAGAGATGCGAGTCTGACCTTCTGCGGAGTTGCTTCTTTCTTTTTCGGCGAGGGCGTGGCCTGCTCTTCAGCCGCCATCTCCTGCTTCTTCTTCTGCTCGTTATCCTGCTCCGCTTTCTGTCATGGACAGAGGCACGTAAGCATGAACACACTTGCTTTTTATTCTCGCTTCTTTACTTACAGAACAGTTTACAAGTCTATAAAAGACTATATTTTGAATGTTTAAATGAATGAATTTACTTAATGCTTTAAAAAATGATAATGTAGTAGTATTTTCCCAATAAATGCTCCCTTCGTAAGATAAAATAGATACCAGTTCACAGTAACAGCTTACTAAATACCCACCATCTTCAAATATGAGTTCTGTTTGTTCCAGAAAACTAATTCATTATGCACTTTGGCATTGTAAACAATATACTTTTTATACTACGGTGATGTTTAATTCTCGATTCTGATTGGTCGGAAAGTGTTCATTAATGACCGTAGTTCTGGCTACGAGACAAATGACCAGGCTTGGGATCGAGGTCTTTTTCATGAATCGGAGATCAGATCATTTTCCCGATGATTATTGATATAAATCAGCCTTTTTGAGATCGAAATAAAAAGGGATAAATACATAGATGAGGTCTTACTGATCAAAGTTGCAAAGGCTTATCAGTATTCAGTGTCGTATAAGGAGATGCAGCTGTATTTGCCTGCCTGATTATGGACGAGCAAACAAGTTGTCAGGTTAGATTGTGTATAGATTTCAGATTGCCCCCTTGTGGTCTCTGAAAGCTATTATTCCAGACTTCATTAAAGGGCCCGCCTCACTTTTCCCAGAATCCAATGCGTTGTTTTTGTTTTAAAAGCACGTGACCGCTACCTGCTAGCTCTCTGTGCAGCAAAACCTCCCCAAATTCACTGTTAATGATCCCTTCAAAACCCATCTTGAACTTTTTCTTCATTCACGTGTCCTCGTGTCATTTGTGGACACTTTGAATAAAATATGCCTTATATATACCTGTGAGACGGCCAAGGCCGGTTCGGGTCCCTTATAACGGAATAACCAAATGAAAACAGGATGGATCAGTCGAAAGAATTTAAAATTAAATATAGATATCTTGACAAAAATTTCTTTTTACAATTTAAGCTCTATGGCCTCGGATGTCGGCAAATTGTTATGGATTGTTTTTGGAATATCGCTAGGTGCAAAAATGGTGACTTGGCTACTTGGCACAGAGGATTCTTTAAACCTACACAGACGGCCAAGTGAATGAATTGGAAACGTGTATATCAGGTGGCTAAATTAAACTCTGGAAAAGTCTAATACATCAAGGCCTCCAAAACACATTGATAAAATAACATTCAGATCAACAATCGATATATCGATATTTTACGACCATGCCTACAAATCACACATTCATAACCTCAGATTAAAAATAAACGGATTATTCATGCAAGCAAGCAGACAATGTTGATATCGTAAGTCCCGCCCCCTTCTTGATTTTCAACTGCCTGTCAACTCTGGACTTCATAGGATTTGCATAGAAAATAGATGCAAAAAACTCACGTGCTGGATACAGGCAATTATTTTGTTCGTATCAAGAACACGTCTAACAATCTTTGTTCATAAACACACTGTAAGAAATGATTTTGCTTTACATTATTACAGAGTCAACATAACCGTCTCTTACCTTGTAGGCTTTAACGAATCTGACAAACAGAGGGAAGAACATGGAGGGCTGCGTGGTCTTCGGATTCTCTCCAAAATACTCCACTACTGAAACGTACGCCTCCTAGTGGAGAGGATGTGGAACAACAGAGTGGATTAGATTACAGATCAATGGATCGGTGTATAGGGTATGTAGAAACGAGTGTACGATAAGAAGTATGTGTCGGCATGTGTGTGTGTGTCCTAACCTGCGCCGCCTTTCCGTCCTTAACGAGCGAGTCCAGCAGCGTGCTGTTGACCTTAACGAACTCTTTCAGCGCCGTGATGTCATCCTGCACCATGAACTCCTTCTTGGTTCCCTCCATCCCTCTCTCTAAAGAGCGCACGTCCTGCAACACGCCATCCAGCGACACTGAGACAAAGAGAGAAATGGATTTTTATAACACGTCGCCCATTTCATAACGCATCCCATCCAGGTGCTTGTTATAAAAACAGCAATAAAGTTTACGATTTGAATAAAATTGAATTAGAATCAATCTCGCAGGCTATTATTCACATGGTTAGGCTGCAGGGTGGTGTGTGTTCAGGTGTGTGTGCATGTGTGAAGGAGCTCGTACCCAGTGCAGCCTTGTCGATGAAGTGCAGCTCGGTGTGGAAGGAGGTCAGCTCGGGGTATTTCTCTTGCACCATGTTAGCTATGAAGTGCAGCAGAGTCTGAGAGCGATCGGTGGACTTCGTGTCTAATAGCTGGCGAAGACCAGAGAAAGAGAGAGAACAAAAGAAGATTGCATTTATTCATTCAGCCACTGATTTTTAAAAAAAAAAAAAAACGAAAGTACAATCATTTTTTATTCAGTATTCAGTTCGAATACGCTTTGGCTTCTTTTGGCACCAGCAAACTATATACGCAGCATAGTCAGCAGTACAGAACCTAATGGTACTCCAGAGTAAATCGACCAGCATTGTTTGGTATATGAGTTGCATCAGGCACGATATACAATATGAGCAGGTGCTAAATAAAAAAAGAATTAAAAAAAAACAAAGATTGTGCCGTCAACTATATGCAAGTGATCGATTTTTTGGTTAATTAGGATCATAAAAAAACAACTTACTCAGCTTTTACAAACTGTTTAAAATCTAATCTATTCTAAATCTAGTCTAATCTAAAATGTTGGTTTTATACATTTGATTGAATTTTATTTCTCAACCAGCACAAATAGTACAATTCAAATAAAGAAAGAAAGGAAGCGCATACGTAAACGTAACACAAACACGCCCACACACAATGAACCCACACAAATGTTTTCATATTTTTCATATATTACAGAAAGGAATCATAAAATTTAGGACAGTCCTGATTTACTCTTTCTTGTCTTTTTCTTTTGTCTTCAAAAACTAAAGAACATTTTTTTAAACAATAATAACTCACTACATTTACCATTATTTTACATTAGTATCAGCTTCACTCAGTTACTAGTTAATACATGTGCTACTGTCTTTATTTTAAGATATTTTGTTACTTTGACACACTGACATGGATGGATGTAAAACAAGTAAAAGACAAGCGGGAAGACTTTGATTTTGAAACTCTATATATTCTTATGGGGCAAAAATAATGACAGAAAAATGAGAGTTTTTCTATACAAGCTCGTTGTTTGGGCACAGGATCTCAAAAAGCTACAGGAGATGAAGCTGGACAAAAGTAGCGGTCTTGATAACAATACTATAATTGCTTCATAGTCACACTAATATTTCTTATTTCTTATCCCAGATAGTAAATAAGCCTTTTGTTGTTTCACTGAAGTTCACTTGACATAAAAAGCTCATGATATTTAATCCAGTCATCTGTCAGGCTCGTGAAAACTGAGCTCAAAGCCCAAACGTCCACTGTGTCCCGTTTAAGCCGGTTCTTGTTTTTGAATATGTGTTGAGAAACACTGTATGAGATTTAGATACATATCTAAAAAGCAGTATCCAGAAACATTTCCAGGATTATGCCATTATGCTGATCGATGGTCAAGAACTCACCAGATCGAGACTCTGCAAACGGAAACCAAAAGCCGCTCCTCTCTTACTGCTGTTCATGTAGTTCCCAAAAGCCAGAATGATCTACAGGGGAAATATTTAGAAGAAAATTGATCTTCAGTAAAACTTCAAGACAAGTACAAATTTCTCCTCGTCAACAATGGATGAAAACGTTACAGCTAGTGTTGGCAGAAAGCTACATAGGCCCTGTTTACGCTTGGTTTTAAAATGCGTCTTGAGCATTCAGGTCACAAAAGGACCGCTGAGACACATCGCCGTTTACACCCGTGTTTATCATGCGTCTCCGAGGTGTCCAGCTGACCACTTTTGTTCAATCGCATTAGCGTTTATACTACAGAAGGTATGTGGTTAAATGCGTCCCAGACCACCTCGACAAGCGGTTTGAGCGAATGCGTCTTGGAGGTCGTTTACACTTGCATTTAGCGCTATCCAGTTGTGATCAGATCGCCCAAGACGCATTTTAATACCAAGTGTAAATGGGGTCTTTCAGCCTCAACACTGGTGTTGTACTTCCCTTTAGCCAGCTTCATTTGTCTGTTTGTTTGGTTTTTTTGTACAAGTAAGGAATAAAATGTCCTGGTGCTGGAGATTCTTCCATAAATAAACTTCACCATGTCAGTAATCATATCAAAAAGATAACAATAAAATAATTACAGTATAGAATAATGTATTGTCTATATTTTGGATATAAAACTATTGTTCGATCGTTATTATTACTAGTATCAATACGTTGTCTGTCGTTTTGTTTGCATGTCGTCATTCTAATAAATTACACATTTTTATGTTTTTAACCTGATTGTAGTTAATCACCCAATATGTTTCTTTTGCTTCTACAAGGCGAAGACAACTCAAAGCACATCAGCTTGATTTTTGATTCAACTGTTCCTTCAATCGTGTAGCTAACGATCTAAAATACAGCATGTAGAAGCCCAGGGTAGAGGAGGCATGAAACATTTTTAGTGACAGCTCCATCAGCTCACTTACCTCTAAGATCTTTTTCAGCTTGGTGGAAGACTTCAGGGACACGGAGGCCGCGATGATGGAGTTCAGTTGCTACGGTAACAAGGATGAGAAGTTATGATTGACTTTGAATACCCATTTAATATGAATCGCACATTTAGCGCTGCTGTACTGACCGGCTGCAGGCGTTTGACCGTCTCGGGGAAGTTGCCCATGAAGGTGAGCGTGCTGATTCGCTGAGCGAGGCGCGGGATTTTACCGAAGCTCATGATAAAGCGGTCCTCCTCGGCGAGGTCCTCCAGAGGACGTCCCTCTTTCACGTAGTTCTGCAGCAGCTTCATCTCGTAATCGGACGGGATGAAGCGCTCCAGCAGCTCCAGGAAGTCCAGGCTCAGGGCCTGCTGATCATAACTGAAGAAGAAGAAGAAAGTTACGGAGTCAAGACTGGGTTGAGAATATAAGGAGATTTACTGCACATTAAATCGAAAACATTTTATTACCAATATTCCAAGACAGGACTAGAACTAAAAATAACAATTATTTTTGTGAAGTCCCGTTTGAACCCTTTCAGAACAGGTTAAACACTGAGGTAGAGCATTATGGTGCTGTACGTACTTCTGGATGGCGGTGCAGATATTAGCGGGACTCATGCCTGCCTTACGCAGGGTGATCGCCAGGTTCTTGGCCTTGTTGGCCTCCAGGAGAGAAACTTTAGTGGGAGCTTTCTGAGCTTTCACCTTCAGCTTGGAGAGATCAGTAGGAGGACCCTGAGCCTTCGTCTTAAACCGCTCCGCAAACATGTCCATGTCCAACTCCTGTGAGTGGGAAACACACAGAGCAATGAATATCAGCATAACGCGAACACACACACACACACACACACACATTAAAAACTAAAAAAGGGTTCAAAGTAGAACCACTTTACTAAGCTAAGAGCCACTGATCAACCGTATTTTTGATCCGAAAATATCAGAAAATATTATTATTTATAATAAACATCATTAGATGTGTAATATGACTATTATTAATAATAATATTTAAATATGAGGATTGAAAATAAATATATATTTTTTTCTTAATTAACAGGAATAGGAATTTATTCGAAATAATTCCATCATTATTAGGATAAAATTCATATTATTGGTCGTTAATGATGTTTGTTAATATTTACGTGTAAAAGTAAATATTCGTATTATTCCCATTATGAATATGTTGAAAAGAACACTATTTAAATCATTTTTATATAAAAACAATTATTAAGAGTATTGTTTTAACAAGTGAATTTTAGACAAATAATGCTATAATAATATACTAACATTATATTATTAGTAGTGTGACCTTTAATAATATTCTTGATAATACAATTAAAGATTAAACTAATTAAACAAACAAACAGATATTGGAATAATTGTTATTAATTTATTATGTATTTAATAATAATAATAATAATCATTCTAGAGAATTGGAAAAAAATCTTTTCGCTAATATCAATTTTTATTTATTTAAAATATCATTTTTATATGCGTAATTATTTTACATTCAAATATTAAAAGTTGTAAGTGCTGTTTTTGCCTCACCTGCAGAAGCTGCTCATCATCCAGCTCTTTAAACACTGTTCCTTCCACCTGGTTGGGTTTCAGAGCCTGCCAGTTGAGCTGTGGCATGCGGAACTTCGTCTGGATCGGCTTTCTGCTTTTCACTTTTGCAGGAAAACACAAAAACACTGATTACTCATGCATCTCCGTGTGTGTGTGTGTGTGTGTGTGTGTGTGAGTGTGACAGAGATTGCCATCTTCAATCGTGTGTAATGCTAAGTGCAATCAATATCGTCTGTACCTGCTTCAGCCCCTGGTGCAGGAGGAGCTCCAGGAGGAGGAGGCGGGCCACATCCAGGAGGGGGCGGAGGAGGAGGCGGGCCCCCACCCGGAGGCGGAGGAGGTGGTGGTGGAGGTGGGACACCACACCCTGGAGGAGGTGGAGGTGGTGGTGGGGGTGGAGGCACAACAGAGGTGGCAGGAGGAGTTGCCTCACCGGGTAGTGGAGGAGGAGG
Organism: Parauchenoglanis ngamensis; assembly: GCA_030014255.1. Lineage (NCBI taxonomy): Eukaryota > Metazoa > Chordata > Actinopteri > Siluriformes > Auchenoglanididae > Parauchenoglanis > Parauchenoglanis ngamensis. The sequence goes on along the minus strand of JAQMYM010000008.1, from coordinate 3,133,596 downwards.
AGGAGGAGGGGGAGGAGCTGCCGAGGGAGCAGCCTGATTGGCTGGTGCTGAGTCTGTAGTCATGAAGTTAAACAGGAAATTAAGCAAGTTTTGGATTTGAAAAAAAAAAAGATAAACTCTACCGAACGAATGAAAATGAGAATATTTATAAAGAGCGTAAAATAATGAACAGAATCAAAGCCAGAAAGCTCGACAGTGAATGAGTGTGTGATCTGCTGCATACCTGTTTCAGTGACACCAACAGCAACGGTCTGTACCACAGTCACAGGGATCACCTCGATGTCCAGAGAGCCCGAGGCTGTCTTCTCGAGCCGCACCAGACCTTTGTCCTGCAGCTCCCGCAGTTTTACCTCCAGCTTGCTGTCCCTCTGCTCCTCAGAGTATCTGCTCTTCTCTCTTCCTAGATGAGAAGGTTGGGATATCCGCTCCTGCTCCTTCTCTCGCTCTCTCTGGATCTCTCTCTCACGCTCACGCTGCTGCAAGGCGCTGACCTGAGCACACGACTCCCGCAAGCTCTCCTGCTCACACCAGACACACAGAAATGTAACCGGAGGAAGAAAAGATGTAGCAATGTTATGCTGTGAGAGAGTTAGGTAAAACTCAACCCCTCGTGGGGGTGTTTGACATTGTTCTGTTTATTTTTTCTCCTAGACATCCTCAGGTACATGATAAAGAGACAAAGAGGGAAAGAAACAGATAGAGAGACTGGCAGAGAAACAGAGGGAGAGAGAGACAGAGATAACAAAAACACGGACACAGAAAGGAGTGAACACAGAAACAGAGTGAGAGAGAAACAGACATAGAGAGTGAGGTGAGAAAGAGAGACAGTGAGAGAGAGAGAGACAGAAATAGAGTGAGAGAGATAGAGAGAGACAGACAGACAGAGAGAGAGTTTGAGAGAAATAGATAGAGTGAGAGTGAGAAAGATAGAGAGGGAGAGAAACAGACACAGAGAGAGCATGAGACATTTTGACAGAGAGAGAGAGAGAGAGAGAGAGAGAGAGAGGAAGCTGTGAAGTACCTTGAGTATCGCTGACTCTTTAGTGACCTGCATGAGCTGCTGCTCGAGTTCAGCCACTTTCTCCATTGCTCCATTCTCATACTCCTGTAGCTTAGCACTCAGCTACACACACACACACACACACACACACACACACACACACACACACACACACACACATAAAATCACATTCTCCCTAAACACAAAATCTACTTTGCATGAAACTGAACATTGTATAGCAGCAGTCATTATGTTATGTTGTATCTGTCCTCATTTGCATGTGGCTGAATTGGCCACGCCCACCACCACAAGTCATTCCTGATTCGGCACAAATGAGTCGATATTGCCGGATTTATTTAGCCTCAAAGGTTTAGCCACTATCAGACCTGATCAGGCCAGACTTTCTCTCTTCCTCTTTCTCTACTGCTTTCATTCATTCATTCCTTTGTTCATTCATCATCAGTAACTGCTTTATCCTGAGCAGCGTTATGGTGGTGTATATGAATAATATTGTTTACATTTTAAGAAATAGAACCAGCAGTCAAAAACTTTTTTTTAACCCAGAAAACACGCTAGCATACAGTATGTCAGTATTAAGAATGACTCCGTGCTAAACAGCACAAATGATAAAAACATACTGGTTGAACTCTAATAATAAACTAAGATTTCTATTTGCTCACAAGATGGAGGCCAAAGGTCAAAGCTGATCTAGGTAAAGTCAACAAACTGCTAACAAGCACATGTGCCTCTTTCACATCTCCCTTTCTGCAAAATCACTTTGCCGCAGTTGAATTTTATTCACATTTGCTCTGACAGCTGTTTTATCAGAGAACGGCCAAAAGTGTGGTTCCTGTATCGACATAGGAAGAGGTCAACATTTAAAAATGTTTAAATAACTGGTGTAATGGTGATCCTGCAGTAATCACTTGCTGCTATTTTCAAAGATTTTAATCTCTGCAAACCATTTAAACGGCATCTCATGCGGTAACCATGGAGACGCCCCGGTAACTAAAATTGGCTGGCTGACCTCTCGTTCAGGATCATTAGCATGTCCTTAACGGTATAGCTGCAGATTTCAGAACCACCTTTTCAGGTGACAGACACTAATTTGAAAATTGTCCAGCAGTGACAACCATAGGCTAGATAGACAGACGTACTTTGTTGATCTCAAACAACTCTACCACTACGCCAGCTGATTTCTCTCAATGCAATCCATGATTAAAGTAAAAACGGATACATCACGTACGCCTAATCATGCATTTCGAAAAATGATTTTTTATCTTGAAAACACCAGAAAAAATACTTTCTGTACTTCCGTTGCAAATGGTAGTGTTGTTGAATATGGCACACGATTCAGCGCTGCGTTTATAGTGTGTGTATGTGATTATGTGTGTGTGATCAGCCTCACCTGTGCGTTGTGTTCCTGTAACTCCTCCAAATGTTCCACTAGTCCTCCTTTATTCTCTGCGTCCTCGAGCAAAGCGCCCACATCGAACACGTTATCCAGATACGCCTGGATCTGAACCTGCAACTTCTCGCTCTCGGTCAGCTTCAGGGACTAACAACACACACACACACACACACACACACACACACACACACACACACAAATATACATACATAAAAATGGGTACACAGCCACACACATCACACCTTGGTCAGGATAAACATTTATTGTGTGTATTAGAGATATTGTGCTTACTACTGAGAACTGATTTTTGCTAAATTTATATTAACACGCTGTTCAAATATGTTACGGTTTCTATAGTAACGGCTAATTCACCACATATGGCGGCTGTAGCATAATTTAAAAACCTCATGATGGTGTATTATGTGAGGAAATGTTTAGCATTGACGGAGGGAGTCTCCGGTGTCAGCACTTTGTACCCCGGTTTCAAAACATCTAAACATGGTTGTATATTTACAGGCCTGGAAAGAACACACGAGGAGTCATTTTCTCAGAAACACATGTGTTTGGGGTGTACTTTTGTCCTGAAAAAGGAGAACTTGGGGTGGGCGGTCTAGCTGATTTGGTTGTTATGTTTACCAGCTATGCAGGCTGCCAGTCAACAGATAATTTACTATGGTTGTTATGGTTATCATTCAAACATTCCCAGCACATTGATATGAAACGGTGATTAAAACCTGTTCCAAGTGATCTATTTTATAGGTGTTCCGCTATATGAAGTTATTAGACACCTAGCAGCCAATCAGAAAAGA
>JAQMYM010000008.1:3115038-3125432 GCA_030014255.1 Parauchenoglanis ngamensis | reverse complement strand
CCTCGAGAAACGTTGTCTCGTTTCACTGTACACTGTACCACATGTATACATTGAAATGACAATAAACACACTTGAACCTGAACTTGAACTTGAGTAAGCTACTAGACGTCCATTGTCGTGGGAGCGGTAACGAGTTTCTCGTGGATTGGGAGGGCTACGGCCCGGAGGAACTATCCTGGGTACCTCGCCGTGATATTCTGGATCCTACCCTCTTTCAGGAATTTTACGACTCCAGGCCTGACTTGGTTGGGCCATCGGGAGCCGACCCATGGAGGGGGGACTCTGTCGCGCTTCCCACTGTCACTACCACAACTACTACACAAGCAGACATGCATCCCGTTACTATAGCACGCTATCGGACGCACCTACAACAACATCCTGGGTCAAAGCCTCGCTTCCGGGTCACGAGGTATAAGCACGGAAGTCCCGGTCTGCTCGCCGCTTGTTCATGAACTCGGCTATGGTTTATGCTACAAGCCTCCCTCTTTTCCATAAGCTTTTCATTCCTGGATTATTGCAACACTCTGCTGCCGGGTGCGGCCTTGTTCACCAAGGTTTCTTTATATATAAGTTTAAGTATGTATAAATTTCTTTTGTATTAAAGCTACATATTCACTATGTGCAATCAGAGTGTTATGTTGTCTTGTGTCTAATGTCCACTGTGTGCACTTTAAATAATCTAACCATCACTGGGGAACACCGTCTCATCTCACTATGTACATGTACACAGTAGCTGACAATAAAGTTAACCTTAACCTTAATAAGTAAGGCACCTAGGTGGAAGAAACTTGGCAAAAACATTAACGGTACATTTAGTCTTTTGTGACTTCAGTGGGTTTGACGATTGAATTTCCAGAAATATTTATGTTAATTTTATCAGTCAAAAGATTTAAGACTATGATGGTTTAAAATAAAGTTGGAGGCATTAGTGAGGCATAAAACATGATGTGTTTCGTGTTATGTACGGAACTGACAGGTTGAATTGGCACAAACAGTGCACAAATAACAATGAGTTGCTAACTGAATATGTAATTACCAGCTCTATCATGTAATAACAACCAGTGCAAACTATTGTCCAAATTTAATAATTACATTATTATTAGTAATGTTTCACTAAAGAAAATTTAGGGAATATAATTATAATAAAATATTATTCAATTTATTAACCCTTTACCCTCAATGACAAGCCAGTGTTAGCCTGGCAAAAGGAATTTCATGAGACTGAGTGCTAATAGGCTGAGAAAAAGAGGCCTAAGGCAGCAAGGTTTTTGCCTTCCAATACTAGCAAGGAAGGAACCAAGAGCTTTGAAACTTTACATTCTGTGACACATTGTGACACTAGTAGAACTCAAGGTTTCAAACAAATATATGTAACTTTAGCCATTGATTTTATATAAATATTTTAATTAATTAACATTATCATTGTAAATGAATGGGGATATTAGGCCTAAGACAGCAAGGTTTTTGCCTTCCTAGTCTAGCAACAAAGGCACCTAGAGCTTTGAAACTTTACATCCTGAGACAACAAAAGGAAGAAACCTTGAGAGGAACCAGACTCAAAAGGGAACCCATCCTCATTTGTAACATACTTAAATAAAATAAATAAATTAATTAATACATAAATTACATACTTTAATAATAGGGTCAAGTTAGTGTGTGTGTGCCTGCATATGTGTATGTTATATTAGAGTGTGTATGTTAGAATTTGTTTTGTGTGTGGGGGGGGGGGTGTCTGTGTGTAAGTTAATGTGTATGTGTCAGGATGGGGTATGTGTGAAGGCATGAAAGTAAAGGCACAGGACAGACGATTGGGCTCCGAAAGATGGTGGGGTGTTCTGGGTCAATTGATATGCTAATTTGGGAAATATTCAATATTAAAGTTAGTGGCTAGAAAAATACTGATATAAAAATGTAGATGTAACAGGGTAAATATTTGTATAATTAGACAAAATCCTGTTTCATTTCAGTTAAATGTTTGTGGTTACTTTTATTTGATTATGCAGTCTTTTATTTTGTTATGGCTACCCATAATCCCCCTGGGTTTTGTACAAAAGCCTGTAACCCCCGCCTCTCTCCCTCTCTCAGCTGGTTATTCAGTGAGAGCAGCTGAGAGTTGGCATGTGCTAAGGCTTTTGTATTTTATTTTTAATTACATTTAAAGTAATTTATTTTATACTGTTGTGTATTTTGATAATGTTCTGGTTATTGTTTTGTGTGTTGTGTGTTCTCTTTTGCTCTCTCGGCTGGTTATTCCCTGAGAGCAGAGCAGAGCAGAGCAGAGTGTGGACAATAAAGTGGACTGCGTCCGATGGTGAATTGCAAAGGCTGGGCTCCTCTTTTCCTTCTTCAGCGTGTTCACACACAATATAAGTATAAACAATTAAAAACACAACGCAGGGTAAACGAGAACTTGGGGTTAGCCGTGGGGATTTTAGAGGTATAACGTCACACCGGTTACACTAGCTAGCGTGATATCTAGCTGTTAGCTGGCTTGAGAAATGATACTAAACAGCATATACTGTATATTTCTAAGTCTTCTTTATTTCGAAGTTTAAGGATGTATTTTGTTTGAGGAAACTTTCTCAAAGCTCTCTATGCTCAAATAGAACTCAGTCTCTTGTATGTTAGCATGCTGCACTCAAGACAATATGTGGGCGTGGGAAGGTATGTAAAATTCACATTATGGTAATTGTACAAATTAATATCACAGTTAGCACATTTATTTACTCTCCTCCTAGTAGGTTTGTTCTTGTTCACAAATATTGTTTTGCACTTCAAGAGAAACAGGAAGTCATGCTGGTACACCGTCACACTGCTATTTTCATTCATCTATACTGAATCTGCAGACCAAGGTATGAATTATTATCAAGATTATTTAGCAGATGTTAAATTTCATTGGCATTATTTCCATAATGGGTGGTGCAGCAGTTAGCACTGCTTCCTCACAGCTACAGGGTCTCTGGTTTAATATAAAGCTCAGGTGTCGACTTTCATATGCTTCGCCCTTGTCCATCTAGTTTTTTTTCCACTGCCCAAAACTAATTGCCCCTAAGTCAGGGGTTCTAGCCTCAACACTGCTAAGTTTCCACTGCTGGGCCCATTAGCAAGGCCCTTAACCTTGTCTACTATAGGGGTGCCATGTTACAGTTGACCTTGCACTATAACCGTAACTTCCTAACATGCTAGGATATGTGAGGAACAGAATCTCAATGCTCTATAAGATATTTGTGACACAGGCTTTCTTCTTCATGAAAGAATGGGATACAGTGGTATCCTGATCCACCATGACTCTGACCAGGACAAAGTGGTTCCTGAAGATGGATGGATGAATGTGGTATTGGTGCTCCAGGTTGGCATGACCAAGTGACTGACCTGACGGTGAAAGCGCGAGCAGCCCGTGTCACGCCTTGCGTCGCTGAGTGTGTGGTGTTTTTGGTGAGATCCTCCACGGATCGCTCTGACAGCTTCCTGTTGTCTGGAACAGAACCTCCATTCTCCACTGACTCCACCTCAAACCTGCAGGACACAATGGATATCAGAGGCATTGTGTAGCTTTTTTATGTCTCCATGGTAAAAGGACTTCAAATATGCAATGCTAATTAAATAGTACAGGTATATAATGAGATTACGATTGAAAAACTGTTCGATTTAACTTACGGTGCATCACTCTGAGCATAGGACAGATAATCCACCAGCACATCCAAACCCTGATTCTCTTCATTCAGAAACTCTTGAGCCCATCTAGCAAAAAGCGTGAGACAGAAGAGAAGGTGATTATGGGGCATAAATCATGTCTACATTCTTCCTGTGCCGCATTCTGGTGCCACAATGGGGTCAGTGGAGAAACTCACCCGATGTGATTGGTCCTCAAGGAGATCTCCAGCTCTCTCAGGACCTGGGTGGACTCCTGAATACGCTTCTTAAACTGTGGAGCAGGAGTTGGATTAGACACTTTATCTCTCTCTCTAGAAACTTCTAAGATTGCTGCTAAAAAAGAAAGACAAAAGATGAAGAGAGGACTAACCCGGCGTGCCACTCCTCCCTGGTCCTGGTAGAAACTCCTGATCTTATTCAGATATGCTGATGGAGGGTTCTTCACCTGGAAACGCTCCTAATGGATACACAGAGAGAAGGATGGAATGACGGCTGGATGGATGCTGAGATGCATATATGTATGTATGTGTGTATTGAATGGATGGATGGATTTATGGCTGTAATGACAGATGGATGAGTGGAAGGACTAATGGATGAATAGATATTTGGATATTGATATTTGAATGGATAGATAGAAGAATGGTTTAATGGATCGATATGCAAGACAGATGGATGGATGGACAAATAATGGATGGATTTATAAGTAGATATTTGGATAGATAGAAGGAAGGGTAGTTTGATGGATGGATGAATATAGTAAATGAATATATGGATGGATAGATGGAAGAATAGTTAGATGGGTTCATGGATGGATGTTTGAATACATTAATAAATGGATATTTGGAGGAATAGATGGACAAATATTGGCTGGCTGAATAGATGGAGGAATTGATGGATAGACAAATAGATTAATAAATTAATGCATGGATTGATGGATTGATCAATGAATGGAAGGCGAGATTAATGGGTAGATGTATAGATAGAAGAATAAATTAATAAATGGTTGGATAGATGGAAGGATAGGGTAATAGGTGAATGAGGATATGGCAAATTAAATACATTAATAAATGATTTAATGGAACTATTGATGGAACAATAGTTTAATGATGGATAGATGGATTAACATATGGATGATAAAATAGATTAATATATGTTTATATGGCTGGATAATTGACAGGTAGAAGAATAGTTTAATGGATAAAAGAATTTTTATTTAATATTACATACATTCACAATATAATACTATAAAATAATACTATGCACAAATTACACAGCACCTAGGGTTGTTTCCTGATTGTTGATTTGATTGTTACCTGATTTTTTTCATAACCTTAACTGTATTTGCAGTTATAGTATGTTTCATTTCTAATGGAACAATGAATATTGCAATGATGCAAGCCTTCTATAAATAAGAATAACTTCTAAAATGATGGCTGTTATAACCGTTATGACATTTCGACCCATATATTTTCACTGAAGTATAAAAAACAAAAGTCTGGCCAGTATCAGATGTGTTGACTGGATGACTACAGTACTTTCTAACATTTGTCCTCATTAACCCTCAGAGAAAAAAAAGAGAGGAAGCACACCTCGGGGACTTGCGGCCTTCATTGCTATGATATGTCTTTGCTTTGCACCCGCAGTATGCGAGTTAGCAGCTTGTGGTTGCCATAGTGAGATGTAAATATTAACACAGGAAATGCGTTGTTACCTCGCAGCCCTGTCTGAGTTACATCTTAATATCTGTATCTTGTTTCTTGGAAGTCCTGTTCAGAATTTTAACAAGTCAGGATATTTTTTTATGATCATATAGTTTGTTGGATTTGATGCAGTGTTTATGTTAAATGTATTTATTTCTGATGTATAGATTTCTAGTTCTTCATGTCCTTTCTACACAGTTATAGGTATACGCCACAACCCAGTGTGAGTATGTGAGTTAACGTGCTTGTCCTAACAGGTTTTTGGAATCAAAGAATAACAATAAATACAGCCAACTGATTTTATTGTCCCAGCTTAAGACATCTAAAAAGATTAGCTTTTTTTCTCCCCTGACTTTTGAACTAAAATCTTGGCTGCTGTTCTGCCCTCTTGTTTAATTTTCAGTCTCCCCTCATAACTTTATGCATCAAAAGAGTTTCCTAAAATCAGGTTAGCATTGGCTATTTCATTCCAAAAATCAGCTAAGCTGCTAAGAAGGTCGCAGCTAGATGTATAAACAAAACATTTCAGAATGAATGCAAATAATCAAACATAACTTTATACCTAGAGCTAGAGGCTCCTAATCCTTATACTGAGAAGCCGTGCATCAAACTTGAACAATACAGAGTGCGCTGTCCAATAAGCATTGAGATGTGGATTTTTATTTGTACAAATAAAACCACCCACACTGCGTTCACGCGCAGTGTTGCCGTGCATCTGGGACTCAAAACGATGTGTTGTCTAATGAGCGCTCATCTTTCATCCCATTAAAACAGTGAGTACACAAACACCTAACATATAATAACTGCCACACAGGCTTCATTGGGTGTCTGTTAGCTCTCTGTCATGGGCTTCAAAGGAGATTTTCACTGTCCACCAGACGAACCAGCACAATATTACAGTGTGATAGTGTTTGATCATTTGATTCGCTAAAATCTTGAATTCTACCAGGAGTAATAGGTAGAATACTGAAGATAGACACTTCACTGCACATTGCATTGCCACATTTGAATGAAATTTTACAGGAAGCTTGGCTTTGTGCGCCGTCTTTAACAATCGCCCGCATGTGTAGCAAACGTTCCTTGTGCTTGGGCCGGACATGAGGCAATATGTTAAGCAACCAGTCTGTTGCTTATTCACTTTCGTCTCTCAGCACACAATCTATCCTGGAGCAACCGGCATAAACACACACACACACACTCCAAAGTCACACCTTCCTCTGTCTACTTCCTTTTGACTTCTCACTTCTCTGTTTTTGAAATTCAGTTGGATTACCTGAAAATTAAACACCAGCCAGAAATGGACGCATCGATTTTTGTTCCCCAAAGTATGAGTAGTGGAAATGGGCCCGAGGTTCACAAACTAGGCGTCGTGACAGGAACTCACAGATCATTCATCTATTTTACAAAATACTATTAGGAACATCACTCTAACTGGGAACTATTTTGAAATGTTACTCATAGTCATGTCAAAAACTGCTACGCCATGCTATTTTCTGCTATCTTGACAAAAATGGATAAATCTACTTCCACTAGTTCCTCAACAACGAGTGACTGGCTTAGTGGAGCAAGGTTACTGAGGTGTGATACAATCCTCAAATGCTACACTAATCCCTTAATTATACATCTGGAATTTAAAAAATGTGGCTTAAGTGAGAATTTAAATGGTCTTTAAAGGTACACTATAAAGTCCTCTAACTAAAGGTGCAGAAGATATACTCTTCATGCTACCGCCTGTAAAGGGTAGATTCTGGAGCCTGAATGCACAATAGGTCCACACCCTCCTACTTATCACACGTTCTTGTGTTACTCTCATCCACTTGCACTTTAATTGGAGAAAACACTTTAATTCGGGGCTTTATTTCCAGTCCCACTTACCCTTTTTTTATTTTTTTGGTCAGAAATTAATATGCCTGTGCTGATGCGTGTGAAGTGGTAACAACACTGGCACTGACATTTCAAATTAACTAGTGCAGTGGCATTTTTGCCCCACCTTTGACCCAAAATCCAAAACTCTACATCAAACTGAAATACTTTTTTGTCCTATTGCTAAGAAGTCAAGGTCTAAAAATACTAAAGATCTAAAAGGAAAAGCTGTTAGTAATTAGTACATTTCTTTCATTCTCTATATCTTTTAAATATTTAACACTTTACTAGAAGTGGTACCATTGGATCCAGTTGCACATCGATTAGCATTTCTCATATTCACGCTAAAAACTAGCAACTCCCACAAAATAAATACGCATTTAAGGGGAAAAAGCTTCACTAAAGGCAAAAAACAACATTTTTACCTTAACAAAACACAATTTATGGGCCTAAAAAAGTCTGCTACAGGGGCTAAAGGGTTTTAAATGAAGATGTACTTCTTCCATCTTGGTTTTAAAGTGGACCTGCCATACACTTTTCCATTATTGTTATATTATATCCCGAGATGCCGTGGTAAAGTTCATGAGTTTTTTTTTATTATTAAAAAAAGGCCTTGGTTCATTTTTCTCATGCCTTTTTAGGATGGTATAAAAACCCTGCAGAAAATAACAGGCTGATTTAGGCACATTTAAATATGTACAGTAAATAGCGCAACGTAAATAGGTAGCCAGTTCAACTTAGTACAGGACAGAGAAGAGTCTTGATGTACATCATCTTTACGTTTTGAACGGCGATGAGCTGTGCTAGAGGCTCAACAATGTTTTCACTGTAATCCCCACCCCTTTTAAAATTCCACTGCACTTCATCAATGGACAGTAAAATACCAAATGTTCCCCTTTCGGATTCTGATTCACCCTTTCGTCTGACTACGGCTACAACAACTGTGGTGAGATTTCCTGAATTCATTTAAATAATGCTTTTGATAGCGCCCCCCCCCCCACACACACACACACACACCTTTGTTATAGAAATAAGAAGAGCATAACTGGAAATCGCTATAGATCAGAAGATTCAGACAGAGACTTTTTGTCTACAGGTTCTTCTCAGTTCTGCTCTGCGTTCACAGTGAAAGGTCAAACCCTAACCTAGTCCTGAAAGTCATGCCTTCTTCATAAAATAAAACAGAGGTTTAATCAACAATTATTACATATTATTACCTTTTTTTAGAACGTGGTATAAAATACATGACAATCACGGATTGAATGAATGACGAGAGAGAGAGAGAGAGAGAGACAGCTTTAGCTGTTCTGTAAAAAAAACCCTCACTTGCTCTTACCTGATCACAGACCAGTTCCCATTTCTTTTCGTTATCATACTGACTCAGAAGCGTCATCTTATCAGGAGGCAGGTTCATGGCGCTCTGTGGAGAGAAGAGAGGAGAAGGAGTCAGAATGAAACGAGGATGTTGGACGTTCATACAGGAACGACACAACTGAATTATAATCTACATTGTCTTTAATATTTGGTTGGTACTCTAATTTGTGAAGATGTTTGTGGTAATGATCTATAACAAATATATACACTATATGGCCAAACGTTTGTGGACACCTGACCACGACACCAGTATAGTTTGGTATTCACCAAACTGTTGCCATGAAGTTGGAAGCAGACAATTGTCTCTCTCTCTCTCTGTGGCGTCCTCAGTTTAGGGTTGTTGTTTAGGATGTCGTCATATGCTGTACATTACAGTTTCCCTTCACTGGAACTAAGAGACCCAAACCATGACAATGCCCTTGTGCACAAGGCCAGCTCCATGAAGACTCCATGGTGTGCCAAGGTTGGTGTGGAAGAACCCGAGCGGTCTGTACAGATCCAATACCTCAACCTCACGGAACACCTTCGGGATGAACAGAAATGCCAAATGCACCCAGGACTCCTCGCCTGACACCACTGTCTGACCTCACTAAAGCTCAATGTGGCCGAATGTGTGGACACAAATCTAGTGGAACGTCCCAGAAGAGTGGAGGTTATTATAACAGCCAAGTGGGACTAAATCGGGAATGACTTGTTTAAAAAAAACACACGTGTTTTTCACCTGGGTTTTTCCCTGTATTGAGAAAAGAACAAAAACCCATGATTGATTTAGAACTCATATCTTGAAGGCAAAGAGTATTTTATGTACTCTGTTAGTAAAAGTTTCAAATATGCAACTATATTATGCTATATTACCACAACCACAACCACTGAATCCACAAATAAACACAGTACACTCTCTCTCTCTCTCTCTCTCTCTCTCTCTCTCTCTCTCTCTCTGTCTCTCTCTCTCTCTCTCTCTCTCTGTCTCTGTCTCTCTCTCTCTGTCTCTCTCTCTCTCTCTGTCTCTCTCTGTCTCTCTCTCTCTCGCTCTCTCTCTGTCTCTCCCAATTTAGCTCTGTAATCGTAAGAGTCAGTGTGTTTTCTCAGCCACCCATATCATTAAAGCAGTTGTTGCTATCTAGCACTAAAATCTCACTACTATGTAAGTATTTATTTATTTATTTATTTAATTTACTCTAAAATAAAAAATTAAAATTAAAATTATAAATGTTCAGTTTCAATCTTTTATCCAAGTTGTTTACCAACTTATAGTAGTTATAAATGAATTTCAAACAGAATTAGAAGGTCAGTATTTGAATAGTTTACTCATGACCGCGGTTTGGCGCTCATGTGATTCAGCAGGTCAGTGCATAAGAAAAGAATCTTTTGGTCATGACTGAGTTTCACACCTTATTCGGTGAGTTTAATGATTCCGATTCGAGCACATTTGGCACTAGCAGTGTGTGTTGTGCAGAGTGTGAAAAATAATTTTTTTTCCTGACACAGACATAGTTCTCTCCAAAAGTATTGGAACAGTGACAATTTTTGTGATTTTGCCTCTGTGCACCACCAGATTGGATTTGAAAAGAAGCCATAAAGACGTGTTTGAGTGTAGACAAGGGGTTATTCAAGGGGTTTAACAAAAATATTGCATGGACTGTTTGGAAATGACAGCCATTTTTTCACAGTTCCTCCCGTTTTCAGAGGCTCGAAAGTAACTGAACAACAAAAGTAACTGAGACTTATTTCCATCCATCCATCCATTATCTATACCGCTTTATCCGTCTGGGTCGCGGGGAAGCTGGAGCCAATCCCAGCATC
>JAQMYM010000008.1:3076428-3086439 GCA_030014255.1 Parauchenoglanis ngamensis | reverse complement strand
TGACGGCGCTTCTAAGGGAGCACTAAAGCGAGGTGTGTATTTGTTTGGCTGTTGAGTTCAAACATCAACAGTTGTTTTTCAGAATCGATGACCGCACCGTTAATGAAACGCAAAATCAAATATCATCATGGCCCTGAGCAGGATAAAGCGCTCACTTAAGATGAATAAAAGAACATCAAACGCTGTGGTGTTCGCTCTAAAACAGCCATGCACTTTGGGTACTGGCGTCTTTTCTCTGTAATCAACGGTTTCAGTGCTTTTGCACAGCCGCAGCTAACAGATCCCTTAAAGTTTTCTTCAGCCGAATCTTCAGGAATTCACTTCAAGTACAGCATTTCTTCTTTTTTGTCATTTAAAAAAAATGCGTTTCACTGCTTGAACATCCGATTCATAATATCCTGTAACTCCTAAATGAGCTCTGGCTGTAAAGCTTTTTTCCCCCCAATACAAGAATTGCCTGACTTGCTTAAAGTGAACGTGACGTTTCTGTTGATTGTACATCGTGTACTCGCACTAATACATTATAGTTTCTATAGTAACTTACACAGGGTCTTGAGATGCGATACCAAACAAATGAAAACGTATAACTGTTCATATGGTGATATTTCGTTTTGGAAGAAGTTTATTTAACGTTTGAGTAGTAGAAGGAGTCTCCAGTTTCCGAAATTTCCATGGCATGACGAGCTGCGTGCTTTTTTTGGCTAATTATTAATAACCTTAAGAGAATTCGAGAATAATGAGAGGCTGGTGAGAAAATGACCGTTTTATAGCCACGGTAACATAAGAGAAACCTTTTTTTGTAGATGTTTCACAACTTTACCTGGATGTAAGGTACGGCGTGTCGTACTTTAATTCAAAGATCAATTTCAGAATCTGACCTTTGCCTAAAAAGCGGAATGATCCATCGATCTGTTTGCCAATTAGATGTTTGTAGAGCAAACTCGATTGCAGACGTAGCCCATTCTACATGCACTAGCTAATATCAGAGATTTTCCTTGCTACAACACTCAAACTGGGAGTTATTACCTAGTCAACTTAGTAGGCACTTTCAATTTTTGCGAATATGTTCATGTGATGGCTATAGACGCCGATGTACAGGACTATATAATGTTTAGGTCTCTATATATATGGTGTATATATACACACATCTATGGTGAAGATCAGCAACTTTCACTCGTACAGCAAAAATCAAGAAGAAATCCACGATATAGCAGATCTACGATAGAAGGATGACATGAACAATGACATGAGCTACAGAAGCAGATTGTCCAAGGAAAGGGAAAGAAAAAAACCCCCACAGCAAACAAACAAATCACTGCACCACACCACACTGCCTCCTACTCTCACACACACACACACCGTGTTGTACACATCGCAATTCAATCGGCCTTCATCTCAAAATTCAACAGAGAGGAACTTCAGAGTGAGGTGAGGTTTTAATTAAGACTGCATGTGAAATATGCAAGAAGACTTGAGATAGCAGGTGCAGACAGCAGGTTCTTCTCAGACATTTGGATGTTGTCATGGTTACATATTTCCTATACTTGCTCATTAGTGCACTTAGCCAATCATTTTCCGATCTGTCCAGATTGCCCACTGTCCCACGTGCCCACTGTAGCCTCAGATTCCCGTTCTTGGTTTAAAGGTGTGGAAGCTGCTGCTGCGGCCCATCCTTCTCAAGGTACACTTCATTGTGCGCTCTGAAATGCTTTTCTGCTCACCACAGTTGTAAAGAGTGGCTATTTGAGTTACTCTGAACTTCTGACCATCCTCTCTCTCTCTCTCCAACAATTTGTTTTCACTTGCTAATCTGGTGCTCACTGGATGGTTGGGGGGTTTTTTTTGCGCGCAAAAAAAAAACAAAACAAAATCTACGTTAACCCAACACTTATGCCTCTGAGGCCCGGTTTGCACTTGGTTTTAAAATGCATCTTGAGCGTTCAGGTCACAAATGGACAGCCGAGACTGTGTCCATCGTATCATCCTTCCAATTATAGGATTTGTTTGTTCATAGGCTATATGAAGCCTGTATCGAGCTGACCGATGATCACAGAAGCGTGCCTATATGTGCACACGCATTCTTCTATAAGGCATACATTCGCAAAAGTTACTGCTGTTACAGGAAGTGATCACCCTTTGGCGATTTTCGTTCACCTTGGCAGTACTGTACACACATCCGAATGAACTCTCGTTAACAATAGGGATGAATCAATACCTTTTTATTCTGAGTACGAGTGCGCTTTAGATACTGATGCTGATAATGAAATGAGTAGCCTACTTATTTAATTTAGCGCTATTTATGTTAGTTCCACGTGTGTGTGCGTGTGTGTGTGCTTCAGGCAAAACAGGCCGAGTTTAATACAGCACATAAGATGTTATGCCGATTAAACGATTTCTTTAACAGAGGGTATGAGGCTGGTCAAGCTGTACCAGCGATATAGTTCATATAGTTCAGCACTGAATCGGACCCATACCGGTATCGGTATCCACACATCCCTACTCACAAACAGCTCTACTGAAGAAGGGCAACAGCAACCAACCTGTTCATACGCAAGCAAAAAGAGTCACTCTGTTGTGTTTACATGGTCCATGTAAATGGATGACACACTTTTAGTGACGTTTCCTGCGTCACCGGATATCCAATCCCATAAAAAAGGGTAAAAGCTCGGCAGATCTTTTGTAGTAGGGAAAGAAAATAGGTTTGTTTTGTCTACAAATGGCAGGAGATCATTCTTTATGGTGAATGCAAATCTAAAAAGTGTCCTAGAAGTAATCAAAAAGTAATACTAATATTTAAACACGTGCTTCCAATTTTTGCAATTATGTTCTCATAATGATCTGGTTAAGTAGCTCAATCTCAAATCCAAATAATGAAGCAAATCACATTAATAAAAAGAAATAAATAATGAAACGAATACTAAAAATGAAACCTGACTACTGCTTCTTGGACGTGCTGTATATGTTGTTGTTGGTTGTTTTTTTTATATAAATGCAATGTTTAAATTACTAAGCAGCAGCGATTCAGGCTTGGAATTTCATTACGAATCAGAAACAATTCACTTCTGAAAATGAAAATGCAGTGTGCATGACATACTGGCCTCAGTTAATGACGTCGGAGCTCAAAATATTACTATCCGGGCTTAGTGTCGAACAGGAAGCAGGGTAAATGGGGATATGGTACGGTCTAATTAATTTTCGCTCATCAGTCGGGAGCGTGTGGTTGAGGTATGAGCGACTGGGCGACTCCTGATCGCGGACTGCGTTACTGGGTGTGTGTGTGATGTACAGCATCTATACAGGAATGTGCAGATTGGTCCCGTCATGAGTGTCATGTTAAACAATGCTGACTGTACAGAATTTTTGCCTTGGAGAGGTTTATAATAAGGCTCAGTTTGTTACCTTTCGGATGCTGTAAAAAGGTTTGGCGTTTGCTATGCTGGTTTCTGTAAGATTTCTCCCGGTCCTCGTGTACTATTGCTGTGCCTACAAAAGAAAATCAGGGGAAAAATAACCGAGAAAACAAAAACGACTTCACAGTGTTCGACTGGAGCCACTGACTAGTGGAACCTAATGTAACATTCATGACCCGTGCAATACACACACCTATATGTACACACACTGCAAACTTGCTCTTCATTATGCTCTACAGAATGGACAGGTAGAAGGTGTTGATATAGGCAGGTGTGTATCAGACCACACACACACACACACACGGCTCACTGTGGCTTCCCAAGCAGGTTGGACAGGAAGCTGGCTCCCTGTGTTCTGTTCTGGCCGCTTCCTCTCGTGCCTGCGCCCCCTAAAGGATCCATCTGGTTGAGCTCGGACTGATCCAGCAGCTCAAAGTCGTCCTGGTCCTGGTTCAGGTCCAAGTCCGGGTCCAGCTCTGAGCTCGACTGTTTCCTGTATCCGCGCGGAACCTGCATGGCCCCCGAGAGTGCCGCCTGGATCATGTTGCTAGCCAGGAGTCCTGCTAGATCGCCGGTGAGGTCAGAGGTCACGTTGAGGCTGCCGAGCGAGAGGTCGGTGTCGAGGTCGTCCTGATCCGAGTCCAGCTGCGTGTCCAGGTCCAGCAGGGCGGAGGAGGCGGAAGCGCGAGGGCCGGAGGTGCCGAACGACCCCAAGCTGGGCAGCCCGAGGCTGGGGTCGTCATCGTCCTCCATCAGTGTGGCGTCTGGGTTTATAGAGGGGAAGTCTGGGAGGTCCTGCGCGAACGACTCCTCTGGGTCACTGTGCCTGTCGAGTTCTGGTTAGGAGAAAACAAGGGTTTTAGTGAAATCAGGGATGGAGATATAATTAAATCTCCGAAACACAGGCATACATATAAAACAGAAAAGACTTTGGGATTTTGGCCAAGCCGTATCCAATAAAGACACCGTCTGTCTTACCCTCTGAGCCCTCGGTGAGAGGAGTCTGGCCCCTGGACAGGTTAAAGGTGCCATTTTCTGTGTATGAGACTTCTGCATCAGAGTGCTCCGAATCAGTCATCGCCAATTCCTTAGCGACCACCGCTTCGTCAAACTACACGATGGGGGGAAAAAAAATCCAGATGCAGTGTTAGCTGTGTCTGATACAACTCATTTTTTAAACAATCATCCAGTGAGCACAATGATATGTGCAAGCAACTCTGCAGACAAAATTATTAACAAAACACCACCGTGGTGCTTCGTCCTGCATGTTGGGTTTTCTCGTTTGTCCCTCAACCTGCGACCTGACAGGTGAGAAATCGCTCAATGTCTGAAAAACATGTCTGATTTAAAAGCTGCACTGTGACCAAATAAGGCTGGCTCACTCCATCTATAGGACTTACACACGAGACGCACTGGTGTGTGTGAAACAAAATACACCAATGTGCGTCACCTGTGCGGGTTTTTTTTTGGCCAATCAGAAAATTTTAAAACATGATTTTCAATGAATTTCAAAATATGAAACAAAATTTCTGGACCCTTTTTATCTGTTTTGCTGTCACTTGTTGGTACTAAATCTTTAATAATTAAATTACAACATCTACATGGGAAATCTGTTTTCAAGCTTAATTATGAAAAAGATTAAGTGACAGGACATACGACATACATCCCACTGCACCTGCTTCTTTCACTCAAACTGTAACAATAAGTTTGTTACAACCACACTGGAGAAGTGCCCTTAGCCTTTGTGAGTCAAGTGCACTTACTGTAGGGCAGAAGGCAGCTAACTCCTCCTCGCTGTCGCTGGCGTCGCCCGAGGTGCCGCTTCTGATTGGTCGACGAAGGACTGTAAACACAAACGCACGCGCACACAGTGAAAAAGGTTACAGATGTCCGTGTTAGTGACTCTGCAGGTCAGTACAATAGTTAATACTAGAAGGAAGGAGCCGCAGCGCAGACTGTCAGGGAAATTATCCACTACGATAATCTTTTCTTGCACACTTTTGTACTCACACTGGTTGTCTATGGGCTTGGACATCATGTAGCCTTTGACGCTGAAGTCCAGCCACTGCAGGGCCGGCTCCAGCCTCACACACACACGTGGCCACAGCCGATGATAAATCGCCAACGGACACAACAACACGCACCACACTGACAAAACAAACGAGTCAGAGTGAGTATTAATATAATATATAATCAACAGAGGACGGTTTCCTACGAGTAACAAAAAAAAGTTAATTATTTCAAGACGTTTCTATGATCCATGATGTGCATCACAGTATATAGCAATAATCCTAGCAAACTGCGAGCAGGACAGCAGAGTTGTTTAAAAATGAACCTTTTAAAATGCATTGGATGATACTTTTATTCAATGTGTACAAGAATAAATGAAAACTGAAAAAGTTGGCGGAAAAAAAAATCTGTGTAAAAATTTCCAATATAAAACTGTCAAATCTGTTTTGTTTGTTTTTTTAATTCATAAAAAGAGATCACAATCATTTATCACCTTATTGAGACTATATAGTAAAATCAAGTATCTAGCCCACTTATCACTTCCATAGACATTTCAGGAAATTATTAAATATGGAATTTAAAAAGTCAAACTAAAGCCATCAAATACAACAAATCATGACCATTTTTAACCAAAAAGAAAAAAAGGAAAAAGTGCAAAGGCCTGAAAAAACAATTCTATTATGTAATGCAATTATGTATTCACACTCAATATAGAGCGTCAATATAGTGCGAAAGTTTGCGTACCCCACACTTACAGTATCTGTGTGAGAAAATGGAAACCGTACATCCGTTTTGCAATACATCTTAAAAAATTAATGTTACTTTAAAAAGTAGATTGTTAATGTTGCGTTTCAAAGACCGAAAATGAAGAATCGACAAAACATAAAAGCTGATATAATGTTTGATCATATCTTTAAATTATTTGCATGTAAAAGGCAAAAAATCTGATTTCTAACCCCTTAAATATTTTGTTGAAATAAATCCAATTTCTTTGTCCTCCGTCATTACGGCATGCAAACGGAAGTGCACTGTGGTATTTAACGTTAACTATATTGTAATATATAATATTGCAATATATTATATATTGCAAACTATATTGTAATAATATATATTGTAGTTTTGTGCACATGCAGTTCTGCTCTTGTCATCTTATCATTGTGCTTATTTCGCTCCGTTTCCATGGTAATGCCCCCATCTCCGATTAGTTGGGTTCTTGTGTTGTTTTTTGGTGCCGATTAAACTGCATAAAACAAGCTCCTGTAGTGATGTGGCTTTGAGGAGTTTTACTCACCGGCGACGTAGGAGAGGATTACCCCGGGGATGTAGCGCCCCACCATGGCCAGGAAAGAGAACAGCACACACACCAGCGCACAGAACTGCAGAGAGAATATATAACTGAATAAACGCATAACCGACATGCTGCTGATTAAACTGAAATGACCGGATCAACCGCCGAGCTGCTCATTGTGTCCGGTTCATTTCCTACGCAGGCTGCGTTTTTACATTTATTTCAAGTCACACTGTAACATCTGTGTCAAATCAGAATCCTCCCAGATTCTGTCCACCTTCTTAATATATCCGACACAAAATTCGTTTTTCAGGTGTCTCTGATCGTTAAAGCTTGGAATCAGCTGCTGCTGAGCTAAAGAGTAGGTTTATTTTCTTTTTCTGGTTCATCAGTCTACTTGTCCACCAGGCAACTACGAACCAAGAAGTAATGCTGCATTCGACTTAACTTGGAAGTATGTAGAGTATAGTCTTTTTTTTTTTTTTTTTTAGCAACAAGCTAGTTAGCGAACAGTGAAGAGTGTTGTACATTTTCCTCCTCAAACAAATTCAAGCTGGTGTACCAGCAGTTATCCAGGCAGCAGTATGTAAAATGCTCAGGCATTTCCACAAAGAGATTATTGTACTGTATTGATGAAAGAGGGACTGCGTGACACATGACTCCTGATGCCTGATTCACCTGTCCAGGGCTTTGTCGTTTAAACTCGATGAGATCAGCAGCACACGAGGCTCCGCTCACCCAAACCTCGGCCATGTGGTGGCACAACTCGGGTACGCTCAGGGTGCCAGGCTGCACCAGGCCCCAACTACACACACACACACACACACACAAGCAGGCAGACAGTTAGCAAACTGATGCTCTCTGCAAAACATCCTGCACTCATTATGTATATACAAAATACCAACCGTACCTTTCACTTTCACTCTCATCCACTCGCTTCACTGTGAACAGACAGACACATGAATATTACAACTGAATTAATCCAAGTAAACAAAACAGCACTGACACTGACGGTGTGTGTGTGATATCTGAATCATACAAACCCCTACTTTACTACCTTCTATACTTAAGCTTAATCCTGTCAGATCTTGAAAGAGAATAATACCTGCAGTAAATATTTTGGTAAATGTACAAATCTACAAACACTAATTGATAAGGTAATACCGCTTTCCTCTTTAGAACATCTCGCAGGTGCATCTGAAACAGGAACAAGTGTTCATGCTCCTACTGCGGTTATTAAAAGGTGTAATGCATTTGCGATAATATCTAGTAACGTTAAATCATCACAAAATGGCTACGACAAACAGACAACTGGAGAAAACAAAAAAAATAAAAACACTTATCCAGGTAGAGCTAGCTAGTTCTGGATTACTTGGTTAATTATCTGGATAATGCTGATAACTAGTCTTGGTCTAACAAGTTGTTCTTTTTATAGATGTGTTTTTGTTTCACAAAAAGCGAAGCAAGCTACAAAATAAGCATCGATAGCTGATTACTGTCAGGTTTACATTTTTTGAGAACTAGCGTTAGATTGGATACGTTTCTATAGCAACCGACATCCTCCGGTGACATTACTGAAGAGACGAGTCTGGAACTCATATTCTAGTTTAAACATTACATTTAGGAATTAGACAGCTTTGTGAACAGATGTTTAAGAAGGAGGACGATGATTGCGTTCCCCAGGCTTGCTCTGATTGGCTGAAGGCAGCCATGACTACCTTTGATCTTGGGCCAGATCTTGTTCCTCCACGTGTCAACACACACAAACAGAGCAAGTCCCAACGCCAACAGGAAGAGCAGCCTCAACGAGCTCAACTCAAAGAACCTGCAAGAGAGAGACAAAGACGAATCAGACGCTTCATTTCCTGTCTAACAGCTGCAGTGTGCTCTGGTTAAGATACCCTTCACATCTGTGCAACTGACGCGTGTTGAACGTCTCTTCACAAGATACAACAAATTACCGAGCAGGAACCAACACTGCTTTTTTAACTACGTTATGAAGAAATACAGAGGCAATGTTTAGCACAATGTTCAGATGCAGCGTTAGATTTATTTTTATGTAATCATCTCCGCTGTCAATCTTCTGTATCACTTCGGGAGCAGAACAGTGGGTTCTGGATGTACTTTCCAGCTTAGGAGTTTCATTACGCTGATTTGGCTAATCTCGTACGAGTCACGGCCCAAATTTCCTGCCAAGGTGTTTCCGCCCTCAGTCACTTCCTCTGTGAATCTCAGAAACACATGAGACGATGTGATTTAGGAGACAAATACATCAATGGCACTGACATAAAACTGGATGAATTGGCTGCAATGGTGACAAACTCACTAATCCTTGCTACTCTCTCACTCTACAGATATCTTAAAACAATAATAAATAAATATTATAATAATAAAATGTATGTTCTCGAAGGCAAGAAAGTAGAGGACATGCAGATCATTTCCGAAAAATATTTATTGCAGGGTTTTTGAGTTAACAGCGCATCTTAATGTCAGTATGTTACACCCTATGCAGTGAGCGTCTACAGTGAAGAGGAAGCAATTTGGGACTGGTGTTAAAATGCTAAAAACAAAGCTTAACCAAATGTTAAAAGTTGCATTGACTGCTTCTTAATGAATCAGGACTCGTGCTTAGGCTTAGAACGGAGAGCACTTCTTTAAATTCAATCCTGTAACTTGTACATTTATTAAATCGTTACATCACATCAGCTCCATTTTCCTGTCATGTTTGTGAATGACATTTTGTCCCAAAGTTGAGGTTTATTACACATTTGTACTGCAACTGTGCAAAAATAATTGAGCGCGATGTGAAAAGATAAAATTTCTGTTCTTTGCTAAGAGTGACTCAGAGGGGTCTCGTGGGTGAAAACTGATGTTGATAAACACGCGCTGTGTGCAATTCGTCACTGGCATGGTTTCAGTGAGATAGCGTGGACGTTTTTCTCACTCGATTTATTCATTCATTTCATTACAGAGGACAAGAGTAAAGACCGCAGGGGAGAGTAACTGAGACATAGAAGCAGGGATGAGTGGAATCACCGAATAAAGACTTGCATGACTGAGCTGACAAAGAAGGTGGTGGAGAGAGTGAGAGAGAGAGTGAGAGAGAGAGAGAGAGAGAAGAACAGAGAGAGCACGAGTGAGAGAGAGCGAGAGTGAGAGAAGAACAGAGAGGGAGAAGAACAGAGAGAGAGCGAGAGTGAGAGAAGAACAGAGAGGGAGAAGAACAGAGAGAGAGCGAGAGTGAGAGAAGAACAGAGAGGGAGAAGAACAGAGAGAGAGCGAGAGTGAGAGAAGAACAGAGAG
>JAQMYM010000008.1:3042080-3045823 GCA_030014255.1 Parauchenoglanis ngamensis | reverse complement strand
GGGAGAGAGGGGGAAAGGGGGGGAGAGAGGGGGAAGGGGGGAGAGAGGGGGGAGAGAGGGGGAAAGGGGGAGAGAGGGGGAGAGAGGGGGGAGAGAGGGGGGGAGAGGGGGGGAGGGAGAGAGAGAGGGGGAGCTTTCATTTGTTCTTCTTTTTCCCCGGAGATGTGATCAGTCTTTTACTGTGACTGTGTGTGTGTGTGTGTGTGTGTGTGTGTGTGTTGCTTTGTGTCTCACCTGCTCATAAAGGAACAGGTACTCGATGCTGTCTGTGCTGATGCTGTCTGTGTCCAGGAGGCAGTAGAGTTTGAAGCACAGCCTCCACTGGCACTCCGGGTCTGACTCCTTCGCTGACAGACTGAGAGTGAGACAGACAGAGAGACAGACAGGATCATTTGCATTACGAATGCAACACGTTGCACATTCAAAGTGATGTGCAGAGAGTCCTGTGAAGAAGCCAGCAATAAACACGCCAATCATTCCTAATCAACATGCTCTGTGTAACACACACACACACACACACACACAGTGTGCATGCAGGCCTTTTTGCGCTGTGTGCACTTTCATGTTTGTGCGTGTGTTGTTTGAGAGCATGTGAGAGCGTGTATCATGTCCCTGAACTTCCAATTCTAGGAATGGCTAGTACAACAAGCTTTGCAAAACACACACACACACACACACACACACACACACTCTCTCTTCCAAGAATCAAACAGATGCCTTTTATTCCAGCTGGCTTCCTTATCTTGCTCAGTTTGCTTCCCACATCAAATCCGATGACATCGCTCTCATGCTGACAGTCTCGCTGACAAACGAAACCACTCACACACAAGGAGGACTCGCCCGTGTTAAAGCGCGCGCTCACTGTGTGATTTCTGACACTATTCACAGGTTTCACAGCACTATTCTAAGCTTGTAAAATAATCAGTAAAACTGAGCTAAATATCTAGTATCTTGTTTCGACTGAAACAGGATATCCGTGGAGTTCCATTTCATCCCTCGGGATATGACTGGGTTGGGAAAAGTAGGGATTTTCAAAACAAAGTAGAATAATTGCATGTAGCGACACTCGTGCTGCTGTGTTTGTTTAATGAGAAGAAGGCTGATGACCTTTGACCTTGACGAAGGAATTCTTGGTATAGAGGAATTCTAAGCTAATAGCTAAATCTTTGAGTGCTCACTTTTCAAACCTGGTGATGACGTCGGCGATGATGGTGCCGCCCCCGATCGCCCTTTCCCAGGAGTCTTTCTGCTCGAAGAGGGCGAAGGTGTTGCGGCTGTGCTGCAGGCCGAGATGCTCCGCCACCTTCCTCACCACCTAGAGGCAGAAAGAGAGGGAGAGAGAGAGACAGAGAGAGGGGGGTCACTATAAAGCTATAATAATCATCATCATGATACATCAAATATCCTTATAAGTATAAAAAAGTCTTCAGCTACTCGTTAGTTCCTAAAAAAGGTTCTGAAACTTTGAAGTAACTGCATCTTCTAGTATGTGTGATTGTGTACGGCTGTAAGTGTGTGTGTACCTCGTTAGCAGTAGTGTGTGAGCTGATGGGAATCCTGCAGCAGCCTGGCCCGGGGTAGTGGACGGTACACACCATCTCCTGTCGCGTCAGCAGGCCCTGGATCTCCTCCCAGGACGGCACACACTCGCGGCAGCGTGTTTTCTCCAGGGCCTGGGCGATGAACGAAGCGTAGCTCTCCACCTCCGAGTCCACACACACGCTCTGCACCCTGCCACAACGAGTAGAGAAAGAGTTACTACTAACACCAGGAATGAGAAGCTGCTCCAAAACACGGCAGACCCAAAATATATGATGTGTGCGTTATAGAAAATACGATCTCATACAGTTTCTCGTCATGAAACTGGGGGTGGAGCTCAGGCTAAAATCCACAGACGAGCCAAAGTGACCGCATCGCGTTTGAATTTTTCTAACGGATGATTGAAAGCAAATGAGACGTTATACGGCTCTATAAGGTTATACAGTGTGTACGAGAGCATCAAATCAAAGTGCCGTGTTCTCGGATCTTTGCTTGTTCCACGCTCGTTTATTTATGTTCCCTCGTTCTCTCTCCTCTGGCCTGGCTGCACTCCGCCTCTCGATGAGGTGTGGGATGAGAAACGCCGCTCAGTCTCACAGCCGCGTCCTCCTCGTGTCCTTCTCCTGTGTGTGTGTGTGTGTGTGTGTGTGTGTGTGTGTGTGTGTGTTTATGTGGGGAGAGAGCGGACAGGAAAGAAAATTTTCCACAAGAGTCAACTTGGCCGAGCAGCTGTTTCCGCGCACTCGGCCACAAGCCTGGGTGCGGTTTATGTTTGTTTACATGCTTTCTGAGTGTGTGTGAGTGAGTGTGTGTAAGATGTGCTGACATGTGTCTGTAACGTGTGTATACTTAGAAGCGTATCATTACTGTGGGAAGGTGAAAACACGAAACACTGTTCAAGTGGTCAGTGTCGTGAGAAAAGTGCTGCTAGGCGACTGGGAAAATATACGTTTCCCTAAGGCTAACGATACCAGGGTAAAGATTCCAGTACGAGCCACGCCCACTTCCGATATGTCACACATAGTGGCACTGTTTCACCCCTAGTGTGTGTGTGTGTGTGTGGACGGTTCACCTCTTCAGGTGGAAGCGCAGGTATCGGAGCACGGGGCTGCTGGGTAGGAAGGTGCAGCTCGCGCAGGTCAGCAGCTGCCAGTAGCGCAGCCGGGCGCCGCTCTGCGTCTCCGTGTGTGCGTGTGTGTGTGACCGGGTGTGTGCGATGCTGGTCTGTTTGATGAGCTGGCAGTAGAGCTCATCTCTCAGGGGTCGGAGGTCAAGACAGGTTTGCAGGACGCCCTGGATCAGAGGGACGGGCTCTCGCTCCGACTCTAGCTGCTGCACGCAGTTAAAGAGTCTGACTGCTTCCTCTCGCACAGACACGTAGCCTTTACCACCTAGATCTGCACACACACACACACACATATATATATAATCTTTGGTCTTTTGTGATGACATTTCTGAATATTTGGCCTCCTATTAGTCCCTGTGTGTGTGTGTGTGTGCGTGCGCGTGTGCGTGTGTCTGTGTGTGTGTTACTCACGTAAGTGGTCCAGGCTGCCGTAAGGGAATGGGAGTAGAGGAGCGTAGAGAGGACTCTGTGTGTATGTCAGGATGGGGTTGTGTTGATAGATGTGTTCCACCACCTCGGGGTTAAACTTGTTCTCCTACAGAAACACAGAGAAAGAGAGATTGATTTACATTACACACTTTTTTATAGCAGCAAGATCAGTACAGTCCACTTCCTCTCACTGATGTGCAGGAAAATAAAGTACAAAGAATGAATGAACACACACACACACACACACACACACACACGCTGGACCTTGGGTAAGGACAGAGCGCTCGTACTGAACTCGCACACGAACCCACCGACCCGCAGCCAGATTTGTGTACACGTAAATGTGTGTGTGTGCTTGGATGAGTTTGCAGGGACGGGGTGAAGGACCTCAGGGTTGGGCTGCGTCCCAAACCACAATGCTTCTATACTATCGGAATAGCACGGCACCACAGGGTCAGGGTGACAGCGGTGATATATAATTTGACACAGAAACCCCAGATTTCAGATTCACAATTTCTTTCGTCTCGTCACTACGCTAATCAGACCAGAAGGGTTAGGGTTTCCTCTCAGGCCGCTGACTGACTCCACTGTGATGTTGACTTACAGTCTATGTGTAAACAACGCACGTATCCATGTATAAGTATCTACG
>JAQMYM010000008.1:3024580-3037080 GCA_030014255.1 Parauchenoglanis ngamensis | reverse complement strand
AAACTACGGAGTCTAGACTGCAAACCTGAGCTCTCTGAAATTTCACTTTATTAATATGCCTCAGCCTAAGCGCGTGACTAGACGTCTGTGCACGTACACGTCTATCTCTGCTCTGTAATCTCTAACACTTATTTCCAGCTGCGTTTATGAGGCTTCATATATGCGTTTGTGTGTGTGTGCGTGTGTGTGTAGAGATGTTCTGTATCAGGGACACACTCGCAGATCCCAGTGGATTTGCATCATTTGCTAATTTTAGCTCATGTGCTGACCGAGTCGATGGCCTGGAGAGATCACTCAGCACAGAGAGAGAGAGAGAGAGAGAGAGAGAGAGAGAGAGAGAGAGCGAGGAAGAGGATGGAGGAAGGAACAGACGACCCAATTTGTCGCTCTCAACCGGTCAGAAGCGGTCAGAAGCGGTCAGAACCGGTTTCGGGCTGGAGCAGAATGCCCTCACAATCTGGCCTTGACAAGAACTTGCCCTACATCTCTAGAATGACAATATCCCTGCTGCATGAACACACACACACACACACACACACACACACACACACACACACACACACACTGCAGTCTCTTTCTCTTGTGGAAATCTTCTAGCCTCTAAGTTACAGCTTCATTTTGTATAGAGACGTTTTTTTGTTTCCTTTCAAAATGTCACCACAAATGTCTGTTTTTTCCTTTTTTCACTCCTGAAACCACTGGCAGCTTTAAAAAGATGGAAAAATACTACGTACACCTCAATATCATTACTGCACATGCTTCATATGATCGTCTGCTATTTAAGTTAGCTGAAAAGCTACCCAGTGTTTTCTCACTACCTCGTCGCTACGATAGCTAACTCCGCTTAAGCTGCGTTTGAATTGCAGGAAGTGGATGATCCGACAGTTAATAACCTCCTGCATGAAAAGTGTAACTTCTACAGTACACTGTAACAACTTTCTGCTAGCCTGATGCTGGAACACCAAGATGCTTTTATTAGCTCGTTTGGCTCCATATGACAAGGTCTGAAATTTTGCGACAACAGTATCGATCCGCAATCTAGACGTTTAGCTGCGTAAATGAGAGCAGCAGGTAAATCAGGACGGAAACGGTTTCCTCCGGTTACAGCTTTAAACACACAGCTAGACTTGAATTTTAGTGTTCCCAGGATGGACACATGAAGGCTAAACAAATGATGCTGTTCTAGCTAGCCAGTATTATAAATCATGATATTACAGTGACAGGAATATGTAGCGTTAGCACACGTGTAAGACACCGTGACCCTTCCACGTCAGGTAACCCGTTTCATTTAGAGACGCTACAAATGAGTGTCGCTATACGCAGGCTTTGCGGAGCCGAATAGAGGACGAGAGATGGATAGAGCGTAAAAAGAGGAGAGTCGATGACACACACAGAATGCCGAGCTGATAAAGCCTGAGCTCGGCTGATTTTAACCACTGTCTAGGCCACAGAGACACAACAGTCTAGTCTATACTCGGTCTCACTCTGTCATAACTGAGACTAAAAAAAGTTGCGTATTTGACATAAATAAGTTACTTTAGAATAGAGATGCTTCCTGTATCATGCTCGAAGGTAGCGACGCCACTAACAATATCGCTGGTTTCGATTTCTGCGATTTATACCACAGCGCCGATTGTTTAGTAGGTGTGGATTAATTTTCCATAAGAGCAGCTCAGTCTTTCCAGCTGTCACTCCAATCACATTCGTTTACATTAATGCCCTTTTTAGTATGCTATCGTTTCTATAGTAACAGCTCAGTCAAAGGCACTTGTATGTTTGACACTAGGCATGCAACGATTCACCCAAGTCACGATTCGAGTTATGCACAATATTTTTGGGGGAAAGCTTAAGGAAAAAAAGCAAATTAAAAAATACTTTTGTTTCATTTTCTTAACCAACAATACTTTGGTCCATTAATTACATGTGTGTGCTTTTACATTATTTACATTTACTAACTAAAAATTCCTTTAATTAAACATGAAAAAAGATAAAAAATTTAAAATCAACTCCCTCCATTGGCTTCTCTTTTCTTTCGCTTTCAGGAGTCTGTATAAAGAGAGCTCTGATTTCTTGCTGAATCTGTTTGTGAATGAGCACAAAAGCTCTTTCCCATTTTAGATCGGGTTTTCATGTGGTTTTGCGGAATCAGCGCTGTGTAACCTAGGCCTACAGTGAAGCCTTCCGGCTGTTGTACGTCCTCTGCTGTCTAAACAACGCAACTGCATCATAGGAAAAGATTCATCGCAGTTCATTTTTATTTCTGACGATTCGAATTGTATCAGAAATTTGTATCGCGATTTATCAATGCACAATATATCGTTATATGCCTGAAAGTGTTACTGAAACAAGAAAAGCATATAACTGTAGACAAGGTGAAGCTTTCTGTATGGAGATGTTCGTCATCAAGTTTTCCATCACGGATAGGGGAGTTTAGGCTTTCGTTTCTTTGTAATGTGACAAGCTGCGTTTCTTGTTTTATTAACATCACGTGAGAAAACAAAAGAGGCTGTTTATAGTTGCTGTAATGTATGTTAATAACAGGAAACCTCCTGTCTACATAAAAGTTATTAAAAACTTATTTTGTCGTGTTTATGAACACATTAAACATTGCAATCGTTGTCGAATTGCTGTGCTGTAAGGTTGTTGAGAAAGTTGGGAAATTCAATGAGTGGTGAAAATATCTCGGTTGATTGTCTTCCTATCACAGAATGACATGGAGTGTTTTATTGTAATTAATATTCAATGCACACAATCAGAAAAGCCTCCAATGCAGCGGTGACCTCTGACCTTTTTCTGCCAGTCTGTCTCAACAGCGCTGGCCTTCGGTTTGAATGTGTGACTGACTGATAACCCGCGAACACAATCAACTATTGTGAGCTCACTCAGAATCCACACACACACACCTATATACGTTCGTCCTTTCTATAAAAACGTCCACACCTTTGAAGCCTGATAAAATCAGGGCCAGGCCTGAGTGTGTTTGTTCTGTTGTTTTTTTAAAGGCCAAGCGTGACGTGCGACGTGGTGGCCTTCGGACGCTTCAGAAAAGCCTGCGCTTTAGCCAACACGCTGCTGGTCAATGAATGAGATATGGCTCCAAACAATTTAACACGTTACCCAACACTATAGTTAGCGATTAGACTGAGTGCTGCTTGGCCAGGTCTAACTTTAAACAGTGACAGATGGCGGCCAATTTAGAAGAGAGGGCTGAAATCTGCTATCTATCAACAGCTCGACTATTAATCTAGTAGTGTTGAGCAATGCGTTATATCCTGAGGTCCCATCGATGACATAACGAGAATGATGTGGGTCAAAGACTATTACACACACGGAGACATCTGCAGCTGCGTTCGCGATTTTAATCCTGAAGCCTGTGAAGCCCTATTGGGTTCGTTTCGCGTTGCTTCCGAATGCTAGCGCTGAGCCTTAAACGATAAACTTGTGTGCTTAGTGTTTCTATGTTTAGTTTCTCTTCTAAAAAACACGATGGTGTAAATAATCATGCTCATTACACCTGTAACTGTACTTCCCACGCACGCTCTCGGTCACTGGTGATGCGGGTGTGTGTATTGTCTGAACACTTATGTTGATTGCGCCCCGTATAACCATGCAGCTGCTTCCTTTAATGCATACAGACAGCTGTGTGAGGTTAAGGCACTACGTTCAGAAGTCACAGACATTGCCCTGTGACCCTTGACCCTTTAACGTGGTCGTTCTCAGGGGTCACGGGTATTACCTCACCCCATCCGCCTAACGACGAGCACCTGTGCCTTATCAGCTCGCTCGTGCAGAGGCAGCTTGTAAAGAAGCTTCACACACCAGCAGTTTATCTCTGGCGCCGGCGAGCGAAAGATCTGTCGGGCTCGTGGTTGTACAGGTGTGTGTTTGGGTGCGTGCGCATGCAAATTGACATTGCGGGTGTGACGTGACGTCTCACTTTGCCAGTTAGTTGACCTCAAAGTGAGAGAGCTGTCTGACTTTCGGGTAAGCAGGCGCGTGTGTAGAGCGCGAGTGGAGAGACAAGAGAAAAGTGTTGTTTTTTTTTTTTTTTAAATATTCACTTTGAAATCGATCAAAACACAACTAAACGGTTTCAGCCCAAATAAAACGTACACCGACGAAGTTTACGGTGTGTTTTCTTACATGTGTTTCTGTAGGAAACTAATCAGCCTCTTATACAACAGCGAATTTGCCAGTTATTATATTTTCATTAAGGAATCAAATCATAGTTTTGACCTATTTATAGCTAAAACTGTGGAACATCTGGGAAACAAGTTAGTTCCTCTCATCACTTACATGAAAGCTAAAAATTGTTCTCTCGCCAGTCTCTTTTTTTCCTTTAGACCTTAAGACAAAAAGGCAGCCTGTCATGTTACCGAGAAACCACGTTGTGAAGACGTTCCCGTGGGGGAAAACTGGAGACTCCTTCCGTAAGGAAACATCTCACAGAAAGCCTCGACATGTCAACGTTCACGTTGTCAACCGGCAGCGTTTACACGGTAACGTATTAGAACCAGCAGGTTACAGATTGATTTACAGCCGGAACTGCTGTCAGAGGTGCAATTCTAGAGAATTTAACAACACGACCACTTCTGACCAATCAGAATGAAGAATTCAACAGCGCTGTGGTGTAATGGCCGTATAGTGCACTATGCAGGGTAGGATCTACGTGATCATGCGATTGGGAAACCGATCTGTATTCCGTGTGTTGGAGGCTTAAATAGGACGAGTCGAAGTTAAGCATTATTTAGCTAGTGTGTGTGTGTAAAATGAAAAACTGGGTCAGTAAAGTGCCCTAGTTACTGATTAAACAGAGACACTGTGTTTATAGTGGGTGCACAAACCCTAGACTCGCTCTCTCCTCTTCCAGTCTGCGCCTCCTCCCTTCTTTCTTTATTTCCAGCAGTTTCCTGTTCATATGGGGCACACATATGGTTCTGCTTAGCGTGTGCTCCACTCCGAAGAGAGACGACGCACAAACCACAACTTTACAGCTCTGGCAGCATTAATATCGCTCAGATTTCATGCTGAATGGTGGAGGAAGACAGAGAGAGAGAGAGAGAGAGATGTATGGGGGAGGAAGGGAAAAGTGTGAAAGGTGTTCGTGAACCATATGGACTGTGGAGCGTTTTTCCATTTGCTTTCACTTCCAGAAAAAAAAAGTGGCGAGCTTATGTTCTGGCCCTCTCTCGTGTTTGAAAGCTGCACACGATGTTTACATGTCTGTGTCGCTCATGTGTTCTCTTTGTGTCTTGCTGCGAATGCCCATTTCTGTCCTTCTCATCCTTCTGAAGGGTGCTGTGTTATGGGTCGGAGCGATCCGCATTCCCTGTGCGCATTATTCCTGCCGTTTGATCCCGCATGACAAATTGCTTCCTGCTTTGCCCTCGCTTCTTTACAGGAAGTCGCCTCGCGGGCGACGAAGCGCTGCCGAGGACTCTGGGAAACGAGTGGGCGGCTGCAGGCAGGGAGAGAGGGCCCGAGCTTCGTTCACCTCCCCCACCTTACTACCACCACACCTTCTCCTCCTCCTCCTCCGCCGTCATGCAGCCGTGGGTCAATATGAGCCCCAGCTGCGATTTTTACACATTACCTCTCCCTCTGCTCTCCCAAATTCTAGCTGAACTGCGAACATCACCGCATTCCAGCTGTTCTCCACAGCAAATTGGCACTTTTTAAAACAATAGCTTAAACACAGACCCTCACATCATCAAAGATCCTCGGGAATTCAATTAGTACACAGACTGTTTTTATTTATACTTGTATAATTGTGCATTATTTTTTCTTTTCTTGTATAAAACAAGGTTTCTTTTGTCCTAAAACAAATAGATATCAGCAGTTAACCATTTCCAGCAAGTCGCTCTTTCATTGTGGGAGAAACTCAAATGATGCTTTATTAGGAATGACGTGCACTATGTAGGTTCTACACCATTATGTTACACCCCATTTAGTAGGGCTGAGTGATAAGACAATATAATATCGATATTGTGATAAATTATGTCACAACACACTTTTCTGAGATATCAAGGATGTTGTGATATCTTTTTATAACTTCATATCTAGGAATCACTGAATTGTAGGTGAGTTGAATCAGTGATTCTGAATCGACTCACCTACAATGCAATGTGACTGCAGTTAGAACGTGATTCTGGATCATCTCACCTACAGTATTTGACTCCAGTAAGAAAGTGATTCTGAATCGACTCACCTATGGGGCAATTTGATTCCAGTCAGAAAGTGATTCTGAATCAACTCACTTACAGTGCAATTCGATTCCTGTCTGATTCTGAATCAACTTAGCTACAGAGCAATTTGACTGCAGTAAGAAAGTGATTCTGAATCGACTCACATACAGCGCAAATTCAATTGCAGTGAGAAAGTGCTTCTGAATTGACTCACCTATGGGGCAATTTGATTCCAGTGAGAAAGTGATTCTGAATCGACTCACCTATGGGGCAATTTGATTCCAGTGAGAAAGTGATTCTGAATCAACTCCCTTACTGTGCATTTTGATTCCAGTGTGATTCTGAATCAATTTAGCTACAGAGCAATTTGACTGCAGTAAGAAAGTGATTCTGAATGGACGCACCTACAAGAAATGAATCTAACATGCTGTGTTTACATTGGCATGTTTTAGATATTTGGACTGGCCATCAGACAAAGAAAATAAAATCTGGATTTGATAAACAAAATGTTTTAAGCTACTTATTTACAGAATCTTGTCATCATTTATGGAGCGCGTGTTCTTTGTGCACTGGTGAGTGGATTCAAAAGTTCTCATAATGAATATTCTTCTATTCATACAATTATTATAGAAATGATTGACCTTCATACCAAATATTTTTAAGTCTTACTGAACCATAAATGGATCATTAGCTGTAGCTACTAGAATGCTGTGAAAAATGCAGATAAGTAATGACAATCTTATTACTAACATATAATAGCAACTGATTAGCTGGTTAGCTGTGGCTAAGACATTTCTATGTCCCTTTTTCTGGGAGATAATCCAAAAAGAAATGGGTACGTGACAAAGAACGGTCCTCTTCTGTCCTTGAGAGACGTATTACTCAGCAGTTTTATGACGAGAAACGTTTTAGGGCTGGAACTGCTTGGTAAACTTGTAATCGCCACCTACTATCTATGGATCTGTCTCTCTCTCTATCCCT
The DNA here is from genome assembly GCA_030014255.1 of Parauchenoglanis ngamensis. Lineage (NCBI taxonomy): Eukaryota > Metazoa > Chordata > Actinopteri > Siluriformes > Auchenoglanididae > Parauchenoglanis > Parauchenoglanis ngamensis. The sequence continues at coordinate 3,029,914 of JAQMYM010000008.1, read as the reverse complement.
CATGTCTGCCTTTTCCTCTCTGTCTTTCTCTCACTCTGGGATGATGGGAATATGGGGAGACAGTGATTAAGAAAGGCTCTGTTCGACCCGTGCTAAAAATAACGCTGTTTACTTAAGAGCCGTGCCAGAGCATTCCACAGAGAAGCCACGGAGCAGAGAGCAAAAGGATGCATGTGTGCATGTGTACGTCTGTGTGTGTGTGTGTGTGTGTGTTTTAGGTGTATAACTGATCCACTCACCTCTGCTTGCCATTAAATACCCTGACTCCCCATGTCTGTGCCTACGTGCTAGATATCCTGTCAGGCTTCACGTTCTTACACACACACACACACACACCTTGACAACACCTACTGAATCTGTGATGTGACTGATTTAAATACTCGTTTACGTAATTGACAGTTCCTGTCATCTATGACAGGGTGTGTGTGTGTTTACACACGTGTACGTTATTGTACCTACACTACTAAAATGTGAATTCAGAATAAGTCACTGACTGAATCTACACGTTTGCGTGAAATAAGCATCTTCTGGAGCGACTGCTTCGTGTCCTCTTGTAAAAACGTGTGATACAGTCTTACACGTCATGTGTTGTCTCGTCTGTCACTCAAAAAGGAAGTAGGAGATTTTCTGAGGTTGAAAGTGAGTCCCACGGAAGACTAGGGAAATTCTACACCTCTCACGTTCAATGTCCAAAGAAATCACATGACAAAAACGATTCTGGCCCGTGTTTAGCCACGGAACCTTCAGATTGTGATCCTGTTAAAGGAACACACAGGTTCTCGTGCGCTTTCCAGCTGGCTGAGTAAGTGTGCACCGTAAAGTTTTAGCTGTGCCCGAGTGCTCTCGATGGAACAATAAATGAGGTGAACTCACCTGGGCGTGCCATTGGCTGATCGAGCCGGCTGAGAAAGAGTCACTTCCAGTTGGCCCTGTAGAGCAGGAAACAAACAGCTTTGAGTCTCCTGGAGTTCACTCTTTCATGCTAATTCGTCAGAAATGGTTGTCAGTTGCGTGAAACAAACACCAAACCAGACTGGGTTCAGCTAAATCCTCAAAATAAACAATGGTGTTCGATCTTGTGATCAAACCTCTCAGAAATGATTCAGAAATGTGAACGCTGGTTCAGGCCAAAATACGTACTTTCTTAGTCCAACTGTATTAAAAAAAGTCCAGAAGCGTTCTTCTGGTCTGACCCCTAAAACTAGTTTTCAGTCCAGAAAACTGGTTTCAGAGATTTTAGAAATAACCTCCGGATCAAATTCCTCATCGGATCAGATTAGATAGCGTCGCGTTGTCTAAATCCTTAAAATAAACAATGGTGTCAGAAACAGTTTACAATCGTGAGTCATTTTCTGGGTTCACACCAGAATATTTTCCTTGTCCAGAACCATATTTCTAGTGAAAAATTCCTAAACACAAGTGTCTCCTTGGTCTAATTTGGTTTCGGTTTAGGAATAATCTTCTGATCGGATTTCCTCCAAACAAACCACGATGCATTAATCAGATCAGATAACATCTCCTAGTCTTAATAAAACTTGGTTATGTTTTATAAGTCATTCTCATGGTTCAGTCCAGAATGTCCTCCTTCTTACTAAAGAAAATCCAGTACTGTTCTTCTTTCTAGAACTGGTGTTCAGCCCACTAGTTTTTCGCCTCAAAACTGGTTTCATTTAGAAGTCTCTTCTGATCTTATACCTCAGAACAAACTGCGGTGTTGCCAAGATAAGATGGTGTCTCCTTTTCTTAAGCTGTAAAATAACGCCGTGTTCAATCAAGACATTATCTCATGGTCTGTGAAATGGTTCACAACCACGAGGTCTTTCTTCTGGTACCGTTCAGAACATTTCGCTGGTCTAAAAAACAAAAAGCCATGAAAATTCTTCTGCTGGTCTACAATTCCTACAACTAGCATTCAGTCCACTAGCTTTTCTAGTGTTTCTTCTAATCTAATTCTACAAAGCAATCGACAGTGATCAGATCAGATAGCGTCTACTTGTCTAAGTCCTTAACATAAACAATTATGTTCAGTCCAGACAGTATCCCATGATCCATCCTGTCTCAAGAACTGTCTAATCACTACCTCCACTCATTTTTCTAGGTTCTGGTTACAGCTGTGACTTGTGTGGCTCTGCTGGTTCAGTCCTGAACATTTCCCTGGTTTAACTGTCTATAAAAGTCCAAAACCATTATGGACTAGTGTTCAGCCCAGTTTTTCAAGAAAGCAAACTTAAAGAAAATGATAATGCTCAGAAGAGATAGTGTGTCCTTGTCTAAATCCTTACAATAAACCATGATGTTTGGTCCAGAGAACACAATGGAGAACATTTTTCTTGACACAACTAAAACTTTGGGCCATACGATTTTATGGTCTAACTTCTCAAAACCAGTGTCCAAAAAGAATCTGAGCGAATTCCTTAAAACAAACGGCGGTGTTTGATCAGATCAGATACCATCTCCTTGTCTAATTCCTTCAAATAAACAATGGTGTTCAGTCTAGACAGTGTCTCATGGTTCTTAGAAATTGTTTGCAGTCTAGGTCCAAGCATTTTTTCTGGTCGAATTCATAAAACTATCCACTAGTTTATCTAATTTTTCAAAACAAATGGCAGTGTTCAGATCAGACAACAGCTTCATGTCTAAATGATGGTGTTTGGTCCAGAGAATACAGCCAAGGGTATTTCTCCTGATAACACAGCTGAGGCCAGAATGTTTTTCTCATAACTAGCATTTGGCCCGGAAAGAATCTGATCTAACTCCTTGAAGCATAACATCCCCAGGTCGAAATCCTCAAATTAAACAATGCTGTTCAATCCAGAAAGTCTATTTCAAAACAAGAACCTTTTTTGCAGATCTAACACTTCAGACCCAGATCTCAGGCCAGAATAAACGTCTCCTGATCAACCTTCAGAAAGCTGATTTGAATATCTTTTGTATCAAAGCATAACTCCTGCTTTAACTAAGCAAAAGTGGAAAAGTGTTCAGTCTAGAGAGTACCTACTTTTGCTCTGGTGTTCAGTCGAGAGGCTTGTTTTGTTCTGCTTCCAATCCAGCGAATGTCTAAATGAACAAAACCGGTATTCCACTGTGTGAAACAAATGCTGGCGTTCAGTCTTGGTCCAATCAGAACGACTGTTCAGATGAAAACAAGTGTCCTGATGTGAACTCTGGACGTATGTGATATAATCGGTAAAAAGGAAGTTGCGGATTTACTGGACAGAGTAGAAAGCCCCTGTGGAGCAGTCCCACAGAAGACCAGGGGAAGTCTTTAACGCCCTTTTAATAATCCAAAGAAACAGCTAAAAAGGGAGAACCTCTCAAAGTCAACACTAGTGTGTAATTCAACGAGCTCTCTTATCTAAATAATTAAACCTCACATTTCTCATAGTCTAACTTGTCTTTGCCTACATCCACTCATCCCTTCTCTAAAGCTTTTTTTTTTTGCAGAGTGCCGACTACTACAGTGCCGTATCGGTGACTTCACTGCAGTTTCATTGTCATGAACTTCCTCTATATGAAAAGAGCAGTAAGTACAGGACATTCAGCATGCTTTCAAAGAGGAACTCGAAAGAAACAGTGTGACTTTGGATTCAGTTTGATTCCAGGGGAAATATGTCACGGTGAATTACCATGGTGAGTTCTGGGTCGAAAACATTCTCAGGAATTGACGAAGAAACCCAGTAAGGCAACCCGGCATTAGCCCTTACAGTGCTGAGGTCAACCTACATCGCTGCATTTAATTACTGCTTACTGCAGATAAATATAATGTGCGGTATCTCTGAAGGACCGAGTGACTCCGGCTTTACGTCCGCGTCGGATTCGCCAAGGTGCCAATATTCTAACGAGAAAATCCAAGTAGGCAGAGAGAAAAAATACATTTCGCCACAAAAACCACTCTCATATGTTGGATTTGGGAGCTTTTTTCCCAAGCAACAGTAAGAAAACAGCAAGTCCGGTGTAAGCGCTACTTAATAATAAGCATCTCCTCCATTTATTATGGACCAAAGACACCACAGCCACGCCCACTTGGTTTCCACTGGCTCACAACACCGAGGGACGCGTAATCACAGGTCAAATCTTTTGGAGATAAAGTCAGAAGCAAAAGTAAACACTGCCAAAACTCTTTCACATTGCTCCAGCTAAACTGTACACTTTGGCATCCTCTGGATTCAACACTTCCAAAACAGACCTAAGCTGTATTGGAAAAACTGTTGCCAGTGGAGCAGTCGGAGCTCCGTCAAAGTTCCCCATTAGTAACCACAAGGATGTGAGGTCACATCCAAGATCTACCAGAGAGCCACAGTTGGGCCCTTGAGCAAGAAAGTCTCAGCTCCATGCTTGGCCTCGATCCTCTTTCACTTGTAACTTGTCTTGTATAAAGTCATCTGCCAAAAGAATAACTGTAAAAATGCTGCTGAGGACACAGTGGCATGTCGGGTTCAGGAACGGACGTCCGGATTCCTCGGCACATTCCTCCGCATCCGTTTCCCCTCCATTTGCTCTTAAAAGAGAGAGCGAGAGGAAGGAAGGAAAGAAAGAATGATTCCATCTGCAGGTGGTGGTCTTTTGAGGTCGAACGATGCGAAGCAGCTTAAAGTGACTAACCGCAGGCAAACAGTGTTTGTGCTTAAGATTCACGGTTTTGTTGAAGGTCAATGGTTTCCAAAATACTGCACATTTTTGGCTTTTGGCCAATCAGTTAAATCAAGTATGCTGTGCAGAAAAATAAACATGACGCCTGTATCTCCCGCCATAAAAAGACTTGACAATGGTAATAATTCAGTACCACTGCATGTATCTGCTATGAAGACAATAGGTGTTGCTTGTGAAAAGAAATTCTGTGGAACAAGATTCTGGATATTTGGTATACAATAGTTTTAAAAAAGTTGAAAATACAACATATTCATGAAAAAACACTTACAATACACCATGCTTTACCATTACTACCCTATTACACCGCACACCACCCTCTTATACCGCACACCACCCTCTTACACCGCGCACCACCCTCTAATACCATACACTACTCTTACTACCCTCTTACACCGCACACCACCCTCTTACACCGTACACTACTCTTACTATCCTCTTACACCGCACACCACCATCTTACACCGTACACTACTCTTACTACGCCCTTATACCGTACACCACCCTCTAATACCATACACTACTCTTACTACCCTCTTACACCGCACACCACCCTCTAATACCGTACACTACTCTTACTACCCTCTTACACCGCACACCACCCTCTTACACCGTACACTACTCTTACTACCCTCTTACACCGCACACCACCCTCTTACACCGTACACTACTCTTACTACCCTCTTA
>JAQMYM010000008.1:3002914-3020921 GCA_030014255.1 Parauchenoglanis ngamensis | reverse complement strand
TTTTGAATGTTTCTTTATATCCAGTAATGTTTCTCGTGGGTAGACATGAACACCGTTTGTTTTGGTGTCCATGTGCCATCAGAGTTACGCCAAGATAACAAAATAAAAATAAAAAAAAACAGAAAACACGATTATAAAAACAGAAAAGCACGATTTCGGATCCGGAGGGGCCACTGCGTGCATACGGTCGCACCGCCGACGTCACAAGACAAGTATAATTTACCAGTCAGTCAATGTGGTTCCATCTTACTGAAAGCTAGCAAAACTTTACCTCACACTTTACTTACAGGTAGTTTCATGCTCGAAACCCACTGACTGTCTGGGCCAAACGATCAATAGCAAAAAGGATTAGACAATCAGGAACTGTGGCATCATGAATTATGAAATAAATGCAATATTATGAAGTAAATGCCTTACTGTAAACTAAATGTAAAGATAGGAAGTAAATGTGTCATTGTGAAATAAAGTTAAAGTTATAAAATAAATGTGTCTTTATGAAATAAATGTAAAGTTGTTAAATAAAAGTAGTCTTTTGAAAAAAAGCTATTTTGTAATTTGAACCCGTTGTAAAACACAAATGATCTGAAATGTGACTGTATAATTGTGAAAAAGAATATAATCCATTAACATTATATAATGTTTTGGTATTATTTAGTTATTGTCCCAGTTATGTATTTATTGCTGTGTTAAGCATTTTATTATTTGTACCACAGATATATTTAGATATTTAATTTTGACTAGAACAGCATTCCATAAATAATCACATCAAGGATCATTTCTGCACATTTAATCTTCACAGCATGTTATTAATCCTGTTTGGAGTTTGGGGAATGTGTGTTCTTTCTCCAACTCAGGAACATTCCTTTCTCGCTGTTTGATAATCTTTAACACTCTTTATTTTTTAACCTTATTTAAACACCCCTCAATGTCTTCAACTCATCCCCTAATCGCTGGTGTTTAGGGTTTATATGTTTTATATGTTATACCTTTGTCAGCTTTGAACAGCTTTCTAGAAAATTTCGATTAACAAATATTCTTTTTTTGTTGTTATTTGCAAATAAGAGATTTTATATTAAAATAATTCACAAACTTTCCTGACAATCCCCATTATCAATTTGGACTCTATTGTAGAAGGGAACATGTTAAATAAAGGATTTACAAAAAGATTATTTATCATAAATCTCCTTCTGTACTCCATATTAGAGAACAATAAGAAAACAACCTCAGTGGTTCTTTATCAGTTTCACATCATCGTGGTTTGGCTGGACACATGTGCAGGTTAGGAGACAGCATAGTGAAACTCAGTGTGTTTATTTAAACACACAAGGCAGAGGTACTATAAGCAGCAGGCAAAAGAGTAATCCAGAAAAACAGAACAAGGTTGTGCAATCGGCAGAGTATACTAGGCAATTCAAAGACAATATTCAGAAACAGAGAAACAGTGTCCAAAAAACCAGATAAGCGTGCACACACGGGTAAATTCCAGACTTGGCAATAGTAGACAAAGGCTAAACTAATGCTGTGCAAACTGTGAGAGATAATATGAGTCCTTTTAAATGCTGCATGATTGAACACGACCTGCACCTGCAGCCAATCACAGGTCATGTGACGATGAGGCCAGGACCATGTGCTCCCAGGAACTGTAGTCCTTAGAAGTTCATGCCGCAATGCGGAAGTGTGTGTTTTCGCACTAAGCGCGACGGAGATAATCAACAGCACAGCACATGCGGCTGAGTCCACAAGGCACGCAGCGTGTGCAGCAAGGAGCAGATCATGACAATCACATAACAAATGCAACTTTCATCATCATTCAGTAACATTCAATGTTCTCTCATCGTCCATATGCTCAAGACATGCACTTATACAATGCATGACTTTATGACTTACAGTCATAAACAGAATGCACTTCTCGAAAGTAAAATTGGCAAGAATATTCTCAAACATAGATCATACAGGTGCAAACAGTCCTCCGCTATTACCTGTCACATGTTCTGGTCCTGTGCATCATTAGATCAATTCTGGTCACATTTCTTTGATAGCATTTGGTACCATAATGCCTGCGTATGTAATATAATACTCCATGATATTCCTCTTTCACCTGTAATTGCCATTTCTGGTTTAGCCCCGGATGGTTTAACTCTCCCCACTTATATTAAGAAGGTTATTGCCGTTTCCTCACTCATAGCAAGACGTGTGATCTTATTTAAATGGAAGCCTCCAACTCCTCCGCCTCTTACACACTGGATCAGAGATGTAATGCAAAATGTCAAATTAGAAAAAAATTAGACGTATTCTAAACAGGTCCGCTGGAAAACTGTTAATAAACAAAGTGTTAAAAAAAATCTGCATGATTATCTAATTATCTAATTGTGATTATCTACAGCTATCACACATGTCACTCTGTGTGTGTGTGTGTGTGTGTGTGTGTGTGCGCCCATACACACAAGCCTCTGAGTGAGTCAGAGAGCAAAGACATGTCCGTGTCTGTCTCTACAAACTCTTGCCTGGATAAAACCCTCATCGTAACACTGATTACACACGCGAGTGTTTTATGTGGAGACCGAGTCGAGATTTGAGCTTTGCTTTGGAGTGTTCAAGAAACTCAGATCAGTATTCGCTTGCCAAAGTGCACACACACACACACACACACACACACACACACACACACACACAAGCACAGAGGTCGTCCTTTTTGGGCCATGAGGCACATTGACTTTGTGGAACTGAACTAAATCCCACACTATCCGTGTGTGTGTGTGTGTGTGTGTGTGTGGGTGTGGGTGTGGGTGTATGTGTGTGTGAGAGAGAGAGAGAGATCTGACCATTACTTCAAGCAATCAGAAGCACGTACTGATAATCATTTATACAATACATCGCAAAGTTCCCACACTCCCTTCGTGTTCAACTGGAAAGTAGGCTCCCTATGTAGGCTCCCTATGTAGGGAGGGAGTACAGTAGTGCTGCCTGCCTCAACAATCTCCTTATGCAAAGCTTTTTCAAAGAAGGCAATCCTATTATACTGTTCATAACCCTGACATGAATTCTGGTTGAAAAAAAAACAAAAAAAGGGCAGAAATGTGACTCATTTGTAAATATGAATATAAAAGTGTATCAGCACACGCCTGACGCCTGCGGAATCTAATTATCCCCCGCACACGTCTCTCTCTGTCTCCTTTGTTTCTGTGCCTCTTTAATCGTCTTTTACATACAGCGCGCCGTCACACGCTCCTAACGCAGCAGCGTCGGGTGCCAACAATGGCCCTTTACACAGACTATATATACGGGGACAATACTATGACCTTAGATGTCAGATGACCACTCTTGGTGTCTGTGTGTGTGTGTGTGTGTGTGTGTGTGTGTGTGGTGTGTGCACGTGTGGCTAGACTGAGTCACAGCCAGGAAGTAAACACACCCAGGACCGGGCTTGATAAGCAAGCATGTCAAAAGTCTTTGCAGAAATTACATCAGACAGATGATGATGTAATGCGTTTGAAGGACACGGTAGATTCAGTCAGTTAGGAAGAAGGCACCGGTGCTAGATTTCCAAAACCAGATCACACACACACACAGTTAATAGAATATTTCAGGCTTAACAGATGACACCTGACTGAGTTTTTATGTCTCGTAGCAAGAAAGACATGTCTCATGTATAGACTTTACGCACGTCTCCACCACAGAGTCAGGAAACGTGGTGCTGTACTAGTTCTAGGAACCTGAGAAGAGTGTTTCAGCAACTCCAGCAATCGAAAGTGAGTGATAAAATGTGAGTTGTGAAATCTGCTGTTGGAAAGAAAGAGCATTAATACAGCACCGATGAATCAGTCTGTGAAAGGAGCAACTACACCACTAACGCTAACAAAATCTCCTGATCTGAAGTCAGATCTGACTGTTGATAGTAACATTTCTTCCCCAAGTACAAGCCATGAGCCCAGCTTGTGGAATCTTTGGTATTGTTTCAGATTAGACCCCAAAGATCTGTGTTAAAGATAAATACACCAAATTCCTCAGAAATAAGCTAAACTGTAATAATGATAAGAACACATTTTCCCATAACAACATGCGGCGAAGTGATTTATTCCTATTAAGTTATTAAGGAACAACACATCGTACTTTTTATCCGCTTATGTTGTGGAAATGTCCACGCCACAACTTCGTTCCATAATATTATAGAAAATGAGCTAATAAGACATTTCAGAAAACGTAAATGGGTCGGCTCACCCTTCCCAGAAACCTCTGCGCCAAGCAGCGAGTCGCCATTTCCGATGCCGCGGATATTGTTCTGAAATCAAGCCACAAGAATCCGGCGACATCCTAGATCCTAAATTGTAATTAAAGATATTTTGTCTATATGTGAAATCCTTTCACCTGATACGTTCGGTTTTCGCCTGGTTATTCTGTGTGTGATGGACGTGGACCGGCCCTGGTCATCTCGCAGGTGGCCGTGAAGGAAAGCAAAGATGAGGGACATTTTGTTGAAAGCTTCCACGTATGCCGTGGGAATGAAGGAAAAGATCAGGACAGGTTTCGAACGGATCCCTGTGTCACCAATTACACATTTAGTTTTAATCTCTCTTGGATTATATGGAGCTTCTGTCATACATGTGATTTGCAGCTGACCAATCAGATTTGAGTTACTATTCCTTCAAAGATAGCAGAATATAGGCTTTAAAGCGAACAAAGACACACTTAAAGACAGTTGCGCAGTATCGTCCTCTATTACTCTCTGCACTGTAAACACACTACAGTATTACTCCTGTCGCCATGGCGAACAACACGCCCACTGAATTCTGCCTCCAACCAATCAGGCTGCTGCACCTCTGCCCTACTGCTTATACAAGGGCACTAATTAGAGCGTGAAATAACGGCTTCTTCGCCCTACGTAGTGCACCACATGCAAAAAAGGAAGCCGTCTGGGATTACAGCCTTGTTCGGGTTTTTTTTCCCTCCTTTGTCGCTCTACGCGTGTGGCGTGTTACACTACCAGCTCAGCTGGTCCTGCAAGACTCCAACTGACTAGCGGCACTAACACGCTAACCTGCGTTTGCTGAGTGTTTGGTTACTATAGCGACAAGTTTAGATGGCTGATGTGACGTAAACACAGAAAAAAGAAACACCTAAAGGGATTTCATTGGAAGTTTCATCTTTTTTTGCATTGTAAAATATTTTTAAAACAGAGTTGCAGCTTAAAAGAAACCTTTTAAAGTCTTAAAGTGGTGGAAGATTTGGGCTATCAGACATAAGATCAAGCTATAGATATATATACAGAGACCTGATATTTTTTTAAAAGGCTTGAGTTCTAAAAACACCATTAAGCGACTTCGAAAACTCAGTTTGCATCATCATTGGATAGTAGCAGTGTCAGTCTTCACCTCACATTTTAGAGCTACGCTTCTGTACTAATCGTAAAACGAAAAACACGTTCACCGAAAAGAGACGAAAATATCACCCGGTCCTTTTCCAAGCTTCATCTGCGCAGGTTCGGTGATCCTGCGTCCGGTGTATCGTCACGTGAGTACGATGTGTTGTGCATTGTGAGATGCTTTTCTGCTCACCACGTTTGTAAAGAGCAGTTATTTGAGTTACCGTAAACTTCCTGCCAGCTCGAGCCACCTGCCCATTCTCCTCTCATCGACAGGACGGCCTCACGCCAGATGTTTTTTGTTTTTTGCACCACTCTGTGTCAACTCTAGAGACCGCTACATGTAAAAATAAAAAATAAAATCCCAGTAGCTTTTGGAATAATCTAAATAGTCCATCAGAATAGTACACGCCACTACACGACAGCCTGAAAGTCCTGGTCAAAGTCACCGAGATCACAGTCTTCCCTTATTCTGATGTTTGATGTGAACATTGATTGATTTGGATCTGTGTGATTATAAATCACGTGGCAGGACATAAAAACAGTTTGAATAAAAGAAGCTATTAAATACATTCAAATCCACAGTATACAGGTACATCAGTGATGTGATATGGCTAAATGTTTTTATTATGACACAATATTTAGCCTGCTTACAGAAACTGTACTTTGAAAACCTTTTTAAATTGAAAATTTATATTTCTTAAACAGGAGAGAATAAAAATGGTTCTAACCTCCAGTAAGTTCCTATAATGACAGCAAACACCAGATGATATTTCTACATAACAGCCCGAAAACCTCACTTCGTCCTGCACTAAACTTTTATAAACCGGTTTGATGTGTTCACATACCGGCGCGCGGCGCGCGCACTCCTCCTTGTTGCGCAACTCGAAGGACTCTTCCTCCTCCTCTTCCTCCTCCTCCTCGTCTCTCCCTCCATGCTCGCGCCCCAACAAACGGAAGCCTCGCGTGCAGCACAGCCACCAGCAAACTCCCCGCAAAGGCATTCAAAAATCCGCGCACGAGCTTTTTTGTTTTGTTTTTGGGTTTTTTTGGTGTTTAACAGCGGCACCTGTGCGCAAAATGGTGGCGCGCAGACATCCGCCCGGCGCGCGCTCCGTTACCGTGGAAACGAAGCACCGTCCGGAAATGCTGAGGCTTCAGACGACTTTGTTAAAATCCATAAGTACATTTTTTCTCCGCCATTGATTTCGCAGAAATGTTCAAATGCGGTAAAGTTTTTGTTATATATAAAAAAAACAGGAAAAAAAGAGTATACCGAAAATGTCTTCCTCGGAAAACTTATTCACTTAATTAGCAAATGAGAAAGAAAACAAAACTGTCAACAACTGCGAAACAAACAAAAATATTTTAATTGCTTATTTAAGTAACAAAGTGCAAGAACGTCACTTCCCCCGGTGTCAGAGCCCAGCTCTCAGCTCTCCCTCTCCGCTGTCCCGCTTCCAGACTGCTGAAAGTTCAGCGTGCAGGAGCGTGTTGGAGAAGTGAGGCGTGGCCTGTTAGCCCACGTGCCATATCCAGTAATTTGATTGGCTGAACCGGCGCACGCCTACAGAATGACCCCGCCTCTTATGCGTTGCGTCACAGCCTGGTTTTGGCAGCAGGCCCGAACATGTCATTTCAGCCATTCAATGCAGCAACGCACTAATTTATTCATAAAAATATATAAATATATATGTATCTGTGTAGTAAGGGATATACAGAGATACAGAGAGAGGAACTGAAAGAGAGAGAGAGAGGAAGTAGCTTTATTGATATTAGTAAATGCTTATATATTTATTATATTTATTTATTTATTGGAGTCATTATGGAGTGTATTATTGATGCATTTTCCATCCTCAAATCCCAAACCAGTCACACAACTCAATTTGTATGTCAGTAGTTTTGTTAAAATTACAGTTTGCATTATGCTTATAACTGTAATGACTTTGTAATAACAACTATGGCACTTTTAAGCAATAGTTAACAGTGCTATCCACTACTGCATCATAATAATAAAATGTAGACTAACTAAAATTATAGACCTTCTGGCTATGTTATCGACAGTACGTTATCGACCCTTTGGGTTCCTTATGTTGAGAAACTAAATCCGGCCATTCCAAAATCTGAATAAGTACATTTAATCCATAACAGTGCAAAGAAAACTTAAAAATGGAAGGAATTTAGGGGACGAATCAGATGTCAGAGAGGGATATGGCAAAAAAAAAAAGTTCTAGAATATATTCTAGGGTGAAACATTAGGGTGGTCTAAGCACATTCATGGGAAAGTGTCCTGCTTTTGGCCCTTGCAGTCCTTTTCCTGTTCCAGCTATGATGTCATTGTTTGAGATGGAGTGCCGTGGAATGCCGAAGTGAAAAGTAGGTAAAGAAAAGTTAGCTTATTTATTTGATTAGTGCGGAAAGGGGGAATCTGGAGCCTGTGTGTGTACTGACTAGAGAGTGTTAAGGCTTGGGTGAGGGAGCAAATGATGAAAGACAGAAAGAGACAGAGAGAGAGAGAGAGAGAGAGAGAGAGAGAGAGAGAGAGAGAGGTGTTAATATGGCCTCCTGAAACATATTTCATGCCTGAATGGAAAGCAGATGGACTTCCAGCAAGGGAAAAGAAAAGGACAAAGGGGGAGGGAAAGAAATAAAGGGGTTTGATTTCACACAAAAAATCTGAATCCATTTTTCTTCCACTTGTCTTGTCACTATTATACCATCTAACATGTCATGAGTGGTCTGTTACAGGTACAACATGCTTCATCAACCAAAAGATCATTATAAGACCATACTAAAAATGAGTTTTTTCTCCATCACATCAGTACACACACACACACACACACACACACACACACACACACACACGGACACTCGATCGCTTTTCCCTTTCTTTCTCCTTCTCTCATGTCACTTCATTTCCTCTTGTTTGCTCTGCTCTGCACTTTCCTCATTCATCACACTTTTGAGGCTTAAAGGAAAAAAATCCACCCAACACTACTTGCATGTTATCTTCAGTTGTGTAAAAGATTTATTTTGTATTGAATTTCTGAGATTACGTTTCCTTTTTTTTCTTTAAGCTTCTTCTTCTTCTTCTTTAAATGGACATGTTATTCATTTTCCTACCTAACCCACAATGCCATTTGACTGCTTGCTGAAAGACTTAAAGATGCAGCAGAGCTTTACTCTGTCCAGCTATCTCATCTGCTCAAATCAGATCAGAGCATTGAGTGATCAAGCTGCTCAAACAGATCAGTGCTTCAACCCTCATGCTAATACCGCCATCATCTCCATTGTGCTCGTCACGTCATCCATCGCTAACTAGCTGGGCCGAGTCTCTGGCATAAAACAGTGTTACTATGTCGTCTAGCTGTGTTGCATTCTGGGACTTTGAGTCCAGTGTTTGCGCCAACCTCACCACTATTCCTCATATGACAATAAATGTCACTGGAAAATGGCGAGTGACAAAAGAAGCACTAAATGACCATGCTGACCATCACTTATGGGATGTGTGAGATATGTTGCAATGTTTTCTCCTTTTAAACGCATTATATATATGCGCTAGTAACTTTTTCTCCCAGAAATAATGACAATACAGCCGAGCTGCAAATTATATTTCAATATAAACATGTTTAATTTGTTTCAGGCTGGACTTTTCCTTTAAACTCTCTCTCCCCTTCTTGTTGCTTTCTCTCCACCTACAAGAACAGATGTTTTATTTTTAGAACGTCCCACTCTCTCTCTCTCTCTCTCGCTCTCTCTCTCTTTCTCTTTCAGTTCCTCTCTCTGTATCTCCTTCTCTCCTTTAATCACTCCCTCTCCTGCCGTCCCAGCCCACGCCATTTTGAAAAAGGGAATTTTTTTACTTCTATATAAGGCTTCTAAGTGAGCGGAGTTTCCAGAAGGAAAGCAACTGTCATTATCCTGCCCATCACTTTGGCCCAAAGGACGTCAAGAGGTGAAGCAAAGGTCCTCCATTCCTGCCTTCATCACGGGCCTACTTCCTCTCACGTCTCATACAACTCCGTGCAGTGTGATGAAACGCAGCCCACCACTCCAGTTTTAATTCAGCTCCGGTAAACGTGGCTGTCATGAGAGTTGAAGGTGTTGCAGTTACAATTAACAAAAAAGCAAAGAGAGTGAGAGGACAGCCTGATTTTGCAAAGTTAATCAGGTTTGAACTTTATCTCCTTCGTGTCCACCACATCTACAGCCAAAAAAAAAAAAGAAAAAACTAAAAGTCGATTTATATCTAAGGTCTAAGGACAGCTGTTAAAATCTGTCAACAAATGTTTAAAATGCAAACCAATTGAGACTTTTCTCAACTGGCAGAAATTATTACCAAAGATGTTCTTATATAGGTTTACACTGGTGCACTAAATTACAAAAGTAGTTCCAGTTGCTTACGCCTTCTTTGCAGGCCTTCACACACAGCTATGCTGGCAAAGCATATCCACATAGTCTTCTTCCTGAAATCGCAAATTTGACTGATTTAGCACTTTTATAACAAACACCTTTGACTAAAGTGATCCAGGTTTCCTTTAAATATAAAATTTTGCTTAAATCTTTGTTTACACAGCGATACGATTCTGATTAGCAAGCAAAAAAACTCAGCTAGTTAGCTTGCTACTAACAACAAACCTTTGTTACTGATTAGATTTCACCCAAAATAGTCATGACTCTCAACTCTTAACGTATTCACTGCAGACGACAGTGACGAAACCGATTCTTCAACATGAATTAAAGAGACAGCTCCAGGTATTGTCCTCTCCTGACCTGCCGTCATGCTGTTTTTCATCCTTCTTCTTGGTTCTCTCACAATTCTGACATTAAGAAGCAGAGCGCACTGAATGACGCAGAAAACAATCCCCACATGAAATCTTATTTGTTTGTTTAGGCTGAGCCAGGCAGCGTGGTGGTGCAGCGGTTAGAGATTCTCTTGAAAAACATCAGAATATTCCTTTAACGTTTACGCGGTTACATAAATATGAATGGAACACTCAGTGTGCCGACAGGATTACATATTATGTGTGTCATTCGCATCGATTTAAAAGGCGACGAGTGAAAACAATCGAGGCAATAATCACAAATGGATTATTAGCGAGAAAGGACAGACAACTGGTTCGCAATACATTAATACATATTTGAAAACTGATGTGTAAATAGGCTAGCGAGGTGATAACGCTGATGGAGAATTAATGTTAGACCTACACCAGATTCTGTCACATGTCAATCAGAGGCTAATAAATGAAATCATATCGAATCATATCATATTATCATATCAGTATCATATTAAGTTCCGCCCCTTGCTATGTACAGCAAATCAGTATGTTGGTTTAAACTTTACCATAAAAAACCTGACATATCAAATTCATACATTGATGGTGTACAGATAGAGGGGACATTACTCTGTTTGAAAAAAAAAGAAAAAAAAAGACAGTATGTATGTGCAGTAGCTGAACCTTTTTTCGTGTCATTGGAGCCAAAGATCACATGTTACACATGGCATATTTTCTGATTTTAGCACCAAATCTGCATTTAAAATCTCATTTTGTTCTGGTAAATGCATCTCTCTCGCCGTAGAAGTAGATCGGAGCCTGGTCCTGTAAGGCCTGAAAATAACCGCCCAGGACTGCTGCCAAAATGGCCGCCAAGTGGACACACTTTACTAGAAAGACTTTAGTAGCACACACTCACACACACAGACACTCGCACACAATGGATTACTTCACCAGTGACTTGGTTGTGGCAAGTGGCAGAAATTTTGGCCCGTGTGGCCAGAACAGTATGTCCTTCCAGACTCTAGTCCTAATTTTGTTAAGAATTCCGAGGAAGGAGCTTACCATGTCTTAAAAAGAACCATTTCTCAAATATATTGGGAGCCTTGTGTTAGGAAGCGCAGAGGCTTCATATTACCGAGTACAATCTGTCCTCTCGGTACAGCCAGGTCTCTGTCCGCTTCAATCAGGCTGTACGCTACAAGCGTGTTCCCCTCACAAACTGTGCTACTGAATGTTTTATTAGTTCCCTAATTTCTAGCTGGGAGTTTCTACGTCATTGTCCTGAAGCTCATTGATATTTATAATACTTCACATGTTTAAAGGTCAACCAAGACATACTGTATCAATCTGCACTGGAACAGGAGCTCCAGGGTGAGTGTAGCTGCTATCAGGGGTCATGACCCCATCTGGGGTCGCCTGAGTGGGGTCACAGGTGATTTTTACAAACTGTTATTTATAATTAAATTTGATGCCTATAAACTTGATGTATAGAATAATTTAAACTAATAATGATCATTAGATTTATGGGCTCATGAACACATTATGTGAAATGCTAGGGTTTGTGGTTCTTGTTCTTGTGTGCATCGAATCAAAGTCGTGAGCTAGATTGGCTGTAACAGCTGAGATGTTGAGATGACGCATACTTTTCCTGACGTTGAGACGCTGCGGTGTGACGCACAAGCCCAGTCCTCTCATTAGACACAGTTAGGCCACAGTTACACACTCTTACACACTGATTCATATGAAGTTAATACAAAGAAATGTAACGTTTGTGTTTTTATGCTCATTCGATACAGTCATTTGTCATTTCTGACCTAGCATTTTGTATTTTTTTTTTTTACTTTTTTTTTTCACACATATATTACAGTACAATTAAATGAAATTGTTCGCATATCCCAGCTTGTTATGAAGTTGTGCTCAGAGTCAGCCATGACATGGCGCCCCTGGAGCAAAGAGGGTTAAGGGCCTTGCTCAAGGACCCAACATTAGCAGCTTGGTGCTCCTGGGGCTTGAACCCACGACTGTGCACTTATTTACAGTAACTGTGAATTTGTAATTTTTCAAAATTATTTATTAATTTATTTATTACAATACAAGGCCTGACCTGTTATTTCTACTAATTGACATTATAGGAATTAAATTGTCATGATTTTTTGCCCCTATAGAGGCCCTTAAGTTGAGAATTCCTGAGCTAACACAGAAGAAACGCTCCTAGCCACCAGTTTAGCATGTGCATCACTGAATAGAAACGAAACACAATACTTCACTTCTAGACACAGACTCCGTTTTCTTTTTCTTGTTATCATTTAGTCACATATCCTGCTCCTTTTTGTCTGACACTTCCTGTGTCCATGACCGTGAGGATATTTGCATGCAGGACGGCTCGTCCACTTCGGTTCGGTTGCTATGGGAGACAGAGAATCCGGCCAATACCGCTGAGTCAGCGTGACAAAAGACAGTATGCTTCTGTGCCTGTCTCTCATCTGTTTATCCTCATCTCTCTCGTTCTCTTTCTCGCTCTCTGTCTCACTCTGTCTCCTGTTATCTAATTCATTCACACTTTTTTTCTCCCTCCTTTCTCACTTTTTTGCTGTTTCTCTCTATTTCTGCTATTCTCTCTTTCTTTTCTTTCTCTTACTATCTTTCTGACTTTCTTCTCTCAATCTTTCTACAGCTATCTCACTGTTCCCTTTACTTTCACCCCCCCCCCTTTTTTGCTTTCTGATTGTTTCTCCCCATTGCTTTCATTTTCTCATTTTGTCTCCTATAGACTTTCACTTTATCTTGCTACTTTCAGTCTGTTTTTTTATTTCACTTTTTCTCTCTGTCTTCTGCTTTCTCTTTCTTTTTCACTTCAGCTCTTTCACTCTTTCTCGCTCACTTTCTCCTGTTCCCTCACTTTCTCTCAACCTGTGTACTGTTTTCCGTCTTTCTTCCTCTCATTCTTCTCTCTCTCTCTCTCTCTCTCTCTCTCTCGCAGTTTTTGTCTTCCTGCTTTCTCTCTCATTTTTTTCATTACTTTCTCACATTCCTCCCCTCTTTCTCCTTCTGTCTCCAAGTATCACTCTCTCTTCGCTCTCTCTCAAACTTCTTCTCATTTTCTCAAGCTAGTTTTTCTTTTCTGTCTTTCTCTAACTTTGTTTCTCTCTTCTCTACTATTTTTTGCTTTTCCTTCCTTCCTTCCTTCCTTCCTTCCTGTCACTCTTCTGCACTCCTTGATGCTTACACTTTCTCCTGCTACTTTTCCTATCACTCTTTAACACATACCTGTTATTCTTCTAACTCTTTCCCTTTCTCCTGTATATCTCTTTTTATTTCTTTCCCCCATGCACTCTGTCTCCTTCTCTGCTCCCCATTCTTTATTTCTCATCATCTATATAAATGCTATTACTTACAGCTAAACTTCATCTACATTACAGGCAGAATACAAAATCTTTTTTTTTTTTTTTAATTTTCTCCAGAGATCAGGCTACGCTTAGTCTGCAAATCCACCTAAGCCTTGACAAGACCGCTGTGTGTGTATCACACCCTGAGTACACGCTGTGGATGTCTGTGTGGATAGAAATTTATAGAAATCCTATAACTGACTGCAAGTTATTACAGTGATCAAGCGTCCCGAAGCCTTCCTAAATCAGTGGCATTTACTCTGAGAAAGAAACAGCAGAAGGAAAAGCAGGAAAGAAAGGGGGATGAAAGGAAGAGGAGGGGGTGTGTGTCACGGAGAGGGCACAGAGGGGGAAAATGAAGCCTCCTTAAACTTCTGACCCCCTCTCCATTTCCCTCTCTGCCTGTTGCCTTTCCTCGCACCTCCTGTCATCAGCTCCCTTTCGCTATCTTTATCCCCACCTCTCCTCTCCTCTCACTAGACACATCATCCCTCGTTCCTGGGTCTCAAAGCCTCACAAGTCCCTTCAGTGCTGCATGGCTGCATGTTGCATGTAGCACAGATCCTGTTAACCCACACCTCATTTCATATTCAGTTCTCTCTCTCTCTCTCTCTCTCTCTCTCTCTCTCTCTCTCTCTGTGTCTTTCCTTTCTTCCATGAAGCTTTCACAGTGTGCATAGTACTTGAGAGAGAAGACATAGTTTTTTTTCTTTCTTTCTTCATAATTAAATGATCTGATCTATGTTGAATAATCCATTCTTTTTCATAACCAGCAAATCATGACAAAAAAAATTATAAAAAAGCTATATAAATAATGCCTAAAACTGAGATTAAGAAATGTGCCCTTTTGCTATGCCAAATAGCCTAATATCACTAATATTACCTAACCTAGCCAAACAACTAGTCAACTGCTAGCAAACTAGCTCACATTTGTCACATCATTATGTGTTTCCATATTACAAGTGATTTATTTAGCTAAATATCCCAAAACTAACAAGATTGTGTACATCAGTAACTTTAGCTATGTTAGCTGTCTTTATGCTGCTAGTTCTTCTGTACAAGCTTTGTCATGACCTAGAGTATCAAAACATTAAACCCAATCTGTGTCAAACACTACTGTTGTTTTAAATTCAAACATATCACAAAACTAAAATGGCGTAAGGAGAGATTGCAAAAACATTCCCCATGTTTCACTGACACTAGCTAGCCAGCTAGTCAACTGTTAGCAAACTAGCTCAAATGAGCGTAGCAAAGTAATATCATTGTCATTTTATGTTGTTGATTTATTTAACAGTGGGCAAACTTGTCTAAATATACTACAGTAATTAAGATTTTGTACATCAGGAACATTAGCTAAGTTAGCTAAACCTTTACACTGCTAGTTTTTTGTACAAACTTTGTCAAGACCCACAGTATCCCTATATGTTTAATTTTAAAACATTAAAACCAATCTATGTCAAACAGCATTATTTGTAATATTAAAATCAAAATGAATATGCTCATATTCTATAGCCTGAATATGATTTTAGTGCTAGAGGCTAGATATTTCAGTATACGAATCATAACTTATCCGTGATAAATTAAACAGTTTCTGTTGCTATGGAAGTTTCTAGGTTGTGGAGCCTGTATTGTTTAATCAGAAAGAGGTTATATGTAGACTGTTAGGAGACAAAAATGTTAAATTTACTGTAGAACCTTCAAGGTTGATATTTGAAGCAGAAACACTTTTTAATGCTTCCTGATTTTTTTGACAAAGGCTCAGTTAGAAAAAACCCCCAAAACAAAACAAAAAAACTCAAAAGGAAATTCAGCAATACTGACTCACACACCAATTTTTAAAAATTCGTTTATAAGTGTAGGGGTACTTCAAAAAAGATCTAAGACTCTGACTCACAAGACAGGCAGATAGCCATCAGTTGACGAATTGCTGCTCCAAGCACTCTGCATGAGGAGAAAACTAACATTCTGAAAGAAATACAAAGCACATTGAGACAAAACATCAGTGCCCTTATCGATGTCATGCATCAGAGTCACAGCAATAACCAAGAGGAAACACAGGCCCATGAACACGCACACCATGATTAAGCATTGAGGGTGGAAAAAGACAAAACAGCGACAGTAAAACAGAGAGAGACAGCGAGAGAGAAAGTACTGTGGCGTCCCCATACTGAACACTAAAATGGGAAGAAGATAAGAGCTGTTGTGAATTAGCTTTATTGGCAAGATTTACAAACTTTCAGCTTTTGCAATAAACAAATCAAACAAGAACAATTAAAATAGCTCAACTAATATTACAAGTGGTTTCTCCACATTCAACAGAAAACGATACCTTTAATGACTACTGCAGTTTCAAAATGAATCAACCCCTTCATGACAAGCATCATTAGTGTTAAGTAGAGCACCAGTTTGCTGTTATGACCTGCTGCAAACGTGACACAAACTTCTGGTGACTGAGTCAGGCGATTGTGACGGCCACTGTATAACCTTCCAGGACTTTTTCTGAAACCAAGCCTTCTTGGACTTTGAGGTATGCTTGGGATCGTTGTCCTGTTGGAAGGTTCAGTGATGCTCAAGCTTCAGCTTCCTCACAGACAGCATGACGTTTTCTCCTTGGATTTCCTGTTACTTGATCGAATCCATCTTGCCCTCCAAACACTTCAGGTTTCCAGTGACAGAAGAAGCAAAGCAATCCCAGAGCATCACCAAGCCACCGCCATGCTTCACTGTAGGCGTTTTTTCTTTTACCATATGCTTTATTCTTCCTCCTCCAGAAATACCAGGCCTGAAATGTTCCAGTTTTGTTTAAATGCTCCACAGAACAGAATCCCAAAACTTCTGTGGCTTATTTATATGATTTTAAGCATATTGTAGCCGACTTTTCTTGTGCTTTTGGGTCAGTAGTGGTGTACATCCTGCATGGAGACCTTCAGCATTTAGTATGCACCTTACTGTTGAAAATGGGACCTTGGTGCCTGCTGCCACTAAGTCTTGCAGCCACTCAAGGTTTTTTGGGTTTTTCAGAAATTTCAGAATTTCAGGTGGCAGATGTTGATAGCTTCCTCTTTCTGCCACATCCAGGTAGTGTAGCCAGTGTTCCTTTAACTTTGAACTTGCAAACCTGCAAGCATACCTCAAAGTCCACCATGGCTTGGTTTCAGAAAAAGTCCTGGAAGATTCTTGAGTGGCCGTCACACTCGCCTGACTTTCAATTTCATAGAAACTCTCTGATGTGTTTTGAAGAAGGCAGTTTCAACACAAAAACCCAAGAATATTAGTGAGTTGGAGGCTGCCCACGAGGAATGAGCTAAGATTCCTTGGGAACGCTCCTGGAAGCTGGAGACTGGCTATGCATCACGTTTGCTGCAGGTCATAACTGCAAAAGGGTGCTCTATCAACTACTAAAGATACTTATCATGATGGCGGTTGAATAATTTTGAAACTGCAGTAGTCATTTTTGGTTGAATGTAGAGAAACCTCTTGTAATATTAGTTGTGTTGAGCTATTTAAATTGTTCTTGTTTGATTTGTTTATTGCAAACAGCTGAAAGTTTGCAAATGTTTCCAATAAACCTAATTTGCAATGGGGCTTGAATAATTTTAGGTGCAACTGTAGGTGTGAATGTGAAGAGTTGTTTGTCTCTGAATTAGCCCTGAAATAGAATGGCAACCTGCCCATGGTGTACCTCGCTTCTCATCTGACGTAAGCTGGGATTGGCTCCAGCATCCCTTCGATCCTTAATGGATAAGCAGAATCTTCCATTTTTTACTCAAAAATGCTATTAATTACATCACCTAATAAGTATACTACTAGCTTCTTTAAAAGGTGCAATAGTTGATTTTTTTTTTAATCTTACTTGTACAAGTAGCCTGTAGAAATATATAGAACGTGATAAAAAAACTGTTTAAGCCATGGCCTCAGGACAAGTGGCTTATGGCTGAGAAAAAACATTTGGAAAGCCATGTAATTGTCTGGAGTGGGCTTCTTGTCAGTCATCTTATAAACGTGCCATAATGTTTATAAAAGCTCCACCCCTTTACTTTGCCTAAGCAAACAGCAAAATTCTCCCGTGAGCAGAAACACACACTATTCTTCAATATCATCCTTGCTAATGCCAATTCTAGTTAGTATGCTAACTTTAGATGAACTCCGTGAGTCACGTTCTGGGGTGGACCTTAACTGTTAGAGACCTAACCTTGACAAATTATGATTAATCATGAATAATGCACCTTTAACAACCAAACCAAAATCACTGAAAGCACAACACTCGTATAACATTTATAATATTATGATTTATACATGCTGAGAATAAAACAGACTGTTTATCAATTTTATTTTATAGTTTATTAAAAACTATTATGTTATGTGGCGGCACGGTGGTGCGGTGGTTAGCACTGTCGCCTCACAGCCGGAAGGTCCTGGGTTCGATCCCCGGGTCACCCAGGGTGCCTTTCTGTGTGGAGTTTGCATGTTCTCCCTGTGCATGC
>JAQMYM010000008.1:2964394-2986327 GCA_030014255.1 Parauchenoglanis ngamensis | reverse complement strand
TCTGTGACCATTGTGAGTTTTTCTTTCATTGCCTGAAGGGTACCAACAATTTTGTCCACGTGTGTATATATATAT
Organism: Parauchenoglanis ngamensis; assembly: GCA_030014255.1. Lineage (NCBI taxonomy): Eukaryota > Metazoa > Chordata > Actinopteri > Siluriformes > Auchenoglanididae > Parauchenoglanis > Parauchenoglanis ngamensis. Next base: position 2,986,252 of record JAQMYM010000008.1, on the reverse strand, counting down.
GTGTGTGTGTATTATTTCCTAAACGGCTTGCCATAATATATATACATAGAAACATGTCAGTGAGTGAATTGGCTACATATATATTAGCCAATCCACTCAGTGACATGTTTCTGGGAGGAAACATGAAAAGGAGAAGAACATGCAGAGGAACCCAAGCTCAGGACAGAAGCAGGGACTCCTGAGCTGGAGCTATTAACTATTTCATTTCATTTCCTTTCTGAAATGTAGCTGAAGGAGTAGTGGGGTGGTGCGGTGGTTAGCACTGCTGCCTCACAGCAAGAAGGTTCTGGGTTCAAACCTGCCAGCTGATTGGTGACTTTCTGAGTGGCGTTTGCAAGCTCTTCCTGTACCTGTGTGAGTTTCCTCCCACAGTCCAAAGACATGCAGATTAGGTCAGCTACTACAAACTACTCTAAATTGCTCATAGGTGTGAGTGATTGTTCATGTCTGTGTTATCCCTCTGATAGATAGCAACCTGCCCAGGGTGTACCCTTAGAGCCAATCCCAGCTGACTTTGGGTGAGAGAAATGATCTCAAGCTAGTATCTTGTTGAGCCATACAGTGGCACGTATGATGTAAGATACGCACCTTGAAAATGAATAGTTGTGTGTTGTTTAGGTGAAATGTCATTAATCGTGGATGTAAACAGAAGTTAGGTGACATAAGTCGTTCTGTTTTTCTGGTACACTGCAAAAAATCATATCTTATTTTCAAGGGAAAATATCATGAATATAAGCAAATCCAACTAATATTTCTATTTATTATATTATTAAGCCTATTTCTAGATATATTTACTCATTTCAAGCAATGTTCTTATTCTATTGCAGATTGTTTTGTTTATTTAAAGCTAGAAAGAAGCAAAATTATTATCCAATAGAAAAAGACGATTTAAGGCTTGAAATTAATAAATATAAAAAAATAGAAATAGGCTCAAAGGTATTTTATTTGTTATATACTGTAATATTCCCTAATGAGATGGGAAATATTAGATAACTTTTTCTTTAGAAAAAAGAGGGATAAATCCATTGTAGAGAGATGACACAGCACACACTCAGCATTTATGTTACATAGATTTAATATTTGAATTAAAAGTGACAGGAAGAGAGCAAATGTACAGACTAGATACATACGTATATATCATGACTTCTGAATTTGTAAATGTTGTCAAGTAGCTGTTTACAAGCAAGATAACACCCTGGGGTTTGGGGGTTATCTCTTACATTGTGCCCCTGTGCAAAAAGCAACTCCTTGAAGACATGCTTTGCCGAATTTGGGGCAGAAGAACATGAGAGCCCTGACCTCAACCCCACTGAACGCTTTTGTGATGAAATAGAACGCAGACTGCATCAGTGCCTGACCTCACTAATGCTCTTGTAGCTGAATGAACACAAATCCCCACAGCCATGCTCCAAAATCTACAGGAATACCTTCCCAGAAGAGTGGAGGTTAAATTGGAACTAGATCTGGAATGAGATGTTCAATAAACACACACATGGGTGTGATGATCAGGTGTGCGCAGTCTTTTAGCCATATAGTGTACCTGTTATTGAATGTCATGACAGTAAATCCTCTTTGGCTTTTATGTCAGTTTCAGGTTACAAAGTTAAAGGCTGTAAAAAGTACTTACTTGTACTTTTACTTACTGTAAAAGAACCAGAAAAAATGTTTGAATGTTCTAGATACAGAAACAGACTCTTGGTGTGTTTGTTGGGTAGCAGAGCTGCAGTTATTACACGCTCTGTCAGAGGGAAGAGAGCTGTTGGGATGTTGTGGGAATCAGGGATGTGTGTGTGTGTGTGATTGTGTGTGTGAGAGATAGATAAGGACCTAGGTAGGGTTTGACAGTACGAATCAATGCCAAGAAAGGGTGAGAATTATGCAGTGTGTCTGTGTAAGAAACGAGACCGCAACTGTGTGGAAAGTGTTATTCTTAAATCTACAGATAGAGCTGATTTTGTCTTCCTATAGTGCACGTTTCCTCCTGGTTGGTGCCTTTCTGAATTATTCATAATCATGTGCCATAAAAATCTGCAGAAAATCCTGATGCAACTGCAAACCTTGTTCAGCCATGTGATATTGGGAAGGAAAGTATATACTTCAGACATCCTCCAGGGACAAGCACGCTCATCTAAAAGATGCTCTGATGTGAGTTCATGTGAGGCAGCTAATGTGGTATGGAGATGCAGACTCAGAGCAAAAGTGCTGCGTCAGCCTGGAGCAGTGGGGGTGATTGTGTGTGTGTGTGTGTGTGTGTATACGTGTGAGCTTGCACATGCTCTGTCAGCACAGAGTGGGATGCAGGATTCTCCTTCACGCCTGCTGTTATCCTGTCCCCTTGGCTTTGACTGTGAGAGATGAAGAAAGCATGAAGGCAGGGCACACACACACACACACACACACACACGCACAGGGAGAGAAAGAGATAAGAGAGAGAGGCAGAGAGGGAGGGCGAATAATTTTAGAAGCTGAAAGAAAGACGACGCCCTTCTGTGAACTAGGAGTGAAAGAGAAAGGGAGAAAGTGGTGGGTCTCTCTTTTAGTATGCAGAGATAGGTGTGTGTGTGTGTGTGTGTGGCATACATAATTTCTAATATGGTCATGTAGGCATCATGTCCCACTTGTTTTTTGAGTGTGCATTTTTAATATACCATCCATCCAAAGTACCTCAAAGAGCTGACACTGGAGAGTCCTTTAATAAACATCATAAAAAAATGCACCATAACAACAACTGGACATTTTTTTAGTCCACTGTGTACATTGTTACTATAGAAACGATAATGTATTAGAATAACACATTAATATAACATTAACCTGTGATTAGTCGTGCAGCTGGAAATACCATCATATCTGCTGTTGTAGAAAAAAATCCAATCAGATCCCGGAATTCAACAGCACTTATGTATAAATAGTATTATACAAAAAATGATGAGTGACCTGCTTGGTCTGATTTCAGAAGTACTTCAGAGGAGACCTAGAGACTCCTAACACTCCTGATATCATCTGTAAATTCTGATCAGTGACAGTGAGTCACCAAAAGGTTGGAAATTAAAATCCATGGACTGCCAAAGAGCCAGTTGGGCCCTTGAGAAGGACTTGAGAATTGATTCTGCCTTATTTGTAAACTACTTAGAATAAAAGATTGTATATTAATATTCACAGATTTAGAGAGGTCTCAAGAGTTATTCCATTTTTTAGGTTTAATGAATGATACTGAGATGATTCCTATGGACACACTCGCCGTATATAATCGATTCACTTTAATACAACAGTGACTCAACAGCGTGAAGAATTGGTTACTACAGACCAGCTGTGCTTCAATGGCAAAGACCCACACACACACACACACACCGCTGCTGTCCTCTCGTACTTCTGCTGAAGGTCAAACACTATCCACTCAGGCCTCTATCATTGTTATACCATTAAAATGACCCTGAAATAAAACGGAGAACAGGCATTTACAAATATACCATCCATCCATCTATCATTTATCCATCATTCATTTGACTACTTAGTCCCTTTTTATTTACAGTTGGCCTATCACTACATCCATCAGTCAACCAGTTTACCTGTAGATTGGTTCCATTAGTCTATCTAGCCACTCCTCAACAGCCTGTCCATCAATAGTCACATAAACTTAAGTCTCCACTAGTGAACCATAAACTTTAGCCAACCCCTTTTCTACCAATTCATTTACCATCCATCCACATTTAACCATCTGTTAATACAAACCTGTTTCCAAAAAGGTTGGGGGAGCTGTGTATTGGTTCCATCCACGTTATCCATCTAGTCACCCAGAACCCATCTACCTATCTATGTCTCCATCTGTCAGCCAATTTTTCCATCCAATCCATCCATCCATCCCCTTAAGCCTTTTTCAATCTTTCTATCTTTTTATTTACTCCATTCCAGTCTTTTTTTCTCACATGGTCTCTTTTTATCTCTCTATAAATTCTCTGCCATACTGAGAGTAAGGGCTGCTAAACGGAGATAATGAGCTGCTCCTTATTCATACAGTAGTAAACGAGTGCTGTCAAGTGATGGAGATGAGAGTTGAGTTTATCAGACTCTTCTGTTTAGATTAGGCTGAATTGTGGTTGCTTCTAATTGAAAGGAGGATTTATATAAGTGAGGACGTGATGCCATACCACAGAAAAAGCAAAGGAGACGGGCCAGAATTTCTGCACACCCATACTCTTGTACTGTAATGCAGACAATGGCATCGATTTTGGGCGTTAACTTTATTGTCCTTAATACAGATGGATGAAAATGGGTTGAAATGAGAATGGGAATTTGACTGCCTTAGACACAGCGACAAGGATTTCTGTGAGAGGTGAGGAATGATTTGTGGTAGAAGTTAGATTCATTTCAGCCCATGTTATGACAAAAAGTAGGCCGTTTACTTGTCGTTGTAATAGCAACATTTCATCATGCGCAGATTTAATACTAAGGAGGGAGTGTCACCTTGTGTCTGGATTGATCTTTCTCCATTACTGTCCAGAAAAAGTAAGAACATTAGCATTCAGTCAGCATTAGAGAGCAGTACAGCTAAGGCAACTTCACCACCACACACTCTAACACTCTAAAATGTCCTACAGCCTTTTGTGCAAGACAATCTACTGCCAGTGACTCTAAAATTAACCTTCATTCTTAAATAATGAGCAAGACTATGTCTTGGAAATCATATATAGACTAGGAAATGGAGATATTTTGTCTTGTCCTGCTTGCCATGGTGTTCCAGAAGCAGTGTCTCAAAATTGCATAGTAGAAGGTTTGGCAAGGGCCCAAGTGTGTTAACTCTGTATACGCTTTATTTGAGTGAATCCCAACAACAAGAACACCTTAATGTAAAGGTAAGGATAAAAACCAGAAAAAAAGAGAACAAATGTGTAAACATGGCTGGAACATAATGATAGTATACATAATGAAAGTATGATAATACTTCACCACTGTATGTTGAATCAACAGAGCATATAATATATATACAAGCTAAGCAAGGACTAACACAGAACAGGTAACAAACCAATGACAAGACAGGGTGGGGACAGAACTAGAACAGAAAACACATGCAGATATTGTTCATCACCATGGGAACAGTGTTGCAAAAGGGGGAAATAACAGCAATCCATTTGCTCGATAGTATTTAAGTGGTGACCTTTACACTTATAATGTAAAACTTTGCTCAACTTGTATTTTATTTGCAATGCTAGTGAAACACATTATCAGAACATATCGATTGCCAAGTCACATTACTCTGTCAGTGTTTGTGACCATATGCTAATTTGTGCTGCTCTTGGTATAGTCTGCTGGTCATTCTTAAAATGAACTGACTGCATCTGTGTTCATTAATTTGTGCATTGTTAGTAGATCACCTGCAGAACTGGCCACTCCCATCAGCATTTAAAAAAAAATTGCTTCCTTTGTAAATCTGGTAAATCTCTATCCATCTATCCATATGTCAATCCATCATATAGCTAACCATTCATCCATCCAGCTAGGCATCCATTTTTGCATCCCTCCATCCATTCATAAAGTTATTCAATTAGTTCCTTTTAATTAACATTTTTAATTGAATCATGTCCAGTATGGTCATCCATGTCCTCATCTCTGCACAATAATGATAACTATGTATCAATTTCTGTTTAACTCATCATCTACCCAGTTAGCTGCTGGACACAGTTTGAAATTGGTTCTCTATTCCCTGTGGAATATCATTATCAAAGATTTTTCATGAAATGGAGAACCCAGAAAGTCTAATGTCATGCAAATGTCTCACTTTATGATGATGCTCTCTTTAACTTTCTCTCTCTCTCTCTTTTTCAGGACCATGTTTAGATCCGATTGTCTCGCCACTCTATGCCTCCTCTTTCTGGGCCTCCTCCAGATACAATTTTCTCTACTCTGCTCATTTTTCCAAACTCCATGGTAAGTTGCCAGATCAGAGGCTAATTAGATCAAGTGCCTGCACTTCCTGCCAATAAAATGTGTAAGCCTTTTAATGAAAATGGCAGAATAAATACAACCTTCATATGTGTGTATGTAGGGAGCAGTGGCTGGTCTCCGGCCCCCGGAGACACACAGCCGTGGCTGCAGATTAATCTGGGTAGAAAGTATCGCATCGTAGCGATTGCCACACAGGGTACCTTCAACTCCTATGACTGGGTGACAAAGTATACACTCCTCTACGGAGACCGTTTTGATGCGTGGACTCCGTATGTCATGAAAGGAGGCAACATGGTAAACTCAGCATGTATTATTTTGTGTGTGTGTAACAGAGTTGGAGTTTTGATATTTTGTTTTGTCAGAGGTTCAGTGTGCCTGGAGGGTTTCCTTCCAACCAAATAGGAGCTCGTAGTTGTTTCTTCTTGCTTAAGATAGCAGATTCCAGGGTCTGAAAATACACAAACTTTATTGCGGTGCTGTTGTGGAAGTTTTATAAATTGTTTATAGGAGCTTTAGGAAGCAACTGACTATCTACATTTAGAATTCTTTTAGGAAGATCCTTATACATGAGATCCCAGGCCAAATCATAATCTTTTTCCATTATTAAGATGATATTCATAATTTGACACTTAAGCATTACAGTTTCCCTTCACTAAGGGGCTTAGCCCAAACATGTTCCAGCATGACTATGCCCCTGTGCACAAAGTGAGCTCCATGAAGACATGGTTCGCCAAAGATGGAAAATCCATGCCAATTCTGATTGCATCCTCGAGGACCCAACATCAGTTCCTGACCTCACTAACGCTCTCTTGGCTGAATGAACAAAATCCCCACAGATACTCCAAAATCTGGTGGAAAGCTTTCCCAGAAGTAAACTAACTCAGGACCGGGATGTTAAAACAACACATATGAGTATGATGGTCAAGTGAACAAATAATTTTGGATCTATAATGTACCTACTGTATTCTGGTTTTCCTATTGGAGAATTCTACATGAGTGAGCATTAAATTTGCAGTAGGCAGAGGACGGTTTGTTTCAAATAGAAAGTTCATTAGAAGGAAGATTTGTTGAAAAATGTATGTTTGTTATATAGATAAAAGTGGTCTTCCATCCTCTCTCTCAGACATTGCCTGGAAACTGGAACTACTACCAAGTGAAGAGGAATGTCTTTAACTATGCCTTTACTGCTAAACACCTGCGCCTCCTGCCTATGGGTTGGAACACGGAAAACGGTGGAAAGATTGGTGTACGGCTTGAGGTCTATGGCTGTCCATATGGTAATGAGTGCTACATAACCATATAAGATGGCGCTCAATGATTCAAATGTACATTCAGATGCATTTGATTTCAATTCTGGTAGTTTTTGGAAAGTCACCACACATGGCAATTTCCATGATTAAAATACATAAAAAACATTTCCATACATTAAATTGTCTTACCTTATTGCCTTTCTCACTTTTAACCTCTGACCTCTTGCTCTCTAGACTCATATGTCATGCATTTTGAGGGGGACGACATGGTGGCATACTCGTTACCTGGTGGGTCACTAAGAACCTTGCAGGACCACTACGCTTTAAACTTTAAGACACTGGAGAAAGATGGTGTGCTGCTATACAGCGAGGGTATCCAGGGAGACTTGGTCATGCTGGAGCTGAAGACTGGACGACTCTACCTGCATATGTCCCTGGGTAAAGAAAGATCAAGGGCTACAGGCATAAGGAAGTGGGTTTTGTGGAAAAGAAATCTGTCGTGTTGATGGTGATTTCACAGAATGTCTGATTTTACAGGAAGCAGTACAGTGCATAACACGGACGGCATGACTACAGTGAGGCTGGGGAATCTACTAGACACACAGCACTGGCACTATGTCACCATCAAACGTTACGGCCAAGAACTCAACTTCACGCTAGACAGCCAGACAGAGAGAGTTCTCCTCAATGGCGAGTTTAACCAACTGGACTTGGATAACCAGGTGAGTTCAGCCATGGAAAATCAAATGGCTGAAGGAATATATTTGGTCCATTTTCACTCAGCTGAGCTTTTCTGATGGAGCAAAACACTTTTCAGCCAGATGAGTCAATTCCTGTCCATGACAAACTGCAGGAAGGCAAATGTTCATTAGTCATTGTGACATACAAAATGGAAAAGAGATTTTATAGAAATTTTAATTTAATCAAAATTACATATAGCTTTGTTTGAAAAAAATGGTGGGAGAAGTTGCAAGGTTAAGGTATGGTACATCTATGAGTTTCATTGATTTCATTTGGAATAACCACAGGACACAACTCTGTCTCTGTCCCAGTGTCACACCAAAATATTAAAATGACTGCAACTTTTATGCAGATTTGTCATACAAGGGACTACATTCAAGAAGCAAATCTGTGCTGGAGCCGGTCCAAATCCGCTAAACGGAAGTGACTGTTATATGGATCTGCAATCTAGGTAGTCTTAAAAGGCAGGCAAAAGGGATAAGCCCAAAATGAGTAAGCAATCAGAAATCAAAAGAAGATGTATAGACAGAGAGCATCAATAGGAAAACAAACCAGAAGTACTGTATCAGAAACATAAAGAATCAGAAATAATGGAATTAGAAAGAAATTAAGACTTCGTAATGAGTTTAGGAAAACCAGGAGAAAATGAGCAATTAATAAAGTAGTATCAGGTAAGAATTAAGATGAACCTGAAAAGGTTTAGTATTCTGATGATGGTGACCTCTGGTGGTGTGGGGTTGAAATGTCATGTGAAACGATGACATCTGGGAAGGCTTGTTAAAATCAGTGTCACTGGAACATTAACTAAGCTCATTTACTGCCCATTTTTCCTTTAGATATATGTAGGTGGCGTGATTGAAAAAGACTCAGCTCACCTCCCAGGTAAGGTCAACTTCCGTGGCTGCTTAGAGAATGTCTTCATCAACGGAATCAACATCATTTACAAGACCCAATACCAAGATCCTGATGTACGGTTCGCTCCCAAAAAGGTACTCTTCTATCCCAATCAGTACTTACGTCAAGGTACTTTAGCTGGATGCTTATTTTGGTGAATTGTCATCCAAACTGGTAGCATAAAGACTAATGAGTATCTTTGAAGAAGGTCCTGTGTCTCAAAACCTTTCTTTGTTTCATCCCATCATAGAAAAAGATGCACTACACATGCCGTGACCTCCTTTGGAGACCCATGACCTTTGCAGGGCCCAACAACTACCTCCAGGTGCCTGGGTTCTTTCGAAAGAGCCGACTGGCAGTGAAGTTCAAGTTTCGTTCTTGGGACTACACAGGATTGCTGATGTTCACCAGGTTTTCTGATGATCTGGGCTCTCTGGAGCTTGGATTGAGTGAGGGTCAAGTCAACATCACCCTCACGCAGCCAGGGAACAAGAGGCTCCGCTTTGCTGCAGGTAACACTCACATCTGACTGCTGATCCACCTGCTGGTTCGAGGACCCATTCTCCAATTAACTGTGATAATATGAAAGGTTCCTGGAACGTTTCTCTGGAAACCTCATATGACAAATCATGCTGGTTGATTTGTCAGTGTGTTAACTTTTGTGTTAACTACATCCCGTAATGCAGTTTTTGGTTTTGCAGTCACATCAAGTTCTGGGCTGAAATGTTGAACAGAAAATTGGTTCAAAAGTTTTTTCAACCATGAAAGCTTCATGTTATAAAATCATAAATAATTATATTTGTACATCCATCCATGCATCCATTTTCTATGCTGCTTATCCATTGTACACTGTATAGCCAAAAGTATGAAGATGCCATGAACATCACACTCATATGTGGACCTTCCCCAAACTGTTACTACATTGCACTTGGAAGCACACAATTGTATGGAATGACTTTGGAAGGGGCTCAAACCTCTCTGGGATGAACTGGAATATAACACCGACCTCAGTGCCTGTTCTCATTAATGCTCTCGTTCACAAATCCACACTCCAAAATTTCGTGTAAAGCCTTCCAGAAGAATGGAGGTTATTATAGCAGCAAAGGGGTTGAGGTCGGGGGGTGATGGGGGGGATCAAGTCCATATTAATGCCCATGATTATGGAATGGGATATTCAACAACAAATATAGGTATGATTGGTCAGATCTCTACATACTTTTGGCCATATAGGGTATGTCTATGTAATTGGATTTCTGTAAATTGATGTTACATAAAGAAAAGATCTGAACTTATCTATAAACAGCAGCTTGTTGTTGCATGTGTTTATCACCAGCCACTAATTTTGTGTGGTTTGTTCCAAGGATATCGTTTAAATGATGGTTTCTGGCACACGGTGGATCTGGCCGCCAGAGACAACTTGCTCTCGGTAACTATTGACGAAGATGAAAGCTCTCCATTGAAGATCACAAACCCGTTCATGGTTCGCACTGGAAACACTTATTTCTTTGGAGGTAAGTGATATTTTTTTTTGTCAGTGAGCTGGCAGAGCATAGGTATGATTCTTTTTATTTTTGGCTCAGGTTGTCCTAAGACCAACAATACAGCACGCTGCGTGACCAAGCTGGCGCGCTTCCACGGCTGCATGCAGCAGATCTTTATTGATGATGAGCCTGTGGACATCGACGTGATGCTGCAGAGGAAATGGGGCCGGTACACAGAACTACTGCTGGGGACATGCGGTATCACGGACAGGTCTGTGTGCAATCTCCTAAACTAGGAAAGGAAATAATATAAAATAAGAAAAAAATAAATACACCACCCTTTGACAGTGTGATTTTTTTTCTTTTTACATATAAACACTGCATGCTCAACTGTGTGTTTTTAAAGCTGCTGGTGCAGCCGCTGGATCACTTTAGCGAGCAATAATAATTAAAGTAATAACGTGCATCACTCAGAAGCGACAGCTTAAGGGCATCACATCATAAACGCATTTATATCCTGTTTAAACACCAGTCCGAGACCTCAGAGTCCATTCCTTATATCATATGTACAGGACTAAATGGCATCTAATAAACAGATATTCATCTTGTAGTTGTTTGCCATGCACTATGGATTATATTTGATGTTCTTCATACAGTAGATAGAAGTAATCTATACTGTACAGTAAATCTGGTGTACACTATTGACATCAGTGCATGCATGTTAAAGGCCCACATCTATTAGCAGAAATGGAGAATAATAATGGTATTCATAAGTATATTTTCATTACTGTTTAATTACCTGTAGCTACAAATTGCAAGCTTAGAATGAGCCCTTTTTCATGTTGTGCCGCTACAGTAACCGAGAACGGACAAACCTCTAGAGAGCACCTTCTGCATTCCGCGTTTTTAAAAGTCGCAGCGTGAATCCGGAAGGAAGCACCGGAAGGAGAAGGAAATAAAAGGGAGAAGGAAGATGAGGAATCAGTGTTTGCTATTAAACAAGTTTGAGAACTTTTGAGAAAATTTAGATAATAGGGGGTCGTATTTATTATTTAGCATGGAAAAAGCAAAGGAGTGTGAATGTAGTTGGAAGTACGCTTCGGGCACCTGTACGGCTACCGTACGTTCTAATATGTGCTTGGAATGGGAGGGGTATGGTCGGTGAATCCTACATAGTGGACATTTAACACATTTAGGACAACACAAATAGTGTATAGGCCATGACAGAGCAATGCAAAAGACAAGACACCAAACATTTTGTTATACGGGTCACAATTCACTCACAATTGTGAGACAACTCGACTGCTACATTTAAAACTGAAATATACAAGTCAGCTTACTCTATACATTTATTATATAAGCTAAACGGTTACTGACTAACTCAGGTTGCTGTGAATAATATCCTGTCTGTCAGTGAAAAAGGAGCACCGCTAAACAAATTTTATATTATGGTTATTAGTAGTGAGAATTCTGACTTTTTTCAGTGAGTCAGATCATTCGACTCGGCTCATCAACAAGAGTCGACTCGTTTTGTTTCCAAACAACTCATTGCCATATATATTGACCTTGTGAGTTTTCTCTTTGCCTTACTCTGGTTGAAATTGTTTCATGATTATTTTTAACTCTATTTTCAAAACAACATTACACGGAATTGGATGTGTTCAATCAGTTTTAAATAAAAATCATTGTTAAAAAAATGCCAAACTATACATTGGCATTCAGTAAGCATCTTCTCATGTTATTAATGTTATTTGTGTGGCTGTGGCTGTGCTTCGTGAAGCAGATTCATTTCTATTTATATTGCCAATCATCTTTAATGAAACACTGATTACACACAGTATGTCTTCAACAAGAAGCAGTGTAGCAGATCCTTCCTGTCATGCTGCTTGATTCACACAGCTGCAAATCACCCCCCCCCCCAACACACACACACACACATCACACCATTCATGCAGATGTTGAAAAGAGGTTTCCATGGAAGCAGTTTGATTAAATGACACTGCAAGAATGAAGGCGTAGCCTACATCAACACCATCACCGATTCAAATGTGGCTTATTCAGCTGACTCTCTGATATGGTGTGTGTGTGTGTGTGTGTGTGTGTGTGTGTGTGTGTGTGTGTGTGGTGCAACAACACTTCTTTAATGTTTTGAACAGTGTACAAGTACTCCTGTTTTATTAAAACACCTATCTGCTCATCCTTTTTTCCTAAATTATTCAATGCGTTTTTCCAACTGCTTTGTTTCTCTAATGTTTCTCTGATCTAATGGATCAGCATTTTTGTCTTTAATGATGGCCATTATGTCAGATTAGGCCATAAAGTGACATAAATTGTTGCCGTGTCTTGGCTGGGAGACAACAAGTTTGACCTCGGCTGATCATCATTCACGTCTTTGCGAGTCATCAGAGAGGAGAGTCGAGAAGTTGTCAATCATGTCTAAAAAAGTAACGTCAAGGAACACATCGTAGGAGTCGTCAGACTAGACGAGATTTTCATTTTCCATTTTCATCGCGGTGTCATGGGGAGTCTCAGACGCCACATCATTTTTCTTCAATTATGTGGCACTACAAGGACAGTCATTGTTCCTGACGTTCGTATTTGGGCCCGACGCTGGAAATCGTGTCAAAATTAGGCTAAATTTGTGTAATAAGTCCCCGAGATAAAAAGTATGACATTCCTTATGGTGTTCCTCAGGGTCTATTGCTGGTCCTTTATATATAAGAAGTTACTGAGAACAAAGTAACTAGCTCAGACCGAACACACACAAAACCACAATAGGTAATGCAGGTTGACGCATATAATGTCAGCGATTTGAGAAACAGACTTTTGGTATGTGTTGAATATCCAAGTTTTGACTTTGTTTTGCTACTTTCACTTTGATTCAGCTCCTGCCTCTGATATACCTGATTGTCTACTGAAGTCTAGGTCTTTGTATTTGTCTGCTTGAATTGTGCTATAAACCATTCCCTGCTTACATCCACTGCCCGCCTGGTTATCTGACAGATAGCACTATGGTCCCAAACACTCTAACACACTGCATGCCCATATTAATCACCTGGAGGAATAGCTATTCTTAAAGGAAATGAAGATAAAACAGAAATTCTTGTTGCGCCCCATAGTAATAGGGAAAAAGGTCTATTTTCCTTCATTCACTTGAGAAACATGACTTATGCAGGACTGTAAATCAGTTTTCATGCTGCTTAGAAGCTTTCTTGTGCAAATATATCTTTGGTACACAACTCTGAAAATAAATTATTGACTTTTCGTGCTGTTCTGAGTGTACTGCTGTATCAGCCGGGCTATAGGGGTTGATTTATGGGATGGGGTTTTTCAGGTGCTCTCCGAACCCATGTGAACACGAGGGCAGGTGTGTTCAGTCCTGGAATGACTTCCTGTGCGTTTGCAACAACACGGGCTACAAAGGGGAAGTGTGCCACAACTGTAAGTGCCACATTCGCAACGCTTTACTTTTTAAATAAATAGTCTCATACTCCATTTATCTTTCCTCACAGTGTCCTTCTCTTCTCAGCTGTCTATAGAGAGTCATGTGAGGCCTACAGACTGAATGGGAAGTATTGGTCAGGCAACTACACCATAGACCCGGACTTGAGTGGCCCACTCAAGCCTTTCACTGTCTACTGCAAGATGAAGTGTACGACCACATTTTCTCCTTCATCATCCTGTCAGGGTTGCGTCACATTTCAGGGCTAGATCAGAAATAGTGGAGCTAAATTAAGGCTAGAAAATGAAAGGTAAGTAGGGGTATTAGAACTGGAAGTAATGGCTAGAACCTGGCGAACCTTGAAGTGATTAGCATAACAATAGATAGAGCATGGTCGTAGACACATAAATCAACCAGGCAGTGCTACACTATGAATCATAAAGTAAGAACAATTAACACTGGCCTCATGATTTTGGTGTGTAGCACAGCTGGGTCCAAGGTTCGATTCTGCAGTCTGGTTACTGAATAAGCAGATTTTAATATGTTTTCCTATTGTTTCCATGGGTTTCCTCTGGGTCCCACAGTGTTCTCCCACCTCCCAAAAAAAAAAAAACATACCAGGAGGCACAGTTATTAATCCAAATTGGCACCTCCCAAATAGTTATGAATGAATGTATGAGATATATTGTGATGGACTGGCATCCCATCCTGACCCATATTCCAGCCTTGTACCCAGTGTTCCTTGGGTTGGCTCCAGTGGGTTGGGATTGGCTCCAGATCCATCATGAGCCTGAGCAGGATAAAGCATTTACTGAGGATGAATGAATGAATAACAAGGGGTAGAAATGAGATGCAGGTGTTCTTAATATGGCTAGCCAGACCATTAGGTACGTACGTGTTTCAGGGATCAGATCAGTAGCATTTTATGTGGATTAGATTCCTAATCTACATAAAAATTCATCTAATGCTGCAATACATCCTATACAAACATATACTGAATCTCAAATATCGGCGGCTTCATAGTGATATACTGTGTACTCTCATTACAAGGGGTGCAACATAATGTTGAAGAACCCAGTGCACAATATGTCCACTATAATTAATGTTTGTTGTTCATTTTAAACATCTTGAATGTACTATCAGTTGATACTGTATAAAAGGATTCCATAAATACACATAGTAGCCCCTTTTCCTACTATTAAAAGTTTAAGAAGTGGTTCAAAGTCAACCACTGTATCTTCAAATATTCTAATGTCTCCCTTGACTCATTTTTTTTAATGCTCAAGAATAATTAGTTTAATATCCCATTTGCGTAAGTAATTTATTCACACTTAATTGACGCTAGATGTCCTGAAGTCCGTGCACTCAGCCTATTTCAGAGGTTAATTGTGTTTTGTGCTGTTATTTTTAACTAGATGAGAGAGTGCGGGCAATTAAGCAAAGTCGTAATGAGCTAATCAAGTGCTAGAAGACTAAACACATGTCTGTTTGCTCCCGACATCAAATGGAGCCCAAATTTGGCCCAGATTTGGCCCAAATGGAGCCCAAATCAAATTTGTGCTAGTTACATTTGTACAAAGTTATACTGTGATGCGCCATATATGTACACTCAGGTAGCCAACATGACCTGAATTCTAGAGAAAATGGCTGACATTATTATAAGAAAACTACTTAGACATGAATTTTAACGTACAGTGCAGAGCACAGATTGCTCCATTAATAGTAATCTACTTTTTAACATCCTTTTTCCTATTTTAGATGGAAGACCTTATAGTTTTTGGATTGGTCGACATAATGAGAGTCACGAATACTGGGGTGGATCTTTCCCCGAGAGTGGGAAATGCGGCTGTGCCATCAATCACACCTGCACTGACTCCAAGTTCTGGTGCAACTGCGATGCAGATTATCGCCAATGGTAAAAGAGAGAGAGAGAAAGGAAGAGTAGGCATGAATGAATATATGAGCGAATAAGTGGGTGTAAATATAGAAGAATCTTCAAAAATTAGCAAATAATTGAATGAAGAAGACTAAATTGTGCTTGTACTACCATTAGACAGCATTAAATTGTATTTAGGGAGGTTATTCAAAATAAGGGTACTTGCAAAGACTTTTGGGTCAACACGCATGCTAATTTGCTGCTTGTCTGTTAAACAGGTATGCAGATAAGGGCTACCTGATGTTCCGAGACCATCTGCCTGTCAGGAGGGTTGTAGTTGGCGACACAATCCGCCCCGGCTCAGAGGCACAGTTCACCCTCGGACCACTGCGCTGTTCTGGAGACAGTGAGTAATCTGCAGCATGCTCTAAAAATAAGCAGTGTATAATTTTGTTGCTTGCCAGATCATTTCAAAATTTTCTTGCTATAACCAGCTGTATTCAGTATAGGCTACTTTGACAAAAAAAAAGCTGCAATAGCAGCACACCTGGAAGAATGTATTATTTACATTTATAACATTTGGAGGACACCTTATCAAGGGTGACTTTTTATTTATCTTGTTTATACAACAGAGCAGTTGAGAGTTAAGGGCTTGCGCAAGGGCAATAGCAACTTGGTAGTGCTGGGATTTGAACTCATGACCTTCCAATCAGTAGTTCAACATCTTAACCACTGCGCTACCACAGCCTCTAGCGTAAAAGCACATTCCATCGACCGGAGGTAGTTTTGTGTAAAAATGGGTCATAAAAAGGACTTTACAATGCAGGAAAAGGGTATAATCTGGAAAATAACAGATAGTTCAACATGTTTAATAGGATACACTTATTTGGAACAGCAAATGAAACACTGACATATAGGACTATGCAAAGGTCAGAGAGTGCCAAAATGTTTTCAATCATATGGCCACTCAGTCCTTATTGTTCATTATTTGGTCTGACCTTTTGTGACCTTTGTATGATTTTCTGTTAAATACATTTTCCCATCATTATTGTCCATGATTGCTATTGTTTGGAAACCACACAACAGTACAAACAGTATGAAATCTGTAAATGTTTTATTTGTAATGTTGAACTTTGATATTGACCTCCATACATAAGTCCCTCATCCATCCATCCAGTCTGTATACCACTAATGTGCCAGGGTCGTGGGAAAGCTGGAGCCAATCCCAGCTGACTTCAGGCAAGGTACACCCTGGGCAGGTTGCCAATCTGTCACAGAGATGAACAACGATTCACACTCATGTTCACACCTATGGGCAATTTAGTGTAGCCAGTTGACCTAATGCAGATGTCTTTGGAAGTGGGAGGAAACCGGAGCACCCTGAGGAAACCCACAGTGACACAGGGAGAACATGTAAACTCGTACTATAGATTTTTCCATAATTATTGTTTGGCACCAAATAATTAACAGTAAGTACAGAATGGTTATTTGATTTCAAACAACATGGTGGTCTCTCCCAAGATGCTGGTGGCATAGTTATCTGACAGGATTGGTACTTTTAATAACACAAGGAAAGGCATTAGGACGGTATTAGTCCAGGAAGCATACTTTATATTTTCATTACTGAAGACTATTTAGGGTTTGTGTCTTGCTCTTATAGGGAGTATCTGGAATACGGTAGCCATTACCAAGCCCACCCACATGACCTTTCCCACCTTTAAACCTGGGTCCAGCGCTGACATCACCTTCCACTTCAGGACCTACCGCACCAACGGGGTCTTCCTAGAAAACTCAGATGACCATCTGCGCAACTTCATCAGGATCGAGCTGAACTGTAATTTTTTAACCAAAAGCAAATAAAAAAATACAATAAGTTTTATAAAAGTGTAAAAATGCCCATCTCTGTGGACGTTTTCATAAACAAGAGCACTAAACATAGCACGCATTCACAGCTCTTGTTCTTTGTCTCTCACTCTTTCTCGTTCTCAGCAACTACCGAGGTGGTGTTCATCTTCATGGTGGGTGACGGGATTAGGAACGTGACCCTGCGCACCATCAAACCTCTCAACGATAACGAGTGGCACTATGTGGAGGCTGAGATCAATGTCAAAATGGCACGGCTCAAAGTGGACTTCTATCCTCCTGCTATCCATAAATTCCCTGGCCAAACCTACATCTCCATGCAGTTCACTCAACCTCTGCTCGTAGGTGCGAAAGCAAGTTAGGGTGGCTTTTGGTTTATGTAAATGTGAAAGGCATCACCAAGAAAAGCTTCAGGTCTCCCATAGCAGAAGTGTTCAGTTTTATCTGCAAAGGGATGGTATATGGCTGCAGGTTTTCCTGTCAACCAAGCAGGAGTCTATGGATGGAATATTCCAATGCCGAGTGAATTGCAATCACAGCAGTGAAAAAACAAAACAACAGTCAAATGTACCACATTGAAAAGCAAAACCTCCACTGCATTGCTTTTATGTTGCTCCTCTCTGTGGTGGTCAGATATTTTTAATAATTTAAACTCTGAAGACTTTTTTTCCCCCCTATATGCTCTGTGCACAGGAGCTGCAAATCACACTCTGAGGCCCTTCTTGGGTTGCTTGCGTGGCCTGCGAATGAATGGCGTCCCTGTGGATCTGGAGGGGAAGGTAGACGAGCGCAGTGGGATCCGGAGGAACTGCACTGGAGCGTGTCTTAACGCCTCCATCCCCTGCAGGAATGGAGGGCAGTGCATTGACGGCTACGCCGCGTACACCTGCGACTGCAACAACACAGCCTTCGACGGTTATTACTGCCATTTAGGTGAGTCCTCAACTTCTTTTGCACAGCATGTCGTTATGGAGGTCCTGATAACTTAACCGTAACAACCAACTTCATTCTGTAATTCTGGTCCATCACAACACTCCTGTCTGCTCTCAGACATAGGAGGGTTCTTTGACGTGGGTGCTTGGCTGCGCTACGACATCCGTAAAGAGCCCATTTCAGAGGACGCCTGGTGGGCTAACTTCTGGATCGAGCCGCACTGGCACAACTTCACTCTGGGCTACAACACCACCACTGATGACATTGAGTTCAGCTTCAGCACCCAACAGACTCCAGCTGTGCTGCTGTACATCAGCTCCTTCCACAAAGACTACATTGCTGTGCTGCTCAAGAAAGATGGTACTAATTCATGCCTCTTACAAGCTCTTAAAAACTCCTTTACCCAATCATCAGGACAGATATTATATTAAGGCTGCTGATGATGTCACTTCCTGTCCAGGCACCCTCTCCCTGAGGTATCGTCTGGGTTTAATAACGCACAAATTTCAGCTGACCACCAGGAACCTGGCGGACGGCTTCCCTCACTTTGTCAACATCACCAGGCACAATTACACCGTATGGACCCAGGTATGATTTCTAATGCATCGCAAATATTTCTACAGTGCAGGAATTTAACGAAAAACAAAAAAAAGTGAAGTACTGTACCGTCCACATCAATGTACACTGAAGTCTAGGTGTGTTGTAGGTGGATTATATGGAGCCGTGGGTGGAGAGATTAACTCCCGGGGAGATTCCCAGATTTGACTCACCGAAAAGTATCTTTCTTGGTCGCGTCATGGGTAAGATAAAGACTGGCTGTCATTTTGTTTGGTGTCGTTTGTGTTCTTCAAACACACTCACTAACTAAGTTTAAGCTTTAAAGCTAGAATATGTAACTTTTGGAAATTTGGGCATTGGAGAACTCTCTTTTTTAGGGACTGAATTGTATTACATCACAGCAATGTTGCTTTCTGCTTGGTCAGGTGTTGATTAATTTTCTATAACAGCAGCAGTATTTTGTAAGAAGAACTTTTGAACTTTTAAGGAAGTAATCTCCAGTGTGTTCTTTTCAATTTTCCGACCCGGGAATGTCTTCAGGACTGAAAGGTTTCCAGACACGCTTTCCAATTTTTTCTGTAGCAAAAAAAGATAAACTGCTTTGTTGCTTTATAATCATTGAGAGAGGAATGAAGAGAATGGTTATAGCGACTTTAACAGGAACTAGCTTGTCTCAGGGACAATCCACAACATTAAATGTAACTATAAATGTTAAAAAGCAGGACGTGATGGCTAATTGCTGTGCTATAAATGAAAGAAAACTCTTGGGGATGCTTTTATTGGCAAATAATCAAACACGGGGCGGTAATGCGGTAATAATCAAGCTACCGATTAATGTTTAACATATAAAGTTACATATTACTCTTTTAAGGCAGTTATTTATTGACTAAGAATAAGCTGGTTATGTTCAATTAAAATGTGTGGAATGATTTATACTAGAGATGATGATTTTCTCTGCTTGTTTTTCTCAGAGGTTGGTGATATCGATTATGACATTCAGCGACACAACAGTCCAGGCTTGGTGGGCTGCCTATCGGGGGTCCGTTACAACATCTTTGCACCGCTGAAGGCGTATTTCCGGCCCAACGTCACCAACCCACCTGTCACCATCCAGGGCTACGTGGTGGAGTCTAACTGTGCTGCGTTCCCTCCTGTCTTAGGCTACGTGCCCTGGGAGGACGACCCCTGGTTCACTGGACTGTGTAAGACTATCGACTTTTCATCTCTCTTGATGAACATGCGTTTCAAAAATGTTTATATGTTTCCTGTTAGCAGCTCATTTTTTTTTAAATAAATCAACTTTTTCTGTTAAAATGCTCTACGTAATAATATCATTTCCTCCAGAAAATCCTGTTGTTGTATAAGTTTTACTTTGTGGGATTTAAAGAAAATCACAAATTGCTTGCATGTGTCTTTCTTTTTTGGCAGTACTTTGCGACATCTTTAACAACCTTATGTGATAGAGTCAGGTTTTATTGCTCTATTTAAAAAACTATTAATGATGATTGCTACTTTCACCTATATTTGTTTAATTTAAAAAAAATATATATTTTTTTACATAAAATCCATTAAAAAAATATGGATAATGGTAAATATAAATTGCAAAATGCCAAATTATATAGTAATATATTTTGACGTTGTATAATAGTAATATAAACAGAATTAAAATGGCATTTTAAGTAAACTAATTAAATAGTCTGTGATTATATATCCAATAGATATTTTGCTTCTTTTCAGTCTTCTATTATATTCACGATGATGTGACTCCCCCCTGGATGACATGTAAGTGTTCATAATTTCCAGAATCTTTATTAATTTTCCAGACACTATATGCAAGTTTGATGAAAATGTCTCTGCTCTTCTGGATAAGCGTGTTGTTAATTCTCCCAGTCATACCACAGACGCATCTCTTTCTCTCCACTGTTTTCTCTTATCTGTTTGACCTCTTTCTCTCTCTTGCTTGTTTCTCGTTCTTTCTTGGTCTTTCACTCACAGTTTTTCAGAAATTAGATTAACAAATAGCTTCATTGCTACTGGCATCTGTGTGAAAGTTATGTACTTAAAAAACCCAACCCATTTTGATTTATACTATGAGTTATTGTATTTTATGTACGCCCTGAACTTCAAGATCTAAAAATGTTTTTGAAGTGCTTTGTCATTATTTTGACTAAGTAATTAATCTAGGGTTAGGGTTAGGGTTAGCTTAAGCCCTAACCCTAACCCTAGGCTAACCCTAACCCTAGTAATCTATTATTGTGTCTTACTAACTTGCTATTTCAAGATATTATCTCATTATTGTGTCTTACACTTTATTTTGTCACAGTAACTCATTAATTCAAGATATTATCTCATTATTGTGTCTTACTAACTCATTAGTTTGACTTAGTAACTTGTTATTTCAAGATATCTAATTATTGTGTCTTACTAACTCATTATTCTGACCCAGTAACTATTTATTTCACGATATTATCTCATTATTGTGTCTTACTAATCCACTATTTTTGACTAAGTAAGGCTTTAACACATTATCTCATTATTTTGACTACAGTGCTTCCGTAGTATTTTATTATTTTTATTATTTTATAATTGAACAATATTTATAGTAAATAAAAATTTATAATAAGAAATAAAACACTTGGAGCATGCAGTTCTAGGAAAATAGTCAACAACAGGGTGGTGTTGTGGAGTTATTGTTTTCACCCCAACTTTGCTTATTTTCCAATAACAGCGAATCCCCAAGTGTTTTATTCCTCTAACATCAAACCAATTTCTATTATTAATTAAAGATTATAATATTGTACTTAGGTCCTGGGTTTGATCCCCGGGTCACCCAGGGTGCCTTTCTGTGTGGAGTTTGCATGTTCTCCCCGTGCATGCGTG
>JAQMYM010000008.1:2944103-2959808 GCA_030014255.1 Parauchenoglanis ngamensis | reverse complement strand
TCCACAGCGGCCATTTTACACAAACTCTTCATGCCGAGTTTATTACAAGTGCAGCTCTGTATTAACACATAAACTCAGCTCAGCTGGTTAAACTGCGCTGTAGCGTGTGGAGGAGAGGAGCTGTCAGTAACTCCCCAGGTGAGGATCAACACCCTGTCAGTGCTGCTCCGCTCCGGGGGATGGGCTCCGGGATGGGACACACTCAGCTCCGAGTTACAGTACACAATAGCAACAAAAACAAACAAATAAATAAATAAATACAGAGCGAACATCTCGCGCATGCGCACTTCACTTTCACAGCCAGGGGCTCTGTAGTGTTTCCCACTCATCTGACCACTTATTTATTCTTCTCTGCTGTTAATATTTTATTCACATATACACAAATCATATCCTAACCTATAGAGCCCCTCAAAAAAGCTTTTAGTAGGAAAAATGAACAATATATGATCGTAATAACACAAATGAAAAAATA
This sequence comes from Parauchenoglanis ngamensis, assembly GCA_030014255.1. Taxonomy (NCBI): domain Eukaryota; kingdom Metazoa; phylum Chordata; class Actinopteri; order Siluriformes; family Auchenoglanididae; genus Parauchenoglanis; species Parauchenoglanis ngamensis. The sequence goes on along the minus strand of JAQMYM010000008.1, from coordinate 2,959,336 downwards.
AAGTACAGTGTTAGCATTCACAAGACTTAGAAAATGTCTATAGTGTGAGAGAGAGTAGTGTGTACATGATGTCACATAAACAATATATATTAATGTTATAAAATAGACATCCTGTAACACAACTGTGTTTAAAACCCTGTAAGAAAAAAACTAATGCAATTTGTACCATTTTACAGTTTTAAAGATTCAGTTCAAATTGTTTCTAAATTAGTTTTTCACTGTTAAATAAAAATACTGATGTCTGCAATATATCATGCAGTATATTGTGATGTAATTTATCGCATAATTTTGATATTATATTGATATATATTTTCACAATATAATGTCATATTGAACAGCCCGACAGGGTGGGGAAACACACACACACACACACACACACGCGCGCGCGCACAGTAAGCGTTTATCACAAAGGGGAATGTCAGTACTTCAGCATTAAGAGAGTAATCCTGCACTAAAGTAAAGCCACACTGGGATTTCATGTTGCTGCTTCTGTAAACTGCAGGACTGATCTCATGGTTCAGAGAGAAAAGCAGAGCTGAGATTAGATTAGTTTAAAGCTACAGAGCAGTCGTTCCTGTTAGAAATGCAAACAAAAAACAAACAAAGTTATCACTTTCAAAACTTGTGATTTTCTTTTGAGATTCTCACCCAGGAAATTCTAAACCTCACCAACCCCATTCTAACTCTGTGTCCTGAGACGCGTTTCTGCTCCCCGTGGCTGTAAACAGTGTTTACCGAGTTACTGTATCCTTCCGGTCACCTGAGTGTAGCGCATGTGGTTCTGCACTCAGTGAACACGCGCACCTCCGAAGAGTTATCTCTGCGTTTACTAGAAAAATATATAACAGAAAAATACAAAGTCACTCCTCTTATGCTGCACACAGTCAGACCCTACAGCATACGGGAGAGACAAATAAAGGAACACGCTTATACATCAGCCCCATACATGCGATAAAAGAGAAAAAATTTCCACAGTGCGACTTAATTCATTATAAGCGCTTTTACGACAGTTAATAACATTCAAATCTCTGACGTCACGGTAAAGACCACGGGCGTCGCTAAAGTAAAACTTCCGTTACACTTAGCACTTCGACACGATAACATTTAGTCCAAAATACAAGTCGTGGATTCTAAACAATTTCCCATCGACCTCCAAACACATAGCTCAACTCCTAAAAATGTGATTTTTAGATAAATCTATCAATTTATACAGTATAACCAACGTAATTAATTACATTCCTTTCAGAGCTGGAAAAACGCAGCTCTCTCCCTCCATCCAGGTTAAGCACTGAAGCTCGCGCTTTGGCCTAGCCCATTAACCGCGAGAGAAAGGGTGGACCCGAATCTCGAAAATATAGTACATAACAGAAAACAACAAATGTACATGCACACAGCTTTGATTCTATCAAAGAACAATTTTCCTTCCCAAATACTTTGAACACAACACTTTAACTCGCCATAAAACTCAATTAGGATAACCCATGTTTCCCCCATTCCTTACTACCGAATGGTACAATCCTCCCGCAGTACCGTTTCCACACACAAGGAATAATACAAACAGTAACAGGGGCATAGAAAATAATACAATCAATAAAACACAAATAAAATAAAGACTGATGGTTTATGGAATTACAACAGAGATTTTTCACCCCATCACATCTTCCTCTGATGTCATCTTAGGGAATTCTTCTTGGAAATTGTAATACAGTACCAACCAACAAATTGGCACCAGAATCACCAAACACATCACATATATTTGTATATAAAAATTTGTAATGTGTTTCAAGGTGGAGTTTTTCTTTAAGCTTAACATTAGTTATTGATCTTAACATTAGTATTTTTGCTTTTGCACCGAATTTGGTGGAGAGCTCACAAGTTCCGACCTCACAACAATAATTATTAATGTGTTTCTCAAGTGAATAATTTGGTAAAGTGACATGCTTTTACATAATAGTATTAGTAATGTTTGCGGTAAACCTATATTTGCCTCTATAATTGGTCTCTGAATCTATTTGTAATGGACATGCTAACATTAGCTCCAAACAAAATGCGTTAAAGTTATAAAGTTAAAGATATTCCAGTCACATGATCTTATTTTGTTTTAATATTAGGTAATTGGTTTTTTTTTTCAGTTTAGGCTTAAAGAATGTCATGTGAATAATAAGTACACCTTTTTAATTCAGTGGTTTTGCTAACAATTTACAGCAATTAATTAGCTAATTTCTAAAAAAGTTTCGATAATTGGATAAAATCAGCAGACCGCATGATAGTATTACATGTTATTATTATTCAACAAAAAGAAATGTAAAAATGCAGAAACCATGTAGGAATAATGCAGTTCAAGCTTTTTTGCTTCAGTAGGAATTAAAACAGTAAATACCAGACAGTTGCTGCTAATTAAAGCCATCATCATGACATCATCATGACCCCCTCTAGAAAAGCAGAACAAGTTGCAGTTTGCCTCTTCCCAGCTGAAGAGAAACGACATCTGAAATATTGCTAGGTGCTATGGGGTGTTGAGTTATTCTGCAAGAAGCCAAAGTTGGCCATAATGAACACAGAATATCACTAGATACACCTCATATGAGAAGATAGTATCAATGGCAAAACGAAGCTTTCTGAAGCACCGATTTTGAAGTGAATGAACCATGTGAAGTGAACCATGAAAAATGGTTCATTACTCGAAGCTTTTCTGAATGGTGAACGAGTGACACCTGGTGGTCAAATAAGCGAGTGTAGTGTGTCAAATTTCACACAAACAGCCAAATAGGCAAAATTCCAAGTGGACTTTAATGCCTGATGACCATGAATGTACCGGTTAAATAAGTGCTTCTGGACTGGGCAACCTTTGAATTAACGGGTAAGGGGCATTTGCTTTAGAGAATAAAGCTTTAGAGAATACAAAATGTACTGCAAGCTCATGTACGTGTGAATACACAGCCTTCTGCATAGAGCAGAACTTCAAAGGGTCTTCAGAATGCAGAATTTTTGAGTTCTTGAGGTACTTCCGAACCTATTGACCTGTCTGCATCATTGTCCAGAAGATTCCACAGACCTGCAACTAAAATGCCAATGTATGAATCATTGTATCCACTATGCATTCTTCACTGTGATGATTCTGATGATACGTCCCATAATCAGTCTAATTTAATTTCAATGTAAAAGATTGCAACAGTACTGGTGTGCATTACAGCACCAACTGAGGTTCCTGTTGGTTCTGGTTCTGGTGGATAGATGCATGTGAGTGTGAATGGGTTTTGTTGGACCTCTTGTAATCTAATGGTGGAATCACACTCTGTTGTAAGGTGTTTTACATCAGCCTGAGCGTTAGATTTTATAACACTAACCAATCTTGGGTCCAGCAGTGTGGCCAGTGTCGTTATGCTCATGGTCTCATAGCTTGACAGCCTCTCCATGGACAACTTCAAGAGGTTCTTGCACAACTGCAGGGTGTTGTCATTCTGAGTTTAGGATTCAAAGCACGTCTAAGCATGCAGATGAGAGGAATGACCTTGAATGGTCTTGGTGCTCTCCTTTCCTCAGACAGTTCAGTAGCTGCCTCACTCAAACTCAAATGACACAGAACTCCCAGACACATTAATTCGTCTGAGGTCAAGGTTGTAAGGTCTGTCTTCGAAGTGACCAATACAGCACCATTCGGCTCTCTTTGATGACGTAGCATGGCATACAGCAGATGTCCTCTTCCTGAATCAATCTGAGAATGGGTCTGCCCATCTGCTGCTGAATTTGGCAAAGCCTTCTCTAGCAGTGGTGCTGCTTCTGAAGAAGTCACAATCTATCTTACGTCTGTCCATCTTCATGTCCTTGTATCTGATCATTGGCTTTCTTCATGAGCAAATTTAAAGCCTGTGCAGTGCAGGTTGTTCGCCCGGCTTTTAAATTTCTGGCACAGGCAATCAAATTTGGTGCAGCATCAGCCACAAGGCACCAAACTTTATTATTTAACTTATCATTTACAACTGACATGTGACTGCTAATGGATGTCCACATGTCAAATGTCAGGCTTACTGATTCGGCCTTTTTCACCCTTTCCCTTGCTTTCTCTTTTTCTATCTTGAATTTTTCTTCCACCATACCAATTATTGTTCACCTGTGTAGTAGAACGTAGATTAGATCCAAGATACCCACAAACTTCCTAAATCCTGCATCATCCACAATGGTGAAGGGTGGTAAAGCTTTCACAATGCTATTGACCTCATCAATCATTTGTTTTTTGGTTTATGTAACAGAAAATAAAACATGCACAGTAGACTAATACAGATTAATAGATAATACCCTCACCCGAGTCTGAAATCATGCATTCATACAATTAAACTACAGTCAGGTGCATAAGTATTTGGACAGTGACACAATTTTCATAATTTTGCCTCTGTGCACCATCACAATGGATTTGAAATGAAGCCATCGATATGTGATTGAACTGTAGACTTTGTGTAATTATAGAGGTTTAGCAAAAATATTGCATTAACTGTTTAGGAATTACAGCCGAAAATATGAAAATTGCGTCACTGTCCAAATGCTTATGGACCTGAATATTTCTCTTGTTCTGAAACACAATAAAGACTAAATAATAATAATAATAATAATAATAATAATAATAATAATAATAATAATAATAATATTCCTCCTCCTACTACTACTACTAATAATAATAAGAAGAAGAAAGAGAATACAGCTGCACTGTACTTTGGCTTCTTGTCGACTGACTTGTGCCTGGAACATTCATCGTATCATTTTCTTTGACACAGAGCCTCAGCGCTTTGGTGTCAAGCTTTAGATCACTAGGATAGCCTCCACTGATGACCCACTGTGCAATCTGGTATCTTTTGTACACTTTTCTGGCTACAAGCTTCAGAATATTGAAAACTGTAGTTCAGTTGGTTTCAGGCAGGAAAAATTGTTTTGAACACCATAATTGAGAGCTTTTTGGAGGATAATCTGGTCACTGGATTGAGAAGGTCATAGCAGCACATCTTAAATTATTTCCATGTGTTTCCCTTGAATTGATTAGTAACTAGAAAATTCTGTCAAATGACCACTTCCTGTAAAAGTACCCGGTTCTTGGTCGCATTTGTTAAAGAAACATAAGGTAGTAGATCCTAGCTGATGAGACTAAACTTGTTTTTCTGCAAGATGTCTTGCAACTTGAACATGCAGTCATTGAATTCTGGAGTTTGCCAAAGTAGAGACAGATTGTGGACTGTCTGTCTGTCTGACAGCTACAGCTACAGTAAAATATGATTCTAGTCCCAACAGAGAATCTACAAACTAATGCTGGATAAAAAAGTAAGTACAGTGTTGAACTGTTAGGAAAAATGTTTCATTGGTTCGTTAACGGTTCTGTGTCTTTAATCTACTTAGGAACCTCATGATTAAGGAAATCCCTTTGTTGTAAGTGTTATAAGAAAGCGTCGTGGTGTTAGAGGGAACCATTTTTTTCTTATACTGTTGACCTAAACCGCTTTGAGATGCTCTGGTGGGACCTTGAGGTGTTCATAATTAAACCTCACTTAAATATCACTTAATTGAACAACAATTATCCTCATTTATTACTTTTGTAGGCCAAACTGCAGTAAAGCTTTCAAAAGGTCTTGGTAACTCTTACATCGTTCGGTTTGCTTTCTTTCGAGTCATTAATATGAAATGATTGAATTTCTACTAAAGACAATTTCTACTAAATAAACTTTTTTGATAATTGGATAAGTGAAAGATAACTTTTTGTGCCTACATCCACGGGCAATATTTTTTTAATTCACTAATTATACAAGTCAAATCAATCGCAGTTCATATTGGTGACATTTTAGCTTAAAGGTAAATTTACACTCACTCACAGAGTATCAATGTCTTGGGAACAGCCAATGCTTTGGGAACAAATTATGAATGCATTTCTTGATATCCAGTTTGATGAATGAGGCCCATTGTTTGTATGTACAGCAGAGTGGGCCAAAAATCCTTTAATATGAAGTGAAATACTTAAAAACCAATAGAGTTTGCAGAAAAATGACTTCTTACAAGCATCATTAAATGATCATGCGGTGCATTTAATCTTTCCACCATGGTTTTGTCAAGCTCCTTCAGGATTGTTTTGTTATTCGTTAGTTGATCCACGACTGACCAGATAATCTTTTCTTACATCATGAATTCCCATATGTAGAATTGAACCACAGAATTAAAAAGGGTGTACTTTCTTTTGCACATGAACGTATATTTTTAATTCATTTCCCCAGTAAAAAAGCCAATAATTTGAGGTGCTACAAGCCAGGACAGGGGTATTAATAAAGCTCAGATATTCAGTTTGGTTTGGTCATGAGGGTCTCCGTATGAGAACTACAGGAAAGAAATGTAAAAGTACATGTACATTATAATCAGACTAGTTCTAGCCCACTGTCATTACTGCTGCTGCTGCTGCTGCTTTCTAGCTGCTTCTGATGACTATCAGGTTTAGATGATCGCCACCATCGCCGTCCAACCCTCTGCCGACGTCTCATTAGGAGCAGTGCTTTCAAAGAAAAAAAAAAGCAAGTGAAGTAGAACAACGTTAAAGCTATGCATTCTGCATGATCGCACTTTTTTCATTAAAATGCAATAAGAATAGTAAAAAAACAGCATCAAAAAGACAAAAAAGCAATCAGCTGCTTCCAGTGCTAGTGTTAGTGTCATCGCCAAAGTAGCGATAATATACACACATACATACACGTCTAAATAAATGTGCAAATGGTCTTTTTTATTCCTGCAATTTGTATTAAAATAGGCAAGTGAAACTATTTTGATTAGTATGCGTGTAGAGCGAGGTAGACGCCCGTGATTCCTGTTCTCACAGCCTCGAACTGAATACAGAGTCCTTCTACTGTTCGTCCATGTTTAGTGCTGCGTCTATCGTTCACGTTCTCGCTTTCACTCACTCAGGATGACACGACAGCCAACTGTACAGTTTAGAATGAAGAAAGTCTGAAAAATGTGTGAATGGAAATGAGTGGGTTTTAAAGTATTGCACTAATCACCAGAAGGTTTTGAGCTCAAATCCCACAGAGCTGCTGGGGATTTTTTAGGGAATGCTGCGTTCATGACTAGATGGGAACTGGGAAGTTTGAACCACCGACTATCTCGGAATTCCCACTTCAGCACAAGGTGTCTATTTGTGCGTGATATCATTTATGATCATTGGATAGCTGAAAGGTTCAATTTCTTGCACCTACATCCAAATTGCAAATTGCTAATCTGGGAAATTGCTGGAAAAAAAAATCTAAAAATTGCACAGGAAGCAGTCCTCACGCATCTTCATTTGCATCCTACGTATCCATTTTTGACCAGTCAAAAACCATATTGACTTTCTAAAACTTTCTACAACAAAATACATTGCGCACATTTGTGCTAGAGGATCGTTAGAAAAAGTGTTGCGCAGTCTGATTAAACTGGCAATTTAAATAAAACCTGTGGCTGCTAGAATTATATATTAGCAGATCATCAACATCACGATTATAGTTTAATGTAAATAAATTCATAATACAACAATGTATTCGTATCACTGTGGGTTGCAAACAAACTGAGCTTGCTAGCCATCAGGATACAAGAGATGTATTATAGTGGAGGATCTCATTCTTAGGATCTGTTAGAAGTGGAGTTTTTCTTCTTCTTCTTATATTAATGCCACTCTTTGGAGGGTGAGGAAGAAGAGGAAATGAGTGGTTAAAATAAAAGAAAGCAGAAGAAAAACTTATCGAGGGGAGACCAACAATTCAAACACAATTTGCATAAAAATATACGAACGTGGGAGATTTGTTTTTTTTAAAGGGGAGAGACGATACAAAGTAAGTATTGCATTAAATATTTTAAGAGTAGACTTTTTGAGATGCCTAGTACATCTTATATATGGTTTTAAAATAAACAAAGCACTTAAACTTTAAACTTTGTGGTGTGTGGAAGTTTGTGTTTTTGAGTTCCCCGTTGTAATGAGTGCAGCATGAAACCCTGAAAAGCACAGCTCTGTGTTTGGGTTGTTTACTTGTAACTCATTTTTGGATAAAATGATCTGCCAAATGAATAAATGTAAATGTCAAATGTAGAGCTTTCGAGTGTATTGCGAGCTCTTTTAGCTACTAAGCAATTCAGAAAGCACTGAATACTTTAAGATGTTTTTGTTTTTTGTTTTTCCCCCTTACCTCATGACCTTACTCGTGCAACAGCATGTCTACGGCACTTCCAAGCTTAGTGTGGTATCTGTTCAAATAAGGGTCTTCCTAAACTATAACAATTTTGTTTGGTACGTTTGCATACGCGTCCATGACAGGATTGTGTAAGTGAGATGGCACCTTGAACTTCACTATCATAAAATTACTATTTGTTTTGCATACACAAATGCATCAAAACAAGCTTGTGTGCGTTAAAGTTTAGCAAATTCTGCATAAACTAATCCTGTGGCGTTCATCTCCTGTCCTGGAGGGTCAGAGTCCAGCAGAGTCTGATGATTTTCCTGCTTCAAGTCACATGATTTGATTCTTCAGTGAATTACCAAAAGCTGGAAAAATTAAAAATGGAAATGAAAGGAAATTAAAAATGAGTTGGAATTTCTCAGTTTAAATTTAGTTTCAAGCCTACAACTTTTTTTTATTAAGGTGTTTATGAAGGTGTTTCCAATCTTCACCTGTCCAATTTCAATGAGTCTGTCCTCACTGTAGCCTCAGATTCGCTGTTCTTGTCTGACAGGAATGCTTTTCTGCTCGCCTCATTTGTAAAGAGTGGTTATTTGAGCTAGCCTTCTGGCAGCTTGAACCAGTCTAGCCATTCTCCTCCGTCATCAACAAGCTGTTTCTGCCAACAGAACTGCCGCTCACTGGATTTTTTCCCCCATCACACTATTCTGCATGAACTCAAGAGACTGTTCACTGTAAAAAAATTCTATAAAATATAATTTTCATTAATATAAAAAATATAAAAAATTGTGATTTGTTTTTTAACGTAAAAAAGCGAGTACCCTGGTTGTCTTAAAGTTTTGAGTTCACAGAAACTCATATATTAGGTTAGCATAATGCAGTTGTGCTAACTTCCTATATGAGTTTCAATTCAAAAAGTTTCAAAATTTTAAGGCAACCAGGTTGCTCAATTTTTTACATCTTTTTTTTTTTTTTTTTTTTTTTTACAGTGTTGTCTCTAAACATTATTCAGGTATTCCTGAAATACCTAAACAAGCCCATTTGGCTTCAACAACCACCGAGTCACTGAAGTCACATTTTCTCCTTATTATGGTGTTTCTAATATGAATGCATGATTTTATGCATTTTGCTGCTAGATGATTGGCTGAGGTTGCTAATTTTCCTAATGTTTTTTTTTTTTTTTTTTCCCAAAAATGTTTTCCAAAACATTTTGAGCATAAACTCTTACCAAGAAATTCTTGGGGTCACTTAGGAGAACTGCTACTGGTATGATGATGTAATATACTACTAGTACTACTACTAATATATTGTATATATAAGTAATCTAATAAACCATGCTGGACTTTGGCCCTTGAGAACTGTAACTGGTCACATGGGTTCTAAAATGCCATCTTGCATGATTTTTGTATAACTCTGAGTTCATTCATTTCTTTCTTGTGTGTCTATGAAACATGTATGATTCGACTTTTATTTCACTTCGCTTATAATGTCATCAAATGTATATATAGACATACAAATGTATATAATATATACAGTAGTAACACCAGTCTTGTGTGTGTGTGTGTGTGATGGACAGAGGATCGCTCATGTGTGTAAGGTCAAAGGTTAACACTCTTCAGTCAGACTGGATAACTCTAGATCATCTTTCCAGTTAGTGAGATGTTTAGTCTCAGCTTTCAGAGGGCAGATTTATTCAGTAACACCATTAACTAGAATGTAAAAGATTTTTTTTGTTGTCTTTTTGTAACTCGTTCACTGTAATTATCATGACTATTCTATATCCGAAAGCAAAACCAAACTGACACTTCAATAAAAGACGCTTGAAGGAAACGTTTCTGTCTTTTTATATGATTCATGTAGTAGTCTCCTGTTTAGCCAAACAGTGGACGAATGGGATGGTTAGCTAGCTAGCTTTTTGGAAAAATATGTGAAGATAGCTTATGTTAGTCATCTGGTAAACTTTTATAAATATGTCAGCATAGAATCCTGTCAGGTTAGCTAGCTGGATTACACAAACACCAGTTCTTTTATCATCCTTGAAGAGCTATCATCCTATATCCACCCTTTCACAACCCTTTGCTGGTGTGTGTGTTCTTTACATCCAATCCAATCACCGATTTAACTAATTTTTAGTTGAGAAATCCCACAACATCCCCAGTAACATGCTAACATGGTCTGTAAATCTCAGATATGGATTGACAAATACTGATAATATCGATATTGTGGAAAATCTTATATTTTATATCCATACACATATACAATATATTATATCCTACATATATAAATCATATTTTTCTCAAATTTTGGAAATAATCCCGACCACAAAAGCTGCAACCATAAAGACTCATGAGTCTCCCTTAGCTTAAACTTCAGTACACTGAAATACTCTTTTGTCGATAAATAAACACCCTAGATGAATATTATTTAGAAACATACTGTGTACCCAATAAATTAGATTTTAATGCATTTATCGATTAAAAATGGCGAAGACAAAGTTTCAAAGTTATAAATTTATTTTCCATACACAGACCTGCTTGCTTTCACATACACATCCAACTTCCATGGCATTTCAGTCAGCTCTCTTTTTATAAAGAGTAGGTTGGCGTAAGCAATGACCGCATATACGTAGTACAGAAATAATATTATATAATAATATTCAGTCTCAAACCCTTTAGACCTTGGATATCAGTATTTTATTGTATCATTGTACATGTATACTATATTAAATGAAAAACTAGTTCACAAAAGGGGAAATTGAAACGTATAGAAATGTAATTTATTTTCAAGCGTCATTCGTTTTTTGAGTCTCGTATTTGGCACACGTTGAAATGGGAAGACTTCTTCAGAAGATAAAGGACGTCTCGACATGAATTCAGAAAGAAAATGGTAAAGGAAGTGACAGTTAAATGAACACAACATTTTAAGGTAGGCTTTCATTTTCTAAATAAAAACAAAAGATGAGTGACTGTGGTTCTATGACTGAGTAGAGGACCACCATGGTGATTTCCTAACATTAACATTTGCTCATGAATACCAACAGCAAAGTCGTAACAGTGATCTCATGTGTATGGCCTAGAAAAGCCCTCTACTACATCATTTACATCCTCTTTCTGTCGTGTCCTCCATGTTTGCCAAGTGTACCACATTCCAGAAGGAAACCACCATGGCAATCCAAAACAAAAGGACATTTTGGAAAGTTGAAGTCTCAAAATGCGAAGCCATGGATGAGTATATATATGGGTCAAAAACAAACAAACAAGCAAACAAAAAAACCTCACCGGATTCTGCAATAGTAACTGAATACAAATGCATTATTGAATACGATAGAAAGCGCAGATAGGAATAGAAGGCACGCTATTTGTTTTTGTGTTTCCAGAAATGGTATCTATTTGACAGTAACTCCCATTAGGATCCCATTTTCCTGGACGTAACAGCATGCAAAAGCCACACAAGTAGGAGGGTTTTACTTTTGTGTGATGCAGGCATTTAAGACCAGTGAACTGGAGCGATGTAGCTGAGCCTGAGGGACTGTCGAGAGTCAGAATTCACACATCATGCTGATGGTGATGATCTGGGACCCCCCCCTCCACACAGTGTTTTCTTTTTAAAAAAAAAAAAAGAAATTTGAGCCACGCCCATTTAAGATTTAAACCGAAATACAGATAGGAATATCTGGATCACTAAATACTTACTGTCCTTGATACTCTGAATTGCAAATCGTTCCCTTCAGAACTTTATTTCTTTCTTAATATGAACGTTTGTGAACAATATTTATGCATATTAACACTTTTCTATAACATAAAAATGCTTGAGACAAACAAAAGCTTCTTAAAGTCTTGTCTTTGACCCATATACTGTATAGAAATATGATGAGCGGATAAAGAGAAAATGAAGAATCTTGTATGATTTGCTTTTGTCTCTTGTTGGATTTAGCACGTGTTGTTTGTGATGACTAAATACAACCACAGCTGCGTGTATGAGCTTACTTGCTAACTGCTGTGATTTAGTTCCTTATGTTCATAATATGAATGTTACATATATGAATCAGTACCTTAAGATACATGTAAGAAATGCCTTGTAGTGTGATACTTGACGTTCCTTCAGTGGAAGATTTGAGGAGATCATTTCGGTAAAAATGGAGCTAAACATAACAGAAATTAAATATCTATTCATTTCAAGCACTATGATGCACGAATATTATGTACTGAAGATTACGTGTGGGTAATAGGATTAAACTAATTCTGTCATTAATACGATAATGTGTTACGTTTTGTGTTCTTTTTTCTTTTTTTTTAGCATGCTTTGTTTAAGATTACAGAAATTATAACGTGGTTAACGTATTAGCAGCCTTCTCAAATCTTCCGTGTGGAAAACACACTCAATAGGCAGTCGATATGGTGGATTTCGTTTGGATTAGCTCGCTATCTAATACATACAAAAGGGATAAGAATCATAGAACCCACTCACTCTTTCAAAAAAATAATAATAAAAAGACCCTACGAACGAATCTCGTACATTTCTTTCTCTCATCATCATTAGTGCACATTCACCTTGTCGGCTTGTATGGTTCCTTTTTTTTTTGCTTCTTGTTACAGAATACCAGCTGTGTTATGAAGTCTAAAACATGATGGATACCCAGGGTTGCCAAGGGTCACACTTTTTTTTAACAGGTGCAGTTTTTTCTTCTTGTTTTTAATGAAATCTAATTTTCACGCATAGGCAACTGCAAACAAAGGGTAAATGTAAGTGCAGACAGTCTATCTATGAGGTACAGATCCATTTCTGTTGTAAGACATATTGCAAAGAAAGGGGGAATATTGGAGAGGGTAATGTCTGTACCAGGTGATTAAAGGTGTATTGCAGAAACTGTCAGAAAAGCTTCCTGATTCCAATACCTGATTTTTTGGGGGGACTAGCTTCAGGTCTTTTTGTGCAGATTTTGAGATGTAGTTGGGATAGAATTTCTGCTGAGATCTGGCAACCCTGCGTATACTGGTGACTGTTGCTAGTTTATCTCTTACAAATAAGTAAATGCTTGTGCTACATAGTTAGCCATAGCCGAGATGCTTAGCGCTGGAATAACCAGGGACCCTGGTTAGATACAGATTAGCATAGCTGTTATGAAAAAAAATATAGCTTGAATGTCAAAATACCAAACGGCAAAGCTTTGCAGATTAGAGTAACAAGCTAACATTACAGTACATTTAGCTGCATTATAGCTAAAGATAACATTATTGCGGATGTGAAGTTCATTCATTTCCGTGTAAATAAACTGACCAAAACTAACAGCAACCATAAATACGTCTCCTAGTTTGCAACTATACATTATGTAGAGTATATAAGGATGCTAAAACCGCTATTCAGAAGCTTGTGAACGAGTTTACCACAACGTGAAAAGGTTAACTGAAGTGAAGAGCGCTCTCTGCTCCAGATTAGCCAAACTAGCAGCTTTTGACGTTTTCTTGTCAGAAAAAAAACTGTGAGTAATGGAAAGGACACTGCTAGCTGAGGTGATTTTTTTAAAGAACTTTTCAGAATGCTAACTCATCCCCTGTCAGCGCTGTAGCATAGCAAAGTGGACATGAGGTACAAATATTCCCACATTACTTTGCTAATCATCCGTATGCTAGCACTGTAGCAAGTGCTACCATTCGTGACTAGCTAATGTTCTTAGTAGAATCTGAGCCATTTGTATTAGTAGCCTATAATAGCATACACTGTTATTTCCTGTACTAGCCTACATGCTGTTAGCATAATGGAAACTGCTACGTTAGAACATTTAGTTATCTAACATAGCTGGAGATTTGTTTGTATTTGTGTAGCATTCCTGAACTTTCTGTCAGGTTATGCTAGGAATGTTACTGCACCAGTAATTAGCATATTAGCTAGCTGAATAAGCTAATATAGTTATTCTCTTTTGTATAAAAGTCTTTTAAGATTTCCTTCAAATTTTCTTCTAAGAGCAATTTCTATTAAGAACACTAGCATCCTTTTTCTTTTACACACCAACAAACATGCTAGTTCAGACCATTCAATTAACCCCATGTTTAAATACAGAACGTTTTATATGACCTTTTGTTTTTTATTTTGTTATGCGATTCTTTGATATAATACCATTATCACAACGTTATGGCATCACAGAATCCCTTCTTGTAACCGAAGATGTATCCAGGCAACCACATTATAGAACCGCAGTCCTGAGTGAGGAGAGGTGCATTGTGGGCAGGAAAGGCGGAGGGTGGGAAAATCAGACCATGTCAATCTCCCTCTCTATGCCCACGTATTTGAGAGCGTCGGCTTGACTGTACCTACGAGGGATCCAGGGATGTACTATAAGTGAATATCAATGAGATGCAGGGTTTCAATCCAGTACAAGCTTTAAAAAGTAAAAATATATACAAAAGCAACATCGGACATCCCTCAGTAAATGAAAGCGATTTCGTTCAAATTGAGGCTGCTTCCACGGACATATTGGTATTCATCAAAAAACATCACCTTACCTTTGAATTCAGCAAGAACAACATTTTGACTAGAACCTGGCACCAACACATAGCACTACTATATGGAAGTAATACTGCTGATCGAACATACTCTGATGTAACTGTCAGCCAATAGGAGACGGTCTGAAGCAGGGCTTCAATCATTCGTGCTGATCCAGACTGAAATGGAGGAGGAAGCGATCATGGCTGTTCAGATCAAGAGCTGTTGCTTAGCTAATTCTTTTTAAACTTTACAAAGCTCACAGTGACCCCGGGCTTGCTACTCCATTACTGTGTGAACAAAATGTCTGTTTTGTTTTAAACAGATTATAATACTAGCTTGGTGACAGCAAGCTATAATACAAAAATGTACTACAACGAAGTAAAATTATTTTATTTGAAATGGATCCTTATCAGACTATCAATGTGAATTTAGCTATGTTTAGCAATTTTCCATTAAAAAGGAAACTTAAAAACTTCTCTAATCTTCTAGCTTTTGCAAGCTATTGTTTGGGAATCTTCTCTCATGTTTGCGAGGTTTTGTTTGGGAATCTTCTCTCATGTTTGCGAGGTTTTGTTTGGG
>JAQMYM010000008.1:2900472-2914343 GCA_030014255.1 Parauchenoglanis ngamensis | reverse complement strand
TGTGTGTGTGTGTGTGTGTGTGTGTGTGTGTGTGTGTGTGTGTGTGTGTGCGTGTGTGTGTGTGTGTGTGTGTGTGTCACTTATGCTTAAATCGAACTTCAGGTGAGCAGCTTTCAAGTCCAAGTCAAGTCTAAGGATGCTTGTACAATTCTTAGTCTGTTTGCCGAGCCTAATGTAGAACAAAAGTAATGTTTGGCTTGTTTGGTATTTGGTTTGGTTCGGCTTCATGTAACACACGATCAAACAGACCGAAAAGCAAAAAAAAAGTTGGCTGAAAATATACTTGCAAATCTCTAAACCTTTACCAAGTGCAGACAGTATTCACAAAAATCATGGATTAGATTTGATAATTAAAACCGTATGTGTATCACATCCAGATTTTCTCTGTGCAGTTTACCAGGCAAACTTGGCATTTTTGCTGCTGTACTGTCCTTTGGTTCAGGTTGAAAAAGCTCCAACCCAATACACATGGCATTTTTTGGTTCACTTACTGTATTCAAGTCGATTCAAAGTTGGAAAACATTTGCGTTTCCTTAGAACCACTTTTAGACACTCTTGGGCAAGTTGTTTTGGTCTGCACCCAAGTGTAATTGCTGTTCTCATCTGACTGAAGAGGGCAAAACACACCAGGGTTCAATTTTAATAGATTATTTCACCTTCACATTCGAGCCAAATCCAATCTAAGCTGCTCTAAGATGCTACTCAAGTACAGAATGCCAAATCTTGCAAAAGACAGTAGAATCAAGTCCAAATCAAGACTCACACCAGGATATGTCTATGTCAAGGGTGTACTATGTCTATCTAGGTGTACTTTCACTTCCTGTGCTGCAAGTGGCTACTGATTGATCAACCTGTGCTTGAACAAGACCCTTAACCCAACTGTTCAGTTGTATCTTGTCTCAGTTACAAATCACTTGGATTAAAGCATCAAAACAATAAGGTAAAAATAAAGGCAAAGCTCTTGACCTTTATTGGTGTTCAGTTCTTGCCCCATACAAGTGGCAGCTCGACTGGAAAGTTGTGAGTTCAAATCCCAGAAGAGCAACTGTCTGTCCCTTGGGCAAGAACTTTCAACCTCAAAGCAAATTAATACATATAAATGTAGAAGCAGTACAGAGAAGACTCTTGGCTTTTATTCCAAGATTGGTTCATCAGCACCAGAAATAGTGGATAAAAGAATCTACACCTCCTGTTAAAATGGCTGATGTCAGATGTCATGTCAGAACTTTTTCCACCCTCAATGTGAAATTACAATGTAAAGAAATTAAGTGAAAAACAATTTTAGAGAAACAACCTATGCCTAAAGTATGCACACCCCTACACTAATACTTTGTTGGAGCACCTTTTGATTTTATTACACCACGCCTTTTTGGGTAAGCGTCTATCAGCATGGCACATCTTGTCTTAGCAATATTCTCCCACTCTATGAAAAACATTTTACAGCTGTCAAATTGTGAGGGCATTTCCTGTGCACAGCCTGCCGCAGGTCACCCCACAGATTCTGAGTTGGATTCAGGTCTGGGCTCTGCCTCGGCCATTCAAAAACATTGACCTTCTTTCGGTTAAGCCGTTCCCATGTTGATTTGGATGTATGCTTTGGCTCCTTTTCATCTTCAGCTTGCTAGCAGACACCTGCATGTTTTGCGCTAATAACGACTGGTATAACTGGTACGACTTAATAAAATCACCAGTTCTGGCTGAAAAAAAGCAGCCCTAAAGCATAATGCTGCCACCACCGTGTTTCACCTTGGGCCTGGTGTTCTTTTGGTGATGTGCTTTTTTGTGCCAAACATATCTTTGGGACTTATGGTATTTTGATAGCTTTTGGGATTGTTCTCATCAGACCATTTTGTGTACATGTAGTTTAGGGTGATTTAGTCGGACTTGGATGTTGTTTGTGAGAAAGGCCTTACCCCACGGCCCAGACATGTGAAGAATACAAGAGATTGTCATCACATGCAGAGAGTAATCAGTACTTGTTGCTTGTTGGTAAGATTTTGTCTTGTTCTTTTGTAAAATGTTGGAGGGACGTCCTGTTCTTGGTGATGTCTTCTGCTTGTTGATGATGCCATTCACGCTGTTCCTTGGTACATCTGACGTACTGGAAATTTTTTATACCCCTCTCCTGATTGTTACCTTTCAACAAGTGAGATAGCATTCAGGCTTTGTGAGCCCTTAGAGGACCACGACTTCAGCAATCGGATGAAACCAAGAAGATGTAAAGAAAAGCCTACAGAAACAGCTGATCTTTATTTGTGGGTAATCAGAATAATTCCATCGATGACAGATGTATGATAATTACTTTTGAACATGAGTTTGAATGTGACTGGTTCATTATGAACACAGTCTCATCCCCAATTATAAAAGGGTGTGCACACTTATGCACCAGGTTATTATAACTTTTCTATTTTCCCCTAAAATGTGAGTGTTTTTCACTTAATTTTTGTGTTGTAATTTCACATTGAGGATGAAAAAGGTTCTGACATGATTTATTTTAGTTTCATTTTTTTTTTACTTCACAAAAATCTGCCATTTTAACAGGGGGGTGAAGACTTTTTATATCCACTGTATTTGCTCCTCTTTCCATATTCCAAATAGGCCTCTAAACATCTCCTGGAACCATTCCCAATGGTTTCCCATCATTCCGACCGTCCATACGCGCTGCATAAACAACATCATGTTTCTATTTTCTGTAGCTTTCAGAAGGAGGTCCAAATGTGTGTGGGTTTGACCGATGGGAAAACGATTTAATCACAACTGCCTTGCTGTATAAATAGGAGATTTAATAAATTGGCTCCTCTGAGCATTTATTTGCAGATCTGTAGTGCAGATATTTATTTTGGAGTGGAGTAGATCTTTGTGTGGACCTAACATTATGCAATTTTTGGGAATTGTGGCTTAGACCTTGGGAGGTTTGTGTGGAAATCTTGGTTAATTCGATGCATGCAGGTGTTTCAGGGTCCTTGTGGGGGGATGCAAAGGATGGAACTTGATGATGGATGGAGATTTGAACAGTTAATGAATCTCAAAGGCTGCTCTCTGATTTATGTCAAGTTTATCCTGGATTTTACAACAAGAGCAAGTGTAATCAGGAAGATAAGGCATAAGACGAAGAGCTTACCTGTCAGATGTTTGGCATTTTGCGTAATGTAAACCTAGTAATGTTGGCTTTGGCTGCTGAGTTGGAGCATAATCTGTCAGGGCTAAGTAGAGATTTCCCTGCTCAGGCTTGTGATCAGCATCTTTAGACTTAAAAAAAAACCCAAAAAACCCCAACACATATTCAGAGCACTACACATGCATTTCAGCCGTAATCAAAACCATAATCATTATGTCTATAATCTACCATACACCACCATCTGTACTCGGTAACAGAACTAAAACCCTGACACATTATCTTGTTTGCAAATGGCATTAAACCTCGCGCTTTGGTCTCTGTAACTCAATCCACCATCACATCCAGAAACAAAGCAGCGCTCGGGAAAAAAAAGCATCCTGGATGAAATGTGGAAATCATTTGGCTGACATCAATATGCAGGGCCTGAGCCCAGAAGAGTGAGAGCAAAGGGAATTGCTTGATGACGTATGTATCAGTGTGTGTGTGGCTTTTATTCGAGGCTTTGCCCTGGGGAAATGACTTTTGCTTCTTCTTGCACCATCAGCACCGTGCTGTGAATGTGTGCCAGTGGTCAGGCTTGCACTGTATATGCGTCAGTGGCAGGCCTCGCACCGAACATGCGTCAATAACAGAGCGAGATGTTCCTCAAAGGGGGGGTGAAGATTTGTCATATGTCTGTCTTTCATTTTGAAACAAATTTGGCGTTCTCCATCCAGAACCCCCAGCATGGTCCCATTAGGTTGGAGTAAACTCTCTCTCTCTCAGGATTATTACATAACATTGTACTTAAGTGTGTGTCGAGCCATTGAAAACACAGAACAATGAGTTGAGATACCATCCTGAATCTCACTTTGTTTTCTCCAGTGTAGGATTACAATCTGTTTCTTTAGTTCTGTACTATTTTTCAAGCCATGTTGTTGTAGATATTCCAGTTAAAGTACTGCAATAGTAGCCAAAATGCTGTAAGTTCAAATTCTGGGAATTCCTTAAAGGAGCACTCAAGTGTTTTTTTTTAAACCAATCTCTATCCACTACATCTGTAGATCAATTTATTACTACAAATTTCAACACATTTCCAAGTTCTGAGAAGTTGAAGTACAGAAAATGATGAATTGACGACCACATTTACATTCGTGGCATTATCCAGAGTGATTTACGGAAGTGTATTAAAGTCTCCATCAATAAATACATCCTTCTACTGGTTCACAAGGTCAGGGACTAAAAACCTTATTGGGGAGGTAGTATAGTATGAAAAACACACAAGACAACACAAGAATTTTAAAGCTACCCAAAGCTAGAACCACTGTTCTACCAGGTAACGTCTGTAACAAAGAAATAAGATGCTTGTATGTATGTAGTTGAGGCAGGATGCGATTGCATAACATCATGTACTTTGTTGAAGAAAAATCCAGTAATTATTATCATGGTCCATTGCATATATCAGATCACGGGGAGGCAGGCCATCACAGAAATGTCTATAATCAGTAATCAGGATCAGGAAAACATGGTATAATAGAAGTAGCTAGAAATACAGATAATGAGAACAAAGGGAACCAATGCTCATTAACGCACAATAACAATAACAATAACAAGACTTCACAATGAACCTAAGACACAAGAGGCTATATAAAGGCAACCTAATCAAGAACTAATACGAAACAGGTGCACGCAATCAGGTAATAAGCAAATGACGAAATTGTGGGTGGAGACAGGAACAAAAAAGAAACCAATGCAAACTTGAACACACAGTTGTGAAGGGAAGAATCCTGGACACTGATGCTTGAACTTTTCCAAAGGTTTTGTGGTATCCATGCATCAAACCCACACACTAATTTGGAAAACCAATCTTTCATCCATTCATTTATCTTCAGTTCCCTGGTAATACTGGATTTGTAGTCTGTCCTGGAAGAATTGTATGTGAGGTGGGAATGCACCCTGGATAGGATGTCAGTTCATCGCAATTTAGTGTAGTCAGTCCATTAACCAGCATACCTTTGGGAAGTGGGAGGAAACTGGAGAACCCAGAGAACATCTGAAACTACACACATACATTAAACCAAGCGCAAGATGGAGCTGTGGACCCTGGAGCTGTGAGGTGGCAGTGCTATCCATTGCACTGGTAGGTAATCATATCCGCAAATCTTCAAGCCCATATCTTAAAGGCTCTAAAGCCTGGATTCCCAGAATCCCAGAATGAGCCGGCCCTTTTAAAAGACTAGTTATCCATTTCTAGATAGATAGTTTAATGTACAAATACCTTCAACTGTATGTGTTTCACATAGATCTTCCATGGCAAAATTCAACAACTGGTCTTAGACTTCGATTTTAAGTAAGCCATTTGAAAACAGGTCTCCTGTTTGCTTCTTTATTCAGAACAGCACAGGGAAATGTTCATATTCTCGTTTAAAGTAGCATGCCATTTGTTGCAGAAACAGTTGATAAAGCAGTCACTTAGCCCTTGATTGCTCAGCTCTGTGCCGCAATTGGAGAAACATCTGTAAAATTAATAAATGTCAAATTACCACAATTTAATGTCTTTTCTTTTTTGTTGGTTTTACTGTCCATAGAAACTTCTTTCAGGACTTTTTGTTCTTGCTAAACTCCACTGTGGCTTTTCTGTTTTTCAGTATAAATGCATCTTGCCCTCTGTAAACAGTTCCTCATCTCTGCTCTGAGGACGTTGTTGGTATTTTCAGTGACAGTTGTTTTACTTTTTATTCCCCCATCTCCGGCCATTTGTCCTTGAGTGCCTGTATCATATACCACTGGGTTTTTGTTTTTGCTGCAGCATAATCAAAATTGTTGATTTTGCTTTTCCCAACATCTGCCTTATGGTTCTGGGTTCAATTGCTGTCTAACATTGAAACTGCGAGCAAAGCCAGTTCTCATGTTTCCTACGATTAACCGTTTGGAGAGACATCTGGATTTCTGCTTTAAGGGTTGCTAAAATGTGATCTTTCTACTTATCACTGATCTGATTATTGCGATAGTTGAGTGATAGATAAGGATATCGTGATGTATCAGATGATAATGAACATTTCTGAGAGGGTTTTGGGTGTTTCAGATACTGTGGGGAATGCTATATCAATAATGTCCAATTTTAGTTACTAACTCTGTGCAATATGACATGAGAATGAGATTTCAGATGACCTCAGAGGTGAAATCATTGTTGGATTTACAAATTGATGCTCGTAGCATAAAATCTTTAAACAAGCAAGGAAGAGCCATTAGAACCAGAAAGAACCATACGTTTTCACACAAATGTCTAATGTTGTGAAGGCAGATTATTGCTGATGAGACTCGATCACAGCCTCGCTCTAGATTTTCTGCATAAGGAATTTGTAACTAAATACTGTTAAATTACTTTAAATGTTTGTATCAATACATGGGCTTTCATAGAGAGATGAAGACTACACAAGGAATAAAAAGTTCAATTATTGTGAAGTGACAACAAAAAAACTTGATCTTGTGCAAAATTTGACAGAGTTTGAATGAAGAGTGCTGTTGGGTTTTATCTTATGGAAGTCATAAGAAAAGAAACAACTGCTATGACCACCAACCTTGCATATAAAGCGAGTTAGGAATTCTGTCATTTTGGTTAGAAAATGCTGTAAAACATCTTTTCATAAGTTGGCGTACATCAATTGTCATTTGATTTTTTCCTCAGATTCATCATAACTCTTCCCTTCTAATTGTTGGCCCTGCTTTTTCTACACCTGCACCTACCTGTTCCTCCATAAGCAAGAATGTGCTTAATACCCACTTCCTTGTATGACACTACCGGTTCCTGTGTTTAGATTTCTTTGCTTAGTTCACTACTATTTTTTCTGCTCGACTTTGACTGTTTTTATTTATTTATTACCCATTTTATCCCCGATTTCCCATTTCTCTGCTATCGTACGACAGATATAAATGAGATGGTGAAGTCTAACACACTCCCTCCAAGACATATGAAGCAAATATGAATATCAGCTACATCTTTTCATCACTTTACAGTCTAACACGCTTGGAGAAAAGTGCTATCCGCCCTCTTCTGCATACACGAGCTCACCGACGCTCACAATTGGATAGCGTCACTGTAATTAACAGGGGAGAGAGAGAGAATAAAGCCATCCCTTCCACCCAGAGAGCTCAGCCAATGTCTTGGTTCCCAGCCAAGTATGGCTGTGACATCATCAAGGTTTGAACTTCTGTTCTCCTGATGATGCGATGAATGCTTTTCTTTTCTTTTACTCAGAAGCATGGGCTGTATTTTGCATCCACGTTTCCTTTATAGGTCACAAGGTTTTTTGGTTTGTAACCAAATCGGTTAAAAAGTTGTGAAAGAATGGCTTGGTACGATGGAAAATAAAAAAAGAAAGTTCCCACACTGGTAATATCGTTAAAATAAACGTTTAGTCCTTCAAAAAAAATTGGATGAAAATAGGAGGAACAACTTCTACAGGGCCAATATTCAGAGAGACACAGTCAAGCTGTAAAATTAAGCTCTTCCCACTGTCAAGATCATCAGGTTCAGAATGTTCCTGCAGGACGTTTTTCTCTTGATGAACATTTCACATTGCTTTTCTTAACCTCTAAAACCACAGCAACCTCGAAAGCAGCCGAGCAGTGTTATTTCGCATACATTCTGAACTATTTTGTCCTTTCATCGAACCTTTGCTGGACTGTTTGTGAAGCAGGTGCTGCCCTTAATGCTGTGACATCCTAGTCAAAATAAGCCAGTCACTTCAATGTGGGTTTGAGGTTACTGAAATTGGTTCCATTGGAGCGGCCAGTGTTGGCTTTGGAGGAGATCCGAGAGAAACAAAAAAAAAAGGGAGACAAACAGTGAAAGAGTGAAAGCGGGAGTGGGACCTGACAGACAGAGAGACAGAATATGAGAGAGAGAGAGAGAGTGAGAGAGTGAGAACGAGGAAGAGGTGGTCTACACAACAGCAGCCCGCCCTATCTGTGGCTTCTGTCCCATTGTGTGAGTCCACCACCCCTTTAAGGAAATGAGCACATCCTGTTGTTTTAGTCGAGTCTTCCTGCATAAAGGTTCCTACATGTGATCAGTGTTCACTGAGACACACAGAGCTCGCAGTGGACTAAAGGACCATGTCGCCTCACGTGTCCTCACCTCGATTAAGGCCAACATGGAGCCCCTCTTTTTGGGGTAAGTACTATCAATGCACCGCCTCCAGGTTTCTGATATTTTTATATAACCAGATACAAATTCTCTGAACTTCAGCTATGGGTTGAGTTTATACTGTAAATCTAGAGACTGTAATTACGCACTCTCAGAAATAAAGGTACCAAACTAACGTTTAGCAGAACATTACACACAGACATTATCACCTCTTCTTAAATGTGTTCATTTATCGAGATTCATCCGAAATATCAAAGCTGTGATTGCATGAGTATTCACACATTCAATTGTTCTTTTGCAAAGAGTTGTGATTACAGGATCAATTTTTTGTGTGCTAATAAAGAATTACGTCAGTAGCTTGATTTGTTTGTTAGCTAAATCGATGGCCCTGAGGTTTTCGCTCTATATTTCCCCCTAGTGGAGTAACAGAGCCTAGTGCTTTTCTTTTCAATTCATTTATATGTCACAAGGTGACTTTAACTTATAAAATGGATTATAAATTCGATCAGTATACCGGATTATAAACTTTAGTGGGCCAGATATGGCTTGGGAGGTTGTATTTTTCAATTAATTGTACACTGCTACATTAAAAAACATACTAAAGGTACAAAAGCTGTCTCACTGATAGTACAGTACAGTTTAGTACCTTTATTTCTGCATGAGGGACATTTTTCCTTTGGCCTACTTTCCTAAAGACCAGGGCTACTAAAATAATTATTATTTTGATATTTATATATAACTCGTGCAAGTTGTGCAGCATACAGGTGGTCAGGCACATATAGTTTTTTCTCCTTCAGATCCAGATACATTTCATATCGGAGAAACTCTAAAATAGACAGATCAGGAAATGTGCCAGTCGAACAGGACAAAGAGAGGATGCACTCCTGCCATCACCGGTTATCTCTCTTCTCCTCCTTTCCTCTGTGTGATGATTATGAGGGAGAAAATGTGTGTGTAAGCACCCACGAATTCCAAAAGACATCAGGATGAGAGATCCATTTTTTTGGTCACCACCTCTGCTTCGAGAGCAGACGTTTGTATCCGCCATGATTCACTGAATGTAAAACAAAAGTAGTGGATATGACAGCAACACAACATAAAAAAGCTAACATTTTATATATATATATAGTTTCGTTTTTTTTAATGTTAGACTTGTTTGAGGAGTTGTAAAATCATTACAGGTTCTTTGCTTCTCTCTCTGAGGAAACCTGAACGGTTCTCTGAGATCAGAATGGGTCCCAAGTGGATTGCATTATTGCATTATAACTTGATTCAGAGCGTACGTCGGTGTGTGTCTGTAACCCCGTGTCTCCTCTCTCGCAGTCTGCACGGTAATGATGTTTGGTCAGCTGCAGGCACTCGTCCCGAGTGAAGCCACACTTCCCAAACGCTCTGAAGAACAGCGCGGTGAGATCTTTTTAAATAACCGTATTTAACCGAATATTGTGGACGGAACTATTTGATTTAAATGATATCAGAGGTCATAAGTAGCAAAGCACAATGCTTCTGATACTGTACCTGAGAACCAATTTCAAATACCTGTACTTTACTTGACCTTTTTTTTTACCCCAATGTGAATATTTTTCACATTGACTCACAACAATTTTAAACAGTTACTCTAAAACACCTTTTTTGCGGTAACAGGATTTTGCAAGGCGGCTTCATGACGTTTTAACAAATTTGAACTGTAACAGATTTGATTACGAGAACAGAAGCCTTTAAACGTCTCTTGATGAATTCAGTTGTATTTTTCTGCATTGGAAGACGCTCACAAGCAGAGAGAGAAAAACAACAATTTCACTACACATGGTAGGATGAGGCATGATAAATGATAAACAGCTATTCTACCCTGCGGTACATTGACTAGAAATCACTCTTAACCGCTATTGGTTCACAAAACCAAGGTTTGTAAGTTCAGACATTAACATTCACTTACGTAAAGTCATCACAAATGTGTCTATCATAGTCCATGTCCTTACCCATTCAGTGAATTCAATGACATGTCCAACGGGAGAGATTAATTTGCCTCATTCTGACCACTGCTTTGGCTGAAATACCAATAAAGCGTAGTTTTTGGGTGTCTCCCTTAGGGCCATATGAAGGGGACAAAAATGGTAAATTCTGTGACTAACCCTGCGCTCACACATCGAGCAACAACAAGAAACAAAGCAACCAGAAGTCATTCTTCTCCAGTGGTGGCTGGGCTATACTGAGCAACAAGGTGCGATGAGGCGCCTGGCAACAAAATCGCCATGAAAACTTTGAGAGAAGTTCAACTTTATGCAAATGAGCAGCGACAGAGTCGAGCGACGGCGAATCAGAAGGCTGTGTTGCGCCAATATCCGTTCACTGTGAAAAGTTTTCTTAAACTTTAGTTCCTGTACTAGGATTTTAATTCCCATAGCTGCTGGCGTTGTCGCTGCACACGGATAGCACAATCATGAGTGCTGCTTTGCGCTCCACGGTGAAACTGTAACGTCTGAAGCAAGATCGCACTATTTCTGGGAAAATAAATTCCCTCCAAAACATATTTTTCAGCAGGCATGATCTGCGCCTTAATAGGCCCGCCTTTAAGAAAATACAAACTCCAGAATGAATATAGCGAGGATGATGTAAATATAAAATATACTTATATTATTTATTAGTATATATATATATTTTAGAAAAGTGATGCATTTCCTCTAATCCAATTTTGTTAGCAACAACCTGAAGATGGCTGATAGTGACTTTTAATGACAGCAACTCAATGACTTGGCAACATACAGTGACAAAGTCGCTGCCGGTGTGAGCGCAGGGTAAATCGTAGCTGTAGGTCTTTCTGACTGTACGAGCTTGTACAATATACTACACCAGAAAAGGGTTAGGGATAACAGAAAAAAAAACAAAGAAACAACAACAACAAACATCAACAAGCTCTTGTAAGCTCAAGAATTTTTACATCCTTACAAAATAAATTTTTTCTTAACACCCCCCCACAGCATCCTTCTGTCATTAGCTATGGTTTGTATTTATGGAGCTAGTTTATATCGTGACAGCTAGCTACTAGCATGCAAGCTAGTTTTTTAAGAAATTGTCAGAGTTGTTAGCTGCTGTCAGCTAGCTTGGTTTCTTGGTGAAATTTGCAACCAAAATCATTGTGTGGTTTAATACACAAACCTGCCATTTCTGATTTTTTTTGCTTGTACCTTTACATTCCTTCATATTCATGTCAGCTTTTACTGGAAAACATTTATGCACAGATATTTGAACTTTTTTTTAACTTGAGTAAGAAATGCTGGACTTCTACCACCTCAGCGTGACAC
Organism: Parauchenoglanis ngamensis; assembly: GCA_030014255.1. Taxonomy (NCBI): domain Eukaryota; kingdom Metazoa; phylum Chordata; class Actinopteri; order Siluriformes; family Auchenoglanididae; genus Parauchenoglanis; species Parauchenoglanis ngamensis. Next base: position 2,902,795 of record JAQMYM010000008.1, on the reverse strand, counting down.
AAAAACCATAATTTTTTTCTCTGTCTCTCTCTTTGTGTGTGTGTGTGTGTGTGTGTGTGTGAACTCCAGGTCTGGGCAACACCCCCCTCTTCCCAGGAGTCCTGACCACACCGTTAAGCACAACAAGTGAGAGAGCCTGTAACACACAGCTGTCAAAACACAGCGCGCTAGCCCGATATGACATCAAGGGCTTCGGCTCACGCTTAGCCCGTCACGTCCGACTGAGTCATGCCACATTTCTCGGGCCGGTTTTAGTGCCTTTGACATGTTTCTCAGGCCGTCTCACACATGCTCTTTGTTGCAATGCCTACAAAATTAGTCCAAGATACAACTATATTATATTAAAGAATGAACATTGGTGTTACAAGCAGGGATATAAACCTAACTGGAGGCTTGTGGTGGCACTAAAGAGCAGCTTCCACAGCTGACTGCTCCCAGGGGTCTGCACACGCCCACAAAGTAATTAATATCTTACACTTCATGCTTAGATTTCAAAGGTCAGGATGTTTGTGTAATTTTGACCGGATAAGGATATGGTTTGCAGTGGGATTGTTTTCTGCACAGACAGTTTCTAGGATGAGTGAGTTCATATTTCTACTTCTTGTAAATTAGTCATATAGTTCTGGTAAAAGTTAACTAGCAACACACTAAATAAAATCAGCTGTGTGTTAAAATTTGCTTTAATAGATCACTAGATGTGCTGAAACAGCTACTCATTTACTCAGAGACTGTTGCTGTGGTGTAGAGCCTCCGTGATAAAAACCAGATTTCTTTGTTGAGAGGAAAGCCCTAAGCTAAAACACGCTGCACATTGCCACATGCTTCGGGAGTTAATGTAAATATGAGTTATGGGCATGAGCAGCTCGCTACATTCGTAAACAGGCTACCAGAGGAAAGGTTTCAGGTACTGGATAGTGTCGTTCTTCACTGAGTTCGCTTAGGTTGAGCCCACGAGTTTGCGAACTTTGGAAGAAAGCAAGAGGGACGACTGTAGCCTTTTCTTTCTGGTGAAAAAAAAATAGTGGAACTGCTAATTGTTTAATGTAGCATCAGAGAATGTATAAGTGGAGACAGTCCACTGATTAAAATATGAATAAGTTAGCACATATCATTATATACTGTAAGAAGCACAAATCGTCAGAACACTGTGCTGGCTGATGATGTCATCGCTCAGCACATGCGTGTAGGCAAAAAGCCACATGAGCATCTCATTCAGGTCGCATAGGACCACATATGCAAGTGACTCAAATCTGATTTGAAAAGAAAAGGTTTGTGTGTCCATACGGCCCTGAAAAGCTCAGATCTGTGTCACATTAAGGCCAAAAAATCAGATTTGAGTCACTTCATCATGGCAGTGTGAACGCAGCCTTTCTCTGTCCTGACTGGGTGCCTGCCATCATGTATTTGGACTTCATCCAGGCCTAAAATTAGTGCGATGAATCTTGATATATCTGTATTGGAATATGACGTGTGTGTATATCTTGTGAGAGGAGGTGAAGTTTAGAAAAGAACATAACAGAACAGAAGAGAACAAAACAGTCTACAGCTGTGTTTGGCTAAACACATCAACTTAGCTTTTTTATATTCTACAAGATAAAAGGGTGGTAAACTTGACACTAACATAATTTATCTGAGTTTATCCTCTGCTACATCCTTGGATTAGAATACATGAGGAAGATACACTCTTAAAAATGAGTGTTTGATAATAATTAACTCTACAACATGGTTTAGTAAAGCTTCCAAGAGAATCTAGCTCGGTTTAGCTACCAAAACACTGGCTGATCTCACCAAACTGGTACACCATCTTTGCTAGCTGGTAATTTCTTTCCCAGCTTCCTGATTACTGACTAACTTGATCAAACTGCCTTACTGTTGTGCTATTTTACTAAACAACCTGCCTACCATGTAGCATTAGAAACATCTTACCAACTGGCAAAGATGTCCAGTTTGACCAGCTCAGCCTGCGTTATTCGGAGCTGGGACCAAAGGACTGTATGATTTTTGGCCAGATTTTGCTGTTTTAATAAACATCTCACATCGTAAATGAATTCTTTGGTTTTAGAAGGCATATTCTGACACACTCACCAATTTAGTGAAAATTCTGACTAAAATCGTAGCATCGCTCGTCTAAGATCCACCAACAGGATGACTGTGTAGGGTGGAGGACTGTGGAGGACTGTGGAGGACTGTGTAGGGTGGAGGACTGTGGAGGACTGTGTAGGGTGGAGGACTGTGGAGGACTGTGGAGGGTGGAGGACTGTGGAGGACTGTGGAGGGTGGAGGACTGTGGAGGACTGTGGAGGGTGGAGGACTGTGGAGGACT
>JAQMYM010000008.1:2854102-2877221 GCA_030014255.1 Parauchenoglanis ngamensis | reverse complement strand
TGTGTGTGTGTGTGTGTGTGTGTGTGTGTGTGTGTGTGTGTGTGTGTGTGTGTGTGTGTGTGTGTGTGTTTCTAACTACACATGACAAGCTTTGTCTTTGACAGTGCGTGATTTCGCATCCCTGGTAGCAAATTAGCGGCAGGCAAAAACATGACAGGGTGTGTGTGTGTGTGTGTGTGTGTGTGTGTGTGTGTGTGTGTGTGTGTGTGTGTGTGATGGAGGATGGAGGGTCAGGGTCGGGGGCTGAAAGAGCCAAGGCTTGTTCTTGTGATTTGTACTTTGTTGTCTTCAGTTCCTCTCTGAGTAGTAATCGATAATACAGCCTGCCATGTGAGTGCAATTGTATCAGAAGGCATCTGTGTGTGTGGGTGTGTGTGTGTGTGTGTGTGTGTGTGTGTGTGTGTGTGAGACCAAAAACCTGCTGATTAATTACACTATAGCAGGGCTGACAGGAGAGCAGTAATGGTAGTTGAGTTACATTACACCTTTATAAATTGTGTAATATTTGTTCAACTATAGTGTGTAAAATTGTGTTTTAGGATAAAAATGAACTTTCTATTATATATATTTTCACCAAAAATAACATGTAGAAAGTTTAAAACCAGAGTGTTCTCACTGGTGCGTCTGTGTTGGTGTGTTATAATAAATCTCTCAGCTTCATTCTCACTACAGATTTCCTCAAATCGTCAAGAAATGCCTTAAGCCTCAGTCTGTGATGCAGGAACCCCTCAGCATGCTCCCTCTGGAGCTGCGATTTACTCATTTTTGCGTAATTGTGCGAATAAAATAATTGTGTGGGCCAGGGGTGGGCGACCCGAGCCATGTTGGTCCGGTGTGGGTGCAGGTTTTTGGGATGACCTTTCTATTAAATATCTACCTATATCTATTTCTAGAAAAATCTAGATTCTTAACAATCCAGTCCTGCTCACTCGAACAGGTCTCACGTCTATAAAAGACTCGCAGCAGGATCACACTGAAATTTAAACTTGCCTTTGACTTTAACTCATAACTTATAAAAAAGACTTTTTCTTTACAAATTCAAAATGAATGCCAAAGAAATGCACAAACCACGACACCATGTGCTATTGTTTTTATTTTAAAAACGCAATCCTTCCTAGACAGTGTCAGTAAATCACAGCGTTATCAAATCTCTACGCATGCAAAACCACACGTATACCAATCCTGGTTGCTTCCTGTCCTCTCATGAGCATTCATTTTTCCACGATAAAAAAATTCATCTTTCTCATTAGCAAAAAAAAAAGCATGCTTTGGATGTTGACGCAAGTTTGCAAAACCCTGATTTTCATGTTCACCTTGGCTTTTGTCTTTCAAGCACAGCATCCTTTAAAACATGAGAAATGTTTACAGATTTCCTCAATCCAATTCAGAAAGAAGAAAGGATTCTGACTCCAACTAGGCGCTGTCAAATCACCCAAGGTCCACAGGGAAGGATATTGTTTTCCTCTATTTCATTCATCTCTTGGCAAGAAAAACAACTCTGGTTTGCGTGTCCGGGTTGTTTGTGCTCTCTCGTTGTCATATTTAGGACAAACATGCCTTTCTTCCTCAGCTCCTCTCCCTCCCGTCGTCCTGTGTTTCTGTTTAGCTTGCACGTCTCCTTCTTTACCCCTCACTCCCTTCCACAGTGGACTTTCATGACCATCTTGACAGAGACATTACCACTGCCTCTGGTGGAGGTGTGTGTCAGGGTCGTGATTGTGACTGGTCAGAAGGTGTTTATTAATTTTCCATAACGGCGTCTCTGACTGTAGTTACAGCTCTCGTTAAACTCGCAGGTATTTGTAAAGCGGAGACTCTGCACAATCCTGTGTACTGTTCAATAAATAAAAACGTATAATCAGTGATATGGCAGATGTTTTATAGACGGAGTCTGCAGTTTCAGTGCAGTTTTCCGCGACAGGAATTGCACTTTCTGGGTTCTTAGTAACTTGACAAGCTTTTTTAGTTTTGTTAATGTTAATAAAGCGAAAAGAACAGAGGAACTGGTAATCCCTTTGTCTTCTCCGGTTGCTTTCCTGTTCTGTTATTCTTTCTTGTGCTGTTAAATGATTATAAAGCCACACAAGTGCTCTGGACACACACACACACACACGCACACACACACACACGCACACACACACACACACACTACTTTCTTTATAAAAACTGTAATCCCATCCTATCGATCAGAAATCCAATAGGAAGTGTTACTCAGTAAACACACCACAGTTCAATATTAGACCTGTAGCCTTACTGTGTGTGCGTGTGTGTGTGTGTGCGTGTGTGTGTGTGTGTGTGTGTGTGCGTGTGTGTGTGTGTGCGTGTGTGTGTGTGTCCAGGGCACCTGTGTGGCTTATAATCATTTATCAGTCTCATTGCCTTTCTGCCTTGTTCCTTACTTGTCACGCCTGACTGTGTGTGTGTGTGTGTGTGTGTGTGTGTGTGTGTGTGTGTGTGTGTGTGTGTGAAGCATCCCATCTCTCCCTCAACCTCCTTAGCAATTAGAGGATGTGTTTGGTAAAGGAAGATGTGACATTTTATACCTGAACAAACATGAATCCGGGAGAGTGACGAGGACTGGCTGGATTCCATAATAATAATAATAATAATAATAATAATAATAATGATAATAATAATGATAATAATGATATGAAATACATGCCAAAATTTTGGTAACTTTCAAACAATCATCAAAGAACTATTTGTAAACCTATTAAACAAACCTTCCAAACTACTTACCTTTCCTCTAAAAAAACTATTTTACGGCTACTAATAAGAGCCTCTATTTTTAAATATGCTTGCATCTGTACATTATTGAGATCCTAACTCCAACCAGCATATATTACTCCAAATCTTATTTCTGTCTGCCAGGAGGTTAAAACATGGCCATAGAGGGATCTTGATCTCAAGCATACATTCAGATCAATGAGAAACATGAATGTGAATGCAACCGCTATCTTGGTCTCTGAAATTGAAGAGGCGTGTCCAAATGAGCAAACCAATTAATATAACAAAGTTTGAAATGTTCTCGATGAAGGAGGGTCCATGATGTTCAGCCTTAGATGTTACAGAAAGAGACTCTTGTTCTGTTTTTCTCTCTCACTTCAGAAAATATTAATGTGCACCCTGTTGCTGTTGTTCATGCTCAGACATGAGCTTAAAAACAACGCGGGAGGAACAGGGGAAATCTGCGGGCAAACTTTACCCATGTAGTGGGTTTTTCTAAATTCACTTTGGATTCATGTTGCTCCAAAATTGTGCTTACATTCCTGCCTCCCATACCTTAAACATCCTGTCCCATTCCTTATAACCTGATTTTGCAAATGTTCTGGTGCTTTTACCCAAATACTGTACCAGCTAAATACAAGTGACTGAACAATTTTATCTATAACAAAATAAGAACAAACAATTTGGGAAACCACTGAAATACCACATGTGAAATCTGTTGCCATCACAGAGATGAGGAATTAGCCTAAACATAACCATAACCATAACCATAAACCACACACACTTCTTTGCAACACTGCCATGTCATACATTGTCTTCTTCAAATCAGATCGTTTTAATTTTATTATTTTAATGTTTGCCTCATGTTTGGGATCGCTGTCTTTAATCATGACACATCCACATGTGAAATGAAATTTGATTTTTGTAGATGAATTGTTAAATAGATGCTCATTTGACTGGTTTCCCACCACTCAAAACATGTTGTAGTGTGCAAACTTTTGCATTCAAATCTAGTCTATATATAATACAGGATTAATTTTAATAAACCCAATTAAACAATATGCTGATGCTTTTTACAGATTCTCCCATCTGTTTACACAGTCTGCCTTTCTCTCCTCTGTGTGTGTGTGTGCGTGTGTGTGTGTGTGTGTGTGTGTGTGTGTGTGTGTGTGTGTGTGTGGAGTGATGGGCTGTGGCCTTAAGGCGAGCTGAGCTTCACTCTTACACTGTTCTTAAATCATGAGGTGACATGCTAAAAGGGCAGCGTGTGATCCAGGGTTTCTGCTCCATCTCTGTCAGCATCTGTGTGTGTGTGTGTGTGTGTGTGTGTGTGTGTGTGTGTGTGTGTAGTTTTCTGTATGGCTAGGATGTGAATGGGAACTGAATATATGTGAGTGTACACTGAATGTGGAATGAAAGGGTTATGTCCAGTCTTTGAAAAGCACATAACTCTGAGAGTCCAGGCCATGCGAAAGAGAAAGCCAGAGAGTCAAATCTCCATTAATCCCAGGCCTTCACAAGATCTAACAATATAAATGAAATCCATTAGCATGCCTGCTTTGCTCGCAATGCTATATATTATTTAGATATGCTCTCAACTCCAAAGGTCTGGGCTACAACATAAGCTTGGTGTTGAGCTAAAAGCCATTTAATTGGCCCTTGGTGATGAATCAATGAAGTTCTTGTTAGAGCTGAGCTTGAATTAAATTTAATGTGGGTCCCACCTATCTCACTGAGCATTTGACTTTATTTTATACTTAGCCTGACTCGGATCACAGCGAAAACAAGGCAGAGAATGAACCAAACAAAGAAACGAGCAAAAAATTGTCACAGACATGTTTATTAGTCATGTTTCAAAATTATATAATTTTTTCCTAAATGCAGGGTGAAACACCTTTAGTGTCTGTAGGTTGCTTCTTTAGTTTTGCACTGAAGCTGTAAAGTTAATGTAGCCAGGACGTAAGCCAATAAAATTATTTGCACATTTCTACCTAATAATTATAAAAAAATAAAGTATATGACACCGATAATTCAAATGTTCCACTCATACTATTGGAAAAGCTGCTTATCTTTCCATGAAAAAATCACGTTCATAAAAACCTCTACCTTAATTAACAATACATCATGAATCCCACTTATTACCATCTTATTTTAGCCCGAAACCTGGTTGGCTCTGCCAGGAAGTTAATACTTGGCCATTGATGGATCTTTCAACATAAAACAAGTTTACATTGAAATCAGAACTGAAATAGCATTCTGGATTTGAATCCTATAGAACACCTGAAGTCTTAGGTCAATACATGCGTTCAGATACAAAGAATAAAGGCTGTAGTAAATATTATTTTGGGAGTGCCAATAATTTTTGAATACAGCTATATATCATCTCCACAATACTGTATACCTCATTGGAAGTTATGGATTTTCATCAAGGGTGCCAATACTGCACGATATATTATGCGCTTTCCTAAAAAGCCATTCTTTGGTTAAGTAATGCAGTGTAAATACAACTAACAGATTAGGCCAATTCAAGTCAAATTCAAGTAGAAGTCGAATTCCTTTCCTGGCAAATGCAAAAGGTTTCCAAAAGTATTTTAGGCTGGTCTAGATCTGTAAAGTACAATTTTGACCTGGCTGATCTAAATACAGCCAAGTTGTAACTGACTCAATAACTGAGCTTATCTGTTTGTTCTGCTCTGACGTCACATTCATGAGAAATTCTGTGAGATCCCAGAGAGTTGGGGTTATTTCTCTGTCATTATATCTGGATAACTCACATTTTTAATATCACTTGTGATAGGTGTGCACAGGACTGTTTTTGAAATCCCACTTACACCCACTCATGAAGGAAAGCTGGTCAATTCTGCTTGCTCACTCAAAAATGTTATCAATACCACCCATTTCTGCAGAATGTTTGACCAATAATGGCTGTGCTTGCTGGAAGTTGGACAAGTCCTGTCTGTTCCCAGAGACAATATGACCAATTCCACTCATTCTTGCAGTTTGACCAATATTGCCTGCTTCTCCAAAGTTTGACCAGTCCCAACCACTGCTGTAGAAATTTTGATCAATTTCTGTCACTCCTGCAGAAAGTTATGACCAGACCTGCCTGCTACCACAAAACGTTTGATCAATCCTACCCAGTCCCACAGAAAGTTTGACCAGTCATTTCCAGTCCCACAGAAAGTTTGACCAGTCATTTCCAGTCCCACAGAAAGTTTGACCAGTCATTTCCAATCCCACAGAAAGTTTTACCAATCCTACCCATTCCCATAACAAGTGTGAACAGTCCTGTTCATTCCTACAGAAATTTTAACCAAAGCCGCCCGTTTTCTGGATGAACCTCCATTCCACCCATTCTTGCAGTTTGACCAATCTTGCCTGCTTCTCCAAGGTTTGACCAGTCCCAACCACTGCTGTAGAAATTTTGATCAATTCCTGTCACTCCTGCAGAAGGTTATGACCAGTCCTGCCTGCTACCACAGAAAGTTTGACCAATCCGACCCATTCCCATAAAAAGTGTGAACAGTCCTGTTCATTCCTACAGAAATTTTGACCAAAACCACCTGTTTTCTGCATTAACCTTTGCCACAAAAAGCTTGATCAAGCCCACCTACTCCTGCAGAAAGTTTGACCACTTCTACCCACTGCTGCAGAAAGTTTGACTAATCTTGCCTACTCTGACAAAAGGTTTGGCCAATCCAGCCCATTTCTGCAAAAAGATTGGCCAATCCTATCCATTCCCCTAGAACTTTTGCCAGTTCCACTCATTCCTGCAGAAAGTTTGACCAATCCTGGCTGCTCTGGGAGTAAGTTTGAGCAGTCCCACGCACTGCCACAGAAAGTTTGAGCAATTCGTCCTGCCACCACTGAAAGTTTTACTAAGATCAGTCCCCCTGCACAAAGTTTGACAAATCCCTCCCATTCTCACAGAAAAATTGACCAATCTTGCCCTTTCCTGCAGAATGTTTTGACTGGGTACCATGGTATCCTGGTCCCAATGCACACCTCTAGCACAGGGATAAGGGAAAAAGCTAGATGCAATTCAAGGTTCTAGCTAAAACTCTGGCACCGTTTCCTGAATTTTAAAATTCCTTTTCAGTTCTAGAAATGAATGCTTCCAAAGTCAATGCTTTTCATTTATATTTCATTAATTACTCATATGAATTTTACCCCTAAAACCAACTGTTTTTACCATCGAGTAGGCAATTAGAGCATTAAATTTGTCAATCATTCAAATTAAATTCTTTGGACCAAAAAATCACTTGAAGAATCCAAAGTGTTCACATACACAGAATTGCTTTTAAACAGGCCCCTAAAAAAATAAGACACATTCCACACATTGATGCTTTCATAAAATATACCATCACAGATGTGGAATCCAGATGCACCCGAGGCATGCTGCATGCTGTCGAACACACAGACAAATTGTGCTCATCTCCGCTGACCCCGAGAAAAGGAAAATGAAATCCCACACCCTATCACTAAATAAATCAATCAAAATGTAATTCCGACGCACACGGTGACCTTCAATGTGCCGGGCTTATAAAAACAGCCATGCGAATTTCATTTACACTCTCCCACGCCGCGTCCTCTGAAAGCAATAAGGAGTAATTGGGCTTGGCACTCACTCATACCAAATCAGCTTTGTCTTCTTCACTACATGATGCTTGGTTGTCATAAATGAAGGGACAGGAGGAGGGGGTAAACTACTCTTACTCTCTCGCTCTTCCTTTCTTTCTCTCCAGCGTGTAGTTATCCCATTACCTTTTCCGTGGAGACTAATTAATTCTGCATAAGTGAAAATGAGGACTGGTTTCTAGTCAAACAGAATAATTGTTAGCCACACAGAGCTGTTGATCATTCTCCTCCACACCTCACACACCCCGCGGACCACCGTTAAACTCCGTGCCCGCAATTAAACAGGCCATCAGGTGCAAGCGCTCATTAACACCTAAAGGCATCCTATGATGAATTTGAGAATTTCTGCCATTCTCCAGCTTTTTACTAGCTGTTAGAACAGTGCTTTGGGGATCGCTAGGACACTTATTGCTAATGCAGGAGAAGTGGCAGTCTGGGCTTTAAGGAGTGAGTCATTAACCCTTATATCGTGTTCAGGTCACAATACTGAAGAATTGATTTCCTTTCCCCTGCCACCTGACAAATTTGACTCGATTTCTCAAGTGAATTTGATAAATAGTTAGTTGTATTTTTCTGTATTACAGAGATTAGGTGTACATTCTGAAGTAATTGTGTCTATTTCTTACTCCCTTTGAAGGCTCTACCTCCTTGTCTGCACTTGAATACCATGCTATAAAGCTGAATTAGCTTGCTTTATGGCTGCACTGTCACAAACTCTGAGAACACATAGCACAATATAATAATGAACAAATTAACTAATAAAAAAAAAATGCAATAACAGTGCCACCAATTTAATTAATTTTTTGTTTTTAACTTTAATTTGGAAATTTGCAGAGGCAAATAAATGCCCAAAGCGTTGGACTTTTACCTGAGTTTATTTGCTGCAGCGCTACTCTGGGCTATGTTATTCAGTTTTCTTACATTTTAATGTTGCTAAGTATAAGGGTTCTTACTTGAACCTGACCTATATTTAAGCCTGTGGATGCAGGAATCTATGGAGTGAAGTGTCCATAAGTGGTTGCCATAGACTTATCCCTATCAGAAACCCCCAGTGTATAGTACATCACTTCAAAATGGCTTATTCAGTGTGTACCAAAGATCCAAAGAACAATGCTGTCTGGAGTTTTGCCCCTGGTAGGGCCACTCTTGGTGGTAACGTTAAGGGGGAAGTACCAGGCACTCACAAGTACGCTACTCAAGAAAGAAATCAACAGCAGGGCAGATAGAGGATGGTGTCCAGCAAACAGGTGGATTGCTACAATCCAAAGGTGGAGGAAAGCTGCAGCAGGGTGGGATCTCCAAATGTCATGGAGTCCATGGCATTGGACGCAGGTCCAGCTCTGTCAAGGACCATGTGGTGGCTGTCTGTGCACCAGACTCTCCACATTAACAGAAGTCACGCACAGGCATTGACCTTTAGGGGTTAACTCACTTCAGAACGGACCACAAGATCATGTTAACTTGAGTCAGAGAGTGTTCAGTATAATCCACACTGAACAAACTTTGTCATCTTTTATCAGATCAGACTAAATATGAGTCCAATGAATTGTGTTAATACGTTAAAATGTTAGTGGCTGTCCCATTCCCGACTATTATTTACACAGACTTCTCCAATGAGGAGAATTCCCAAGCATGGAAAGACTTTTCGCTCACAATATCTGTAAATAGGGAATGAAAAGGCAGGATTTGTTTACATTTCACCATTGCCATTATTTGCAGCTGTCCTGTGAGTTTCGCATAATCTTTGGTTAAAATCACACTAATCTGGCCTCTAGTCGAAATGACTACTGACCAAGGAATTCTTTTAGGATGTGCATTTTTTTTCTTTGACAGCAAAATTGGGCCAGAAATGATACAGTGTAAAGTCATGCACTTAACTGGAATTGTTGATGCTGATAACAACCTGACCAAGTGGAACCATGCTTACTCAAAGAGAGCTCTTGTTTCGGGAATGGAAATGACAGATTGCCAGAGGCGGTCATTGTCAAGTAATGTTGCATCATACCGTAATGAGCCTGATAACAACACGATAACAAGCTCTTGGACGCGTCCTGATGCCGTAATAAAAACAGCACTGATCCGACAGACCTTCTCAGCCATGAAACACTTACTGAATATGATCACATGAAGTTTATGTGGTTAAAAAAAACATCGATGTGGATCGGTTAGACTGTGAAAACATCGCCATTTCGACAAGGCTGAAAGGATTAGTGCCGAGCCGCTAGAGGAGCGCATGCTCTTTAAAAACGATGACACAGAGGACATGGCAGATGTGAGCCTGATTGCCTGGTGACACATGAAATGTCAAGTGTGCTTGAAACCATGTACACTACACACACATATAGTTCACACACAATGAGACAGATGTCCTTTATAAAACAACGAGGACGCTTTGAGAGTGCTGGGTGTGTATCGCTTCTTTACTACATCCTGTCATTTGACATTTATAAGTGTGTGAGTGTAAAAGGATAAAGCCCTACTGGAATGGTTTGGACACAACTAGTGGAGGTTTTATTCTGCTGTGCACTAGAGTAGGTCTGAAAAGGTGGAAATGTTCGTAACATTTACCTTTATCTTTAACACTCTCATCTGTTTGGAGTCACCAAAACGTCATTTGCTGAATCATCACCAATGAATTAAATACTGTAAGTAGTTTAGCAAAAAATGAACATGAAGCCCTGAGAGCCAACGAATTTACGCTTTTTTGCTTGGCCTGTTTTCTCATGATAACAAATTATTTTCGTCATTATTGCAACATAACGAAACAAGGTTTTCCCGTCATACCGACATAATTTTCTCAAGATCTTGAGTTAATAAAACTCTATTTTCCCATGATAATGACATAATCTGCGTCTCTCTGTCATCACCCGGTATCCGTGGAGTCACCCTCGGCCTCATAGCTGGTCAGCGATGTAGCTCACGACAGAATCGGGCTCACTTTGCGCCTGTGATAAAGCTGTAGTTTTGCTAACTGCCTTTTTAAATGACGTACACTAATGTGAACATTGTCTGTAATGGCAAGACGTAAAGCTATTTCAACCTTGACTGAACCGAAATGCAACGTGCCGATCGATACTGACGTTGCTGCACAGAATGATAGGCAGTGACTCAGTCATGCTTTTGGGTAGACTGAGTTTCATTACCTAGTGATCTCAAGAAAATGCTGTCATTATCACAGGAAAACAATGTTTCATTATGTCATGACAATGACATAAATAACTCGAGATCACCACAAAATGGGCTGAATAAAATATGTAAATCCATGGCCTTTTAGGGCTTCCGTACATTCTTGTCTGGTGTCTGACATTTGCTTTTTTTTTTGAACTACAAAGCTATTATTGCTAACAAGTCTTGGTAGTCTTGAACCATATCCTGTTTCTCACACACACACACACACACACACACACACACACACACACACGCCAAGGTACTCTATATAACAGATTTATGTTAATGTGATCATTTTAGTACAGAATGCAGAATTATCATTTCTGTAGTAATATAAGTATGGATGTGTACAAATTATCTAATGCTAATAATAAACAAATAAAAAAAAAACAGAGACGGTAAGTTGACTGTAGTGACATTGAAAAAACAGCACTGAATAAGGCCGACATGAAGAAAGAAAGAAAGTTTGTCATTGAAAAGCACATCAAAAGATTACAAACATCATGGTCAAAAAGGATCAGGTTGGTTAGATTTATACTTTATTGCAGGCTTGGATTATTTGAATGACTGTCTTTTAGCTCAGTGGAACTCTTTTCAGGACCCAGACGTTTTAATGCCACGCAGTTTAGTTTTTTGAATCAGTGAAGGTAAAGTTTGTGATTTAGTTCCATGTGTTTTATGGGGTCAGAAATTAAAGGTCAGAAATTTAACGTCTTGGCTGATTTTGGATGAGTGCAGATTTATTTATTTTTCTCATTGTCTTTCTATCCATCATACATCATCACTCTCCACCACTTCCATACACTTCCATCTCTCCCTCTCTCTCTTTCTCTCAAACTGCCAAAAGTCTTCTCAGCGTCACAGTTGTCAGCATGCGGTTAAACAAACGCTCCTGTCAGTTCTGTTGTCTGTGGATAGATTACGAAGAGAGAGCATCCATCAGAGCCCAAGCCCTGCAGGCGGCGTCATTGATCAGCTCCGGGCCCCAATCAGCAATAATCAGCTTCTGCTTGGCCTGCAGTGATGCTAACCTATTGATCTGCGCACAGGCCCCTCACTCCACACACATTCATTTTCATTAGCACAGAATTGCACCAAGTCAGAAAACACACATACTCACACTCACACACACACACACACACGGGCACGCATGCATCGTTCAGGAAGTTCATCCCTACTTTCAAGCAGTGCCGTGGGAATTGCTACAAAACGGTTGGCTAAATAAGCGGCTAAAAAACAATTAACCGAGCAGCGTATCACAGCTGTAGTAACAAGTGAGAGTTAAAGAGAAAGGGAAAAGACAAGAACATATACATGAGGAGCTACGAAATGCTTTAAGATCACTAAATAAAGGGGGATGGTTAGATACGTCACACATTTTCATGCCCATTTTTAAAAAATAAAAATAAAAAATGCTTTAATTGTACCAGAGCACTGCTGAATCCTCAATTCTGGTGGTATAGCAGTCACAGTTACTGAGCAGCAAAACCTCATAAATTGTGTGTTTTTAAATTTCAGATACAATTGTCAAGTCTGTGTGTTTAACCCAAGGCAACAGTGCAGCGAGTTTGATTATGACGTGAAAAGACTCCTCTGTTATGCTGCTTGTGTTAAGATATTCCAGAATTTTCTTCTTTTTTTTGGGGCAGTCCTATTTTCAGGTAAGATGCCATAGGAAGTATTTAAGCTCGCGTACGTGTGAATATGAACATTTTTTTAATTCCAAACCAGATAGTTTTGACTTAATTGCTGTGATAGGATTCCCAGATCATCTCACAGAAGCTCGCAAAACCATCATTCTTTAAAGTATTTGTTCACTCCATATTGCAGAACAGAATGTCTGTTTAAAATTTTTTAACCCATCGCTATTCCTTGTTCTTGCTTTGTATTATGGGCACCTCCTTGTTTAAACATGGTGGAATTCCAAAATGGAGATATCAAAAGCTTTTGAGACAGTCCCGACTATCAGAGTGGGAATTACGAGTTGGAAATGTATTATTTAAATTGTTTTTTTTTTTGCCACTTAGAGTTTGGAAACGTTCCAGTTCCCACTAGGTGATGAAAATAGCTTTTAGCAAAGAAACACTCTCCATCTTTAGATAAATGTGCACCCCATGCTGCTCACAAGTGCATAAGGAGCCACGGCAATGGGAATTAATCAATACATCATAATATATGGGGTGTAATACATATTCCGATCTGATCCCTGAGCCTCACAGGCCACAAATCTAATTAACACCACACAATCGCGTACAAGCAGGAAACAGCATTCGCTATTAACTCAGACCTTATCGAACTGGTGGAACTTTCTGGCAACGGTTTTACGATGCCTGCTTGTGCTCAGTGTCCAATCAGAGCAGCATGCCAAAAAAAAATCAGTTGCTGCAATGCCTTCTGGGATTGCGCTCGCTTTCAGTTTGGCGAGAACACTTTGTTTATCTGTTCATTTATCTAAGAGAGAATGAGAGAGCGAGGAATAGACCGCTGATTAACTTCCCCTCTTGGCGCACTCCTCCTCCCAGCGGCACTCATCCATAAATGAACGGAGAGAGTGATCTTTGCATAATTGTTTCTTTCACTTTAAAAAAGTAATTAAGTGAGTGGGCCGGGAGGGCGTTGAGCCAGGAGAGGAAGCTGGGGAATAATTAGGGATCGATCGGCGTGAGAGACTTCACGAGGAAGTTCGAGTCTGTGTTGGCGCACCCGCAGATGGCACCCTCACGATTTCCAATAGACGCACGTGCCCTTTGGCGTTTGTTCTTATCTTTCAAAAATTTCAAAAAAGCCTTGAAGCAGCATTCCAAAGACTTAAAAAATAGCATGATTGATAAAGCAGGGAGGTTATAAAATAAACAGAGGCAGGACTGAGGACTGAGATATATACTAAGAATTGGTTCGTACAGCATCCATATTTTCTTTGGCAGAGACAGGATGACAGATTGCCGAAGAGCGTGGTGTCAGTGAGCGCAGGGAAACATGCAGTAATTAGAAGAGTCATGCCTGGGCAGCGCTGCACGTTGCACTGTTACACTGCCCACCCACGGAGATTGGCGGGTAAAGTAACAAGCCCGAGGCTGGCACACAGCAGCCTGGCCGGAGCTGATGCTTCAGCCTGTCTCCAAAAAACAAGGCCTGCATGTCACACCGAATGATATTATTGTTAAAGAGTAGAACATGACAACGTTGCCGCGCTCACCTTTCAGCTGAGCCTGGCCTTAAGCTTTCCGAAGGAGTGTGAGACAAACTGTCACAGTCTTAAACCGCCTACATGGTGCTTTGCACCTGTTGAGGGTCAAGAGCCTTTTGCAGATGCTGGCAAATCTGTTCCAGGTTTATCCTTAAATAATACATTGCTTTTCATTTATATTCCACTTTCTGAAGTGGATTACAGAATAAAATTGACAATTTGTGCTTGGAGGCTATATCTGGCTAATATCTGTGTAACATGTGAGCCCATTACCAATGCAGTTTTAAGTTATGCAGTGTCACATTCCTATAGTCACGAAGTTTCCACAAATATTATCACCTGTACCTGTATTTGGTTAGCTACATTAGCTATATACTGTAACAGCAGCCGATGCACACGGCCCTGCCGATGTATTCAGTTCTTTTTAGGGGAAAGTAGCCATTGTACAGTCAATAATATTGTCATAGTGTAATTATACACATATTAAACTCTCAAATTGTGCAAATACACAATATACAGTACTTGCCTTTCAAGTGGTCAAATCAGAACGTAGGTATGCAGAGCATGAGCTAGCTAAAGAAGCTAACAGATGATTTAACAATAACATAATACTTTTATATAAATAATGTGACATTAAAGACAAGCAAAATATCTGTTTTGCTCAGACCTGATGGTAAATTACTATATAAAATGACAGTTACATGAAACTAATGTATTAATTTAAAATGCAATGAACACGCAAAGTGACAATAACAAACTGGTAGTTCGAATGGACTAGAGGTTGTTCAGTGATTTGATAGACTGCAGGTAAAATCTGTTCTTTAGCCTGGTTGTCTGTGATTGGATGCTCTGCTAACATCTGCCAGACGCTCGGACAACAGATTGAGTGCTGGGCACTTAAAGTCTGATGCGATATTGTGAGCCTTATTCAGGCACCATGACCAGTAAATGTCCTGTAAAACTAGGAGTTCTGCTGTTCACGACACTCTCTGGAGAGCCTTGTGGATGTGGGCAGAGCAACTGCTGCACCACACAATGATGTGCCAAGGAAGCTCCAGGACCATCAGGAAGCTCTCTCTGGAACAGTGACGGATGTTGGTGAGGAAGTTAGGGTCCAAAGTTCTTGAGTGTTTGTGGGTTTCAGTTGGGAACATGAAATTGTCCAAAATCTCTTGGTATGCTGAAGCATTCAGAGTTCCTTTCACTGGAACTAAGGGGCCAAGCCCAGCTCCTGAAGAACAACCCCACACCATAATCCCCCCTCCACCAAACTTTACACTTGGCACAATGCAGTCAGACAAGCCGTTCTCCTGGCAACCGCCAAACCCAGATTCGTCCATCAGATGAACCATCAGGCAACCTCTGTGCACTATGCGCCTTGTCGCTTTACGTGGCCGGCCACTCCGATCCTATCACGATACCACGCTGGAATTCACTGAGCTCCTGAGAGCGACCCATTCTTTCACAAATATTTGTAGAAGCGGTCTGCATGCCGAGGTGCTTGAAGTTATACTTGGAATATAATTGGAATGACTAATTCTATAATATTATGACATAAAGTTTATATTTATTTCTGTCTCTGCTAAATATACATTACTATGACCTTGTTATATGAGCAAAGAAAAAAACTTTGAAATTTCAAAAATGTTTAGATTTACGTCAGTTGATTTTTCACGTTACAATTTACAGACTTTTGTTGCAAAGCTTAAGGTTAACCAGAGTGGGTGGCTTGATTAGCTTTGACTTGGCTCATTCTTCAGTAAAAGAAAGAAAGAAAGAAAGAAAGAATTAAAAAACATATTATGCAACATTCAGCCTTACTTTTATATCAAACTTTCTTCCCTATCAGAAAACATGAACATGTGTTGTGAATAAACTGGAATCTTCTTTTAAATATCTAATAATAGATTATTTACAGCATTATTTACAGCTACAGCTAGTATAAAAAATAACAAAAAAAAAACAAATCGGGTTTTGACCAAAATTGAGTTTTTTTCTGCCAGGGATTACAAAAGAAAATTGTACTTTGACTAAATTGTGTCCTTAAAAAATACATTTAAAATGATAATGCATCATAAAATGTATATAATGCTGGTGCTCCTTCATCATGCCATCCTGAAGTTGGGATTGATCAGGTCATATATAGAGAAAAAAGGGCAAGGAAAAACATCTCTCTCTCTCTCTCTCTCGCTCTCTCTCTCTCTCTCTCTCTCTCTCGCTCTCTCTCTCTTTCCCACAGTCCAATCATGCAAACACAATGTGCCTGAAGGGAAACAACTATTAACTCTTCACTTTGGTGTTGGTGGAATTACACGTCTGTGAGAAAAGGAAAACACAATGCACACGAACACACAACATATCTGCATGAGTTCTGCTTCAAATGCAGTGTGTTTTTAAGTGTGTGATGAGGCATGAGAGCTGATATGTGTTTCAGAACAAACACAACATCTGAGCAATGACATTTCTCTTAAAAACACACACAAAGCTTCTCTTACCTCATTTAACACATGCACAGCTCATACAACATGTGTGATGTGGCATACCAAAACGAGTTGTGGCTCAGCAGCGTGCTATAAATCTACAGATTTTAGAGCTACATGACAGGGGAGTGGACATGAAAAGAACCTCACTGGCAATAACAAAGGCAGATTTGGCACAATCCAAGAAAGCACATATTGTGAAATTAGAAAATTGGTGCCAGGTTGATTTTAGCGAACAAAAAAAAAAAAATTCTAGAAAGCAGTGAAAAATTAAAAAAAAAAATAATTTTAGCATAAAAGGAACTTAGCGAATGTCAGGAGATGGAACAGCTTAAGGCTAACAGCATAATAAAAACAATTATGGAAGGAGTCTCTAGTTTCAGCACTTAGCATGTTTCCTGCCAGTCTTCAGGATGGCGTACTTTCCACTTTGTTGTTTATTTCTTTTTTGTCTTTTTGCTATCACATAAGTATTAACACTTGCTGATGCCCCACAGCATTAAATGTACATACATAAATTAAAAAAACAAAACAAAACAAAAAACCTCTAAATTCCACGATACCAATTTTTCTTTTCCTATACTAATACTGAAATATTGCTTTATGGCTAAGAGACAATTTTAAAAACTATAACAATAATGAAAATTCTCGGAAAGAAATAGCGACACAGTGTGTGTTCCATGTTGCGTTAGCAATTGACGATGGAAATATATTCACTGTGACACATTTCTGCATTGCGGACCTCACTAATATTTTGATCCTGTTACATTCACTCGTGTACAACTTATGAAATAGGAAGTTGAACTTTAAGTTTCACAATATTACAGAAACTACTTCAGTTTAATTAGCATTAACATACACTAAGTATAATTTTAGTAATTACAAAAAAAACATGGCTCCTTTATTAATAAGCTCTTAATAACACATCTGTAGAAAATGATGATATTCCCATAGCATTGGACTCTTATTATGCCTTTACATTATTAGCATGAAAGGTTTAACAGCTAAGACTTAGCTAGCTAAATAAGAGTCGCGGTAATTTGCTAGCTTATGTTTGGCTAGCGTCCATTTTTATTCTTACGCCTCTGTTGTTTTCAGAGCACCACAGAAACGCTATTAACATTAACAAGCCTTGATGTTCTTTCTAACTACTGGGAAATCTGGCTAAGCTAACATGTTCTTTCCTTGTAGAAATGCTAGCAAGGACGTTCATTTAGTAGTCTTTTTTCATTTTTTTTTTCACCAGGGAAATCTGTGCATCCCCAAAGCGGCCCTGAGCCTGTCATGTTAGTCCAGACTGCCCTTAATCCATTTTACCCCCCAAATAAATACCCCATGATCATATTAGATCTAAACTCGCCTCATGTTCTCGTTTCGAAGCAGAAAGAGTCCTTAGGGCTAATCAGTATCTGATCCTACCTCACGTTTCAGCAGACAAGCCTACTTCAATTCCCTTTTCTTTCTCTCAGTGTCAGTCATGTTGTATTTCCTTGCTCTCGTTTCTCCCTGACATCCCTCCTAATCTGCAGGGGATGATGCATCACGGGGAAGAGAAAATGAGCAAGCGATTACTCTAAGCCGCTGCTATAATATCCAACAGTATGAAACAAAAAGAAGGAGGAAAAAATCAAATAATATAAGTCTTCAATTAAAGTGGAATCAGAGCGGTGTTGTCAGTGAGGTTTGGCGAGGATTAGGCTGGAGTCGCATGTCTTTACATTAGCGCCCGGGCAGTACAGGACCGTCGATTATGAGCTGCCCTGCTGGGGTTTGTTTTCCTCCTCCGTCTTTCTCCCATGCTGGATTTCTTGAGATGAACGCTTTTACCTGAGAAGAATTTCACCTAAAATCAAGGCTATCGATCGCTTCCTTCTGACTGTAATGATTTCTTCCTCTCTAATCCGGTGTCACGTCAGGCGTGTGTGTGTGAGCTTAAGGCCAATAACATGATCCTCCTTTTACCAATACACACTTAATAGAGCCGAATATTAGCCTGGTTTTTTATGGTGCTCAGTTCTGGAAGCTTCTTTAATGCTTCTGAAGTGAAATTTCAGAAACATCTTGGAGAACAGTCTAAAACAAAACCACATCAGGCTGAACCAAACAGATATGAAATTAATTAGAGATCTGAGAACTATTTTTAAAGCAAAAGGTAATTGAAAAAAATGAAATAATGAATTTTATGAGCGAATGAACTACTGATCCCAGAAGACATGATGAATGAAGAAGCCATTTTCCCTGAATTTGCTTAAATTATCCAGTGTTATTCATTTTGGATGCATCTTAGAGTTTTACCGTTTTAGGGCCAGAGTTATGAAGCAGGGCAAATTAGAATAAGGCCGCAAAAAAAACAAAAAAAAAACACTGATAGGAGTGACCAGTTCTACAGGTGATTCACTAATAATGTGCAAATTAACGAACACCGACGCAGCCAGCTCCTTTTAATAATGATCCATACTGGCATTACGAATAATTTAACAAGTGGAGAAACTTCTTTCCCTTCTATCACACGCTCGCTGTTCTCAGTGGCGCCTCCTCCTGGTGGCAACTATCACAGCCATGTCAAGCACAAAATGGATTAAGACATGCTTTATGTCGATGTTAAATAATGACGTGGTTAGCAGCAAAATGACTCCCGTGAAAATGAGTAAATCATGTTGCACCATTCATTTAAATACTCTCCGCCTCCAAATTTTTGCAGCCTGGAAAGGAAACTCCTACAAACACATATGCAATAAGGCCAGCCGCAAGAATAAATTTGCCTACGCCTTTCTATCGCTAACTTTTAAGTAAATCTAGAACTTGGCTTTTTAACTTGGCCAGGATGTGAACTATGGCGACTCATTAACGGCAATATATCATTTCGTAACATTATATCCAATCCTTTATATCAACATTACACCGTCAGAGACTTACCCTGTATATTTCCCAAGCTGTGTTTCTACTCACAGTTTCTCTTTTTGAGAATATATTATACTTATACTTCCATTATACTTATTATTTAGCACAGAAAAAGCTAAGTGTGAATGTAAGTATTTGGAAGTACGTTATGGGCACCTGACAGCCACTGTACGCTCGAATACATGCTTGGAAAGGGTGAAGGTAAGGGAGCGGCATTCAGGTGGCTGAATAACAACCCCACCCATTTGTTGATTATTTTCCTGTAACAGCCACTCTTACGTGTTTTATTTCTTGCACACTGTGTGTGTGTGTGTGTGTTGGGGAGCTGTGTTTCATCTGTGATAGTGGATCTAATCCATGCCTCAGGTTTGCCATTATCCACACCTTTGAAGCTGTGTGAGGTGCAGGCTGTGATCTAATATTATGATCAGGGTTCATTTTGTTGCTTCTTATCTTTCTACTTCATATGCTAGTTGACAAAGATTAGCATCTTCAGCTGCTATGAGAGAAAACATGCTGTGGGTTTGATTCAATCAGCTGCTGTGTGTGTGTGTGTGTGTGAATGTGAGACGAATTAACCCACTTAATCGTGTTGTGTTGTAAGGTGAGAACCTCATTTCTCTCCAGAACACCTCTGCGCGCCATCTTTAAATCGGTGCGATCGTGTGCTATCCTGTGACACCCTGAAAACTGTCTCTTTCACACACACACACACACACACACACCCCCACACACTCTCACGCACTCAGGCGCTCTGTGGATGTCAGGGTGTGTAGCGTGTCCGGTTCTGCTGGTTAATGGCTTTGAGCTCTGGGGAAAAGCGCTGTTAAATTAAGCATGGCCTCACACACTCTACCTCATTAATCGGTGTATGCAGCGGACTGCCCCGGCTGCTCCAGCACTTTCCCCTAAAGTCAACAACTGTCTCCTTCATTCCAGACTCTGGTCAATTACTCAAACTTCTTCTCTGTGTGCTCTTTTTTCCCCTTCACTAGTGTCTCTTTTAAAGCAGAGCCCTAACTGGATGTGATTGGAAGCACATGCACCAGAAGACCAGGGAATATTTTAATAACATCAACACACCTCTGAACCTATTTCTGCAGCCTGCACGCTTTCATTAAATCGCCTCCCAGTGGCTCATATTAAAGCGAAATTATAATTTCTAAAGGCCATTCACCACATTACGCTCAAGGATCTGCGTTCCAATGCACTTTAATTGACAAAAGAGCAAAAATCTTAACTTGCTCTTGTTGTTTACGACTGTAAGGACACTTTAATTATGAATCTGTAATGACGCATTGATGCAGAGATTAGCTCTTTATTTCTGCAACATTTTCCCTCAAACTGAAGTGCATTTCTAAAATACATAATCTAATTAGTGTTTCACATCAAGGTTCCCTTAACTAACATTATTTAGTGCATTATTAAACATTAATCAGTAATGCAAGCAAAGTTACTAATTAATGGTAGTTTTAATTCGATCAAAACACCTCTCTTTTGATTGTTTATTTAATCCATGACTAAAAACTCCACATAAATGTAATCACAGCATGTTTCTAAATGTTGATAATTTACTGCTCGGGTCTCCAGGTATTAGAAATATCAGCGTATGATTCAGCATCAGTTCTGAATTTTGCTAATTAACAACCGCCAACATGCTCATTAAGCTTGAAATGAATCGCACGCATTGAGCATTAGTTAATGAAGGACTTGATGCTTCATTAATATCACTGATGATGCATTAATGCTGACTTTCATAGATTGTTCAACTTAATTAATGTTTTAAATAATGGAGACTTTAATGTAAAGCACTGGCTTGGAAACTTTGTCAGCTTTGAACTTGCTCCTGTACGGGCCACAATAGCTGTTCTCATTTGCAAGCCAATCCTAAAATAAAATAAAATAAAATCTGTTTTAAAACTTAAAACAAAAAAATTGTATTAAACAGTTGCTAAGCAGATGATTGTAGTCCGTTAGCTAGCAGTACATGTCGCTAACTATATTAGCTAGTTATTAACCAGTGCTAGTTTAGCTACATCATCTTTAAGCTACACTTATTAAGTCAACACTGTAAATTACTAGCCTCATATAATAAACTGGTAGAAAATAGATTCACTTAAAGTGCGATGCAGATAGCCAGAATTAAAGCTGCAGTTAGTAACAAATTTCATCATAACAGTAAAACACAGATTTGTATATTGAGTTAGTTTACAGATAGGGATTGGTACAGTTAGGGTAGCTAGCTAAAAGGTAGCTCCATAGACACAATATTAAAAGCTAGCTAGGATAATATCTTTCACAAGAGAAACATTTCTATTTAACTCTTTGAAAAAGTCAAAGAAAGTAAAACTTAAGCTAAAAGTAGATAGCTAGCTACTAACACTGTTTTTTTTTCCTGTTCAGGTAACTATCAAGTTCAAACTTCTAACTGAGAGCTGTTTGTGCTGAGCATGTGGTAAGGGACTGAGGTAAAACCACCTTACCATCTTTTTTTTTTTAGCCTCCATTAAAAGCTGAAGTTTCACAAGGAACATTTTTGCTATCTGTAGAGATTTTTTTATAGGTATTTTTGTCTTTTTTTCCTCATAGAGACATGCAAAACTGGAAAAATCATATATATCGAATGAAACAAATAAACATTTTTGTTGAATACCTGAACATTCTGGCTACATCAAATATATTCCAAACAAATTAAATTAAATAATTTTAATTAATGGCATTATTATTTTTTTTTTTTTCAGATCAAGTAGAGGAAAAAATTATCGAATCACTCAATGTTGAGGAAAAAATTACGGCCTCACCCAAAAAAGTAAAAAAAAAAAAAAATACATTATAATAAAAAAATAAAATAAATAAAATGCATAAAATAAAATGAAACAAATGACAATTAGTACTTGGCTGCTTCTCCTTGGGCTTTAATGATGGTCTTTGAGACATGGACTTCACTAATAAAATACAACATTTTCAACCAATCCGGTTCCAAGTTTCTCGAATATCAGTTGACAGGTCAGCTTTACAGGATGGAGCTTTGCTTGTCACGGCCCAGCTTTTCATTTGTTACAAATTGATTGCAAATTGATAAACTTCTTGTATATAACAACCAAACTCTCAACTCAAAATAAGTTCAACTTCCTGAAACTTATCTGAAAATCACAAAGGTCATGACCAAGCTCCACCTCGGTTCTTGGTAAGAAAGGAAAGTAAACGCCGAGCAGTTTGTCACGCGTGGGCTGACTTTAAAGATTTATGCAGAAACGCTGATCGATGGCTGGTGAAAGTTTTCTCACTGCACCTCATCTATACAGATATATATTCCCTTGATTTTGAGCGCTGAGTGAATTTTCTTCATTCCACCTCGACCCTTCTCATGCGTGCAGTGCTGTTCGGCGCTCATATTTCATTCACAGAGAACATCATTTTCCCTGACAAATGACAAATAACTCTCTGAACAACTCGTGTGCCATCAGGATTCAGCATAACTCAAGAAAGCCAAAACTATTCAGATCTTCACATCTTTTCTTTTATTCATATGAATTTGAAATGCGTACATTTGGTTACAAGACAAAACCTGCACGCTGAGGCTTCAGTAGCGCTCAGGCTTAACACAGGATATCTGAGCTATCTCAAAGATCTCACCAGGAACTGGGCAGCCATGAAGATAATCGCAAAGCACAGAATGTCTTGTCCTTATTTATTAAAGCCAGATTTCTGTTTGTTTTGCACAGCATGAAAAAAGGAAATATGTAGATAGTAGATAGCGAGAACAGTAACGCTGCATTGAGATAACTAAAAACTTCATCATCAGTTTCTCACACAGACTACATTTTCAAACAATAAATGCCAAATATAGGGAAAAAAATATTCATGGACATGCAGTTATGGGAAATCAGTATCAGGGTGGGATGATGAAGAATAGTTACAATTACCAACCCTAAACTAATGTTTCTATAACATCACATTCTAATGTGTTTTATTCCTCTTATACCACAGAGCATATTTTAAAAATTATATTGTTTAT
>JAQMYM010000008.1:2829274-2854002 GCA_030014255.1 Parauchenoglanis ngamensis | reverse complement strand
CTTGTTGCACAGGTGGCATCCTATCACGGTACCACGCTGGAATTCACTGAGCTCCTGAGAGCGACCCATTCTTTCACTAATGTTTGTAGAAGCGGTCTGCATGCCGAGGTGCTCGAAGTTATACACCTGTGGCCATGGAAATTATTGAAACATCTGAATGTAATTATTTCGATGGGTGAGTGAATACTTTAGGCAGTATAGTGTATGTAAATAGTCATATTTAGGGAATAGAATAATGACTCAAAATGTATTTTTAAGTTTAGGAGGTTTTTAATCATAATTACATGCCTTCTCTAAACAAGTTTTATCATATAAATAGTTTGGATTTGTTTAACACATATCTGCATAGAAGTGCAAACGTGTTGCGCTGTATAATTCCATTTGTGTTCATGTTTTCATAACGCATCGGTGCTTGATAGTGGTCTCTACTGAAATGGGCAGTTTCCATGCCTTGCCAAGCACCCTTGCCTTGCGATTATTCCCAGGATAGCATGTCTCAATCCAAGCAAAGGATTGTTATTTTCCAGAAAAAGAAGACAGTAGTGGCTCATTGGTTAACGTTCTGGGTTACTTATAAGAGGGTTGAAGGTTCAAGCCCTAGCATCAGCAAAGGGGCCACTTTTGGGCACTTGAGCAGGGCTCTTAACCTATTCACTATCATGACTAACCCTGTGCTCTGACCCCAGCTTCCTAATGAGGTGAGATATGTAAATAAAAGAATTTCAATGTGCTTTTTCTTCATTAGTATTCTAAAATAGTAGAAAACAGCAACAAAAGTGAAGAAAGCCATTCTATTAGCAAGTTTTACTGTGACTGATTCTGTATACCTTATTAATGTAGCACACTATTGTGTATAAATGCTTCTATTTTTTGCTCATTTTGTACTCGACGCATCTCGCTGTGCTTGAGTTTCAGCTTCAGTTTGACTCCACAGAAAGTTTCTCTGACATCAAACCCGCTGTGACTATCGAGAACATTTAGCACACACACACACACACACACACACACACACACACACACGCACTATTTTAAATGTGGCATCATTCACACAGTTCCTTTTACCTTCAATCGCATTCAACGCACACGCAAAGTGCATGTACAATTTATCCAAATGCACATGCAAATTAACGGGGATACCAAACCTCAGTGTTAAAATACGAATCAACATTTGATAAGCCTGTCTAATTCAACGTTTAACCGTTATATACACAGCATTATTATTTTTTTTTAACTATGACTAGAACTCTTACACCAGGAAAAACTGAGAAAAAGATTTACCAGCCAGTTTCTGAACTGCTGCAATATTTCCTTAATTTTTTATGTATTTATTTTATTTTATTATTATTTTATTTTACAGGTACTTGTGATAGCCATTAAAATAAGTGTGCCCCAAGATAATCAATGCTCATAATGTTTTTGTTTTTTTTTGTAATATCAGGAAGTTACATGAGCATACAGTATGTGACTGTATCCTAACCTACAAAAGTCCACAACAACTTTTTAAACCATGAATAACTGGTTAAAATACATCTATTACATGCAAGCGTGAAGCGGTATATGATGTGCTTTAATTAAAACTTAATAGCCGTTACGAGCTAGCAGATACACTCCAGGCTTGTAAAAACAGAATAAATCATCTTGTGAGTTGATTCTGCTTCTATTAACAACTGTTGAACCTGTTGAGGTTTTCATGCGTGGGTGAGAGATATTCAGCGTTCAGTGATGTATGTATCTATGATCCATGCTATATGTTAGAGAAGCTGTGCAAGTAGCATGCTTCAAGCGATGTTGCTGATCAGACAACTTCAAGGATCTTCTGCCAAATTGGAAAAATTGAATATGAACACGTTAGTGTGTGTTCTTAACGTCTCAGCTCCAGCAATTTCAAACTTCTCAGCTTCTGCTTCAGCAGGAAGGAAGGAAGGAAGCCTTACATGTGAGCCTCTCTTGCTGAGAAGAATTTGGAAAAACACAGACGAAACAGATTAAATAAACGTGTGATGACATTTGAGCTCTCAAAGATGGAAAGTGAGAGAGAGAAAAAAAAGAACTCGTTCTCACCTCGCTGAATATAATTAGCAGCTCATAGTGCTAAATGTAGTAACTGAAAATTGGAGAAAAGGCAGCGTAGATGACACAGCGAGAAGAGAGAAACGACACAGGTGACATGTACACTGCATTCCAGATGATTGTTTGTGTGTGGGTGTGCTGGAGACTGTAAACATACCGGCTGTGCAGAGACAGACGTTATAACTATTGGCACCCTTGGTGAAAACGAGCAGAAATGTTTGCATGAAGAAAACGTCACCCACAATAATTCCAGATAGATACCTTCTAACAAAAACGACTCTCATGCAAACACAAGAGCTCGAATTTAAGGACCAAATGCTTGACAAAAAGGGTCATTCTTGAACCTGTCGTTCCTGTCATATATAAAGGAGATTGCACACTTGTAAAATTTCAGTCATTTTTCATCGTTACTAAAACAAAAGGTGTTTGGCAAATAAGGTCCCAAATTTACGTTTTTTCGGAATTGCTGATTAGTCAGCTGATGCAGTTCTCAGTTCTGTCACAGTGTTTGGACAAAACAAACCTTTCCTCAGAGAATCTCACAAGGTTCCCCAACAGTCATTAGAACTACAATTGAAAATAATCCCCCATTTACACCTCAGCATTTCATGTATACTGAATCTGGAGTATGCAGTATCTGGGTAACACTGAATAAATGTAATGTCCTGATCTTTACTTCCACCTGTACACACACACACACACACACACACACACACACACACACACACACACTTTAAAGTAAATTTGAAATCTTATGCCACATAATATTGAACATTATTATTATTATTATTATTATTATTATTATAAAATGTGCCAATAATTCACAAAGCTTCGCCTATAACATTTTGAGCTTCAACTAACTGCCACTGACTACACCGTTAAACATGTTTATTGCTTGCTTGTGTTTCTTTGCTCTCTTGCTCTCTCTCTCGCTCTCTCTCTCTCTCTGTCTGTATGTGTGTCTGGACATGTTTTTATATCTTGGTAAGGACCAATGATAGATTTAAAAAAACCTGCAGGTATTATTTTAAAACCAATATCCCAAAACTCTCATTTTAGTCACTAAGGTTAAGTGTAGGCCAAGCATTAATTAGCTACATTATTTCCTCACTAGAAGGTCCTTGCAAGGATAGTAAGGCAGCGTGTGTGTGCTGTACTGGTATATACAGGAGACTAGCTTGGGCACTACTGGTCTGCCAGCTGTCAGGGGAAATGAAGCTCCCTCTCTGCATCTCTTGCTGGCTGTCTTCAACCTTCAGACCCCAGACACTTTCCCTTCCTCCTTCCTTTCCATTCTAAAAGGCGATCCATCCCCTATGTAGAGGCCGTGAAGGGTAGATAATTAATCACGCTCGTGCAAATTGAGCGCTTTTAACGATTTTCGAGATTCACCACTTTTTATTGCAACCATAGAAAAAAACCCCCTAAATGTTTAGTTGCATTGGAAACTTTGATGGTGGGTTTTGCACACAGAAACACACACACACACACACACACACACACACACACACACACACACACACACACACACACACGTTAGTTTTATTATCCTTGTGAGGACCTTCCAATGGCATAATGATTAACGCAGCTAATTAATGATACTAATTAACGCTACACCTGCACCTAAACCTAACCTTCACCTCAGTAATGAAAAGGAGAGCACTTTATTTATTTATTTATTTTCAAATTTTTGTTTTAGATTTCTAAATCTAAAAATCTAAAAAACAAACGCTTTCCTTGTGAGGACCATTCAAATGTCCTCACATGGTGAAAATAGTCAGGTCTTACTATCCTTGTGAGGACATTTGTTTCTCATAAGGGTGTATAAACACGCACACACACACACCACATAAAAGTCTTGTCTGCAAAAGATAATGTTGTTTTGGTTATTGATGCACCATCAGTCAAGTGTTATTTTCTGAAAAATGCATCCTGTGATCAATAACCTGGTGCGTGTGATTAAGGGGAAGTGGCAGGTCGAGAGAGAGCGAGAGAGAAAGAGAGAGAGAGAGGTACACACAGGCGGCTACAGTATATGAGAAGATGAAAGACAAGCAATAAACATATTTAAAGGTGCAGTCAGCATTTTTAGGGGTGGATAGAGGACACTCACAATCCTAACATACAACACCAGCATGTTGAGCAACATGATTGACAGGTGAGTAGAGACGCCTATCTGTCTTGATTGGTCGGATGTTGGTGGTCAACATCGTTTGTTTCTCCTTCAAGCAGGCTAACGTAATCATGTCTCAGGATGTCCTCTGAAAATCCATAGAAGGTATAATTTTTTAGGGGCTGCTTAATCTTAAGAACTATATGAGTGTTCCTTCTTGCTCCTATACAGATGTTTAAGACATGCAGGACCAAATATGTACACATTTGGATGGCCTCCTGCAGTTACACCCCATCACAGTTGAATTCTCAAATCTGATTGGTCAAAAGGTGTTGATTAATTTAACTTCCAACATCATAGGTTGATATTAATAGTGGATGCGCCATAAAATCCAAGCCTGACAAAGAAATAAAAAAGTGCTGTTTTTTTCTAATTAACAATAATAAATATGCAGTACAATATATTTAATATTTTAAAGTTTTCTCTAAGGATATATTAATTTATCCTTTATGGAAGGAGCCTCCAGTGTCGACGCCTTGTAACAGTCTCCAACATGGGAAACATCTTCATGGCTGTGGAGGTTTTCGTGGCAGCATGACAAGCTACAGTTTTTGTCTGGTGAACTTAAATAGAGAAAAAAGAGAGGGAACAAATGTTTACAGCTGCTATAAAGTGAAAATAACAGGAACTAATTAACATTAAATATAATTCAAAATGGATAAAAGTATGATGCGTTATTCATTAATGAATTAGAAATTATGATCATGGGCAAATAGCTGTGGTATGAGAGTGGTAAATAAAACACTTTGGGAAGATAATATAGAGGAAAATATATAGGATATAAAATCTAGGAAAATAATCATCTGCGGAGTAGTAACAGTGACTCCCATACACCCTGCTATTACTTTCCTGTAACAGCATGTCCTCGAGTGGTTCCGTAAAATTTCTTACAATCGTATCCAGCAGACCAAAAACACCTGATAACGTTATGGGGACGTTCCTTGTTAGCTGACCGACTCCCATTCAACTTTAGATTGAAATAACCCTCTTCATCAACAATGTTGATCAGAATAATAAATAAATTCGCCCTTTTCTACAGTATAACTTTCACCAAGCTCAGCCGCATCTCGCACATAGGCCCAGCGGTGACATATAAGGAATAAATAATTTTCCAGAATCGCATCATGACGCCATCCATCACTCCTCCGCTCGTCTCTTATTGCAGGAAGTCTCACATGCCTACACATCAGGCAGCACGATTCATTTCCTGTGTGACGGAACTTTGGGATGGGAAATGAACAGAGGCTGTGGTCACTGTCAGCCGCCAGATGGGAGAAAACACCAGCCTCCGAGTTTTTCAGCAAGAATCTGCTTTCCCATGAGACCCCGCTCCTCTGACATGGATGGAAGACGACAGGTGTTACTGCAAGACCAGGGATTTGGCTAAGCTCCACTAGTCACGCTGCACATTGTGTACATGACATCATATAAAGCTGTTGTGAACTCCTAACCACTTTATTAAAGTGGTAAAAAAAGCTCCTTTTCTCTTTTACTCTTAAAGGTGCAGTTTGTAATATTATTTAAACAATAACAATTATATTGTTTTAGCAAAATGGTGTTTTGCAATATTGCCATGCTCTACTTTCTTAGGCGATGTCCACATTGATCTGTTTTAATGGCATTTTAAAACAAAAATCTGCATTCAGACAGGTGTTTTTGTTCCATATTAGAAATAATCTCTGTCCATACCAAGATGCTTGGGCATGCATGTGCCAGTATAAACAGGAAGTCGATTGTCTACTCTGTAATTGGTTGTTTAGTTGCAGATCGCTGTAATAATAGCTCGCCTCCTGCACATGTAGGCAGTTGTAGCGTTATAAAATGCAGAATTTAACTGCACAACAGCTGCTAGCAAAGACAACAAGGTCAGCAATGCTTGTAGTTCATTATCCATGCTGCATTCACTCGTGGTAGCTGAGCTTGATGCAGTTGGTCTCATTGATTTAAGCTCTGGGTTATTGATCAGAAGATCAAGGGTTCAACCCCCTGCATTGCCCAACTGCCACTGTTGGGCAAGACCCTTTCTGCTCCAGGGGTGCTGTATCATTGTGGCCCTGGGCTCTAAGCCCAATAATCTGGGAGATATAAATTTTGCTGTGCTGTAATGTGTATATAAGAAATTAAGGCTTTGTTTTCTACAGAAGGATACGTCATATCTTAGATCAGGAAGTGAGAGTGGGTGTCTCCGTTTCTGGTTGCCCACACTAAAATGATGTTAAACTGAAATGAAGCTAGCAGTGTTTTCAAAACTCCAGTGTAGTATTGACGCCAGGTGTATATATAGCGAAACATATTTTAAGACTAAAATGTATTAGTGTTGACATAGCTTTAGTTTCAGAGTTCTGTTTACATTGTTCCAGCCCTGAAATGAGCACCACCACCCAGGATGGACATATTTGCTCCTTTATATCTATTATTAAATCTGTACTTTTTAATTAGGTTCAGATTGGTCTTGTTTGTACATTATGCAGTGTTGGTACAACCCACCAACACAGGAAGTCAGTGGTCAACTACCATGTGTTTAATTTACCAATCTGAATTTGTTAAGATCTTATCAGAACACAATCCAAATACTAGATGCACGATAAGACCAAGCGTAAATTTGGATCTTATTAGGCTTATCTACCCGATCACCTCAATCCACATGTACCCTCGGCATTACCCTTATACTTATTAGTCTTGACCAGGCCTGAATCCCAGCAGGACTCCACAGCTGTTGAATGCCTCACCCTGGATCCACTCTGACTTTTTACCCGAGAGCCTGGGTGCCGACGGGCTATACCATGTGGCACCCCGCTGAACCACAGCTGGCTGACTGGAGTTCGGTGAACATAGCACGCTTAAGGTTAAACAAGCAGGAGAGGAAATAAGGAAGGAGATAAATAAAACAAAGACATGCTATGAAATGAGCACTGTGGAACATCAAACCAAATGTATAGTCTAGATTTAAAAGGACGAAAGGTTTGGTTTGGTGTCCAATGGTTGCTTCCTAAGAGCTACACGACTCGTGTCGCAGCTACACTACACGGTTTTACACCCTGATTATAGCCATGATAAACAGCCAAGCAGAGTCTGCAAATTTTCAGGGCAGTCCGAGCCAATAAAATCAACGAATGTGTCACAGGCACAGATTCAAATTTCCTTCCTACCAAATAAATTCTAGAGTCCATCAAACATTTCATGCATTTTAAGTAAGGGATAATGTACATCAGTCATGTAAGTCAGTCATTATTGAGAAATAAACCCAAGGCAGGTCTTGGTGATGCAGGTCTCGAATCACCCTAAAGGGGTTAATTTTGCAATGATGACCAGATCACTGTCCATTATCCTGCTTATTACATGGAAACGTACTAAAGAAATCAATAATCACAAAGTATTGA
This sequence comes from Parauchenoglanis ngamensis, assembly GCA_030014255.1. Taxonomy (NCBI): domain Eukaryota; kingdom Metazoa; phylum Chordata; class Actinopteri; order Siluriformes; family Auchenoglanididae; genus Parauchenoglanis; species Parauchenoglanis ngamensis. The sequence goes on along the minus strand of JAQMYM010000008.1, from coordinate 2,846,379 downwards.
TTTAGAAATGACTTTATTGCTTCTGCCAATGACACCGTCCATAGCAACGGCCTGTTATACCTAGCGACGGTCTGTTATATAGGAAAATAACAGACTGTGGAATTCCGTAATCGACCAATCAGAATTGAGTATTCAAATGAGCCGTGTAATAAGTACAAAATAAACCACTGGGGGTGTGCCGTTATAGGAAAATAATCAGTAAAGAGGTGGTGGGATTAGGCAGAGTTACTGTACTGTTAATACCCTGAAGTTGATTATTTTATAATAACAGCACATCCTGAAGTGTTTTACACCTCTTACATCACAGCAATTTGCCAACAGCTTTTATACTAACATGCACTTTTTTATTATAGTTTTTTATTATAATTTTATAACACTTTTTAATTATAATTATAGTTACTGTGACGGATTTCCTCTCTTGGTACTTTGGTTTTGCTTTGTCATGCGAGTGTATGAATATCTGCACCTTGTTTGACTTTGAGTCTTGTCTTGACTGGTATATGTCCAGACTGTGCACATCTAGGCTACATTCAGCCTCGACAAAATGCAGCAAAACATTTATTGATTTATTGATATTTAACTGAAACAGTGGTGCACCCTGTTGTGTTACGTATTAGCAAGCCATTCTTGACGTCCTTTTCGAGGGAATTTCCGGAGGCTGTATCTTATTCTATTAAAAAACATTTAATATATAATACTTTAGACTAAGATGTCTTCTAACATCTTCAGTTGTTACAAACTGCACTGGATGCATTTGTAGAGGACGTTAGTAGTTTCCATTGTGTGCAATGTCTTCTTCATATGTCAGGGTTTATATACTGATTTTGTAACACCTCTGACGCGCCCACTAAACGAGAGAAAATGTACATCAAAGTCCGTTGCACAACGTTTCACACTGTTTCGATGAAACGTGCCATTCAACTTGGAAACCGTAGCAAAATGGTGCACACCGTTTCCAGATTGAACGTGCCCCAGTTCCCTGTTCCGCCTGTCTCTCTCCTGTGTCTTTGTCTCCTTGAGAAGTCTTATCACGTATTTTTGACATGTTGTGAGCCCTGTTTCTGTGGTTTTTCTTTTTCTTACCTCGGAAATGGGAAATTGCAGCTTAGAATTAGGCTATTTTTAATCTCTGTGCATTCAATGTGCTACAAATTGGGAAAAAAACCCACCTCCATGTTCATCTTATGTCAACAAGCTACTCAGCTGTGATGAGCGATGTATGAGTGATGTAACAGTGAACTGTTTAGTCAGTGTTACAGTGTTAATAAGGTGTATATTGTTATGTTGTTTGATCGAAAGGCAAATACGTCTGTACAGCATAACTCATTAAAAGGTAAGAAGATCATGAGACCATACCAAGTAGTTGAGGGAATGTTTTCTTTGGTTTTTCCTAGTCAGAGGTCGGGAATTATGAGTCACTAACTCTAGTTGAATGCAGCATTACAACCTTCGCATGTTTTCTTGGTTTCTTAAGTACTGATTATCCGTTTCTGCTTTTACCTCCTTGCTCTTTGACCCCACTGACTTTGCCCAAAGACAACAGAAGGAGTGTATGCACCCGTGTCCAAACTCTCAACGCACATTACAGTTACGTTTAATGCTGTACACCGAGTCAGCTCCTGTTGTCACTTACCTCATAGCAGCTAGAAACAAAAAGTCGTTCTCTCACCAGCATCATTTTTTCACGCTCTTTAAATGAACCAGATGAAAAGCAGCTGTGACTATAGAAACAATAATTCATTAGAACGTGCGCATTAATATCAACCTGTGATTTGAACTACAGCCGGAACTAACGTCAAGCTGATGTTATAGAAAATTGTCCAATCAGATTCAGATCAGAAATAATAATTGGATACACTTTTTTATCAGATCTATCATTTTTGCTTAAGTCTCAAGATTCAAGTCTCTAAGATAAAACTCCGATCTTTATTCATGTCAATCACTGCTTCTGTATATGTGTGTGTGTGTGTGTGTGTGTGTGTGTGTGTGTGTGTGTGTGTGTGTGTGTGTGTGTGTGAGGCTGCTCATCTCTTGACTTCGCACACAGTCCAATGACTCTAATCAGGACGCCCCCCTCAGGCCCGCTGCGGCAGCCGGAAGGTTGCGGAACAAAAGGAGAGAAGAAAACAGCTCAAACTGCCGGATTGAGCTTTTGGAGAGGACGGTCGTTTCCGAGGCCTGCAGGGAGAAAGAGCCTGGTTTTTTGTGGAGACAATAGAGGCGTGAGATGGGACCGGAGCAGAGGACGAGCGCAGGGAGATGGAGGTGGAAGAGAAGACAAAGCTGAATATAATGACGTGGCTTTCAATTACCCACCTCTCTCACCTCGCCAAGCCTCAAAGGGCAAGACGAGTCCAGCTAACACACACACACACACACACACACACACATCATTCCGCTACTGTAGGACTAAATCCTCAAGCACTTCTGTAGGATCTCTTTGATGTCATTTGTTCGTGGTTCTGTGTTACCCGTCACTTTAACACTATTTATGCAGGCAGACTTCTGGAAATAAATACTTTGTTTTCAAATATTACAGGTAATTGTTTTGTTTACTTATTTCTTAACATACATGTTGTTTAGATTTTATATGAACATGAATAAATGAACAAATCAGTAAATTTTATACAATCAATCAATCTGTAAGCAGGTTTCCATTTGCAATTTTGTGCAAAATAGAAGCGATATGTTAAAAATTTCGACAAAACACAATTGCGATTGGTCTGTGTTTCCACTGAGTGATGATAATCAGTTAAAGCTGGGTTTTCTCCTCTCTTACAGAGCGCTCGTTTTTCAGAAAGGTAGTTTCCATTTGCTCTTCATGTCATGTCATATGACTTAAATGTGAAAAGTGTGTTGCCATTTCAATTTTACAAAAAAATTGCTTTATCCAATCGTCTACCATGCCACCGCATACGGGTGTAATTATTTAATTATTTATTTTTGCAATGTCTGAGAGTTTTTATTTTAATTCATGTGTTTCCATTACTCGTGTTTTTTTGTTCACAATTTCAAATTGCACATTAAGCAGGTTAATGGAAACACGGCTTGTGATTGATTCTTCAGTGTCCAGTTCTAGAAAAATTGCCTACATAAAAGCACACAAAGGAAGATTCAATGTATTGATTTCACCTGCACTTACAAGCCCAGTTCTGCAGACCTGGCAACCCTACATTAATGTTCTGCAATTAACAACAACAATAATAATAATAATATAAAAAGAAACTTTGAGAGAATGTGAGAAACAGTGGATGTGTGGTGCTTTTGATTACAGAATGCTGTTTATCCAAATGAATGTTTCTGTAACACAACTATGAGTAGCAAGTTATGCAAACCAATATTTATTTCTGTTCATCAATCCAATTTTTCGAATCTTCATAGACATTAACCTTTTGCAATCAATCAATCAATCAATCAATAAACATGACCTGCATACAGAGTTACTACATGGTGTATGATATAATAAACCAGGCATGTACTTTTGGGGAACCAATTTAATAAAAAAAAATTACAAATTATAATAAACAAGGCTGCTTTTCTTCCACTTTACTCACTTTTTACTCACTGGTGGAGCCATGGCTGGATCCCCTGTGGTTTGCCTACAGAGATTTTCAGGTGTTATTGTTGGCTGTATCACTGATGGGCAGGAGGGTGAGTACAGAGCGGTGGTAGACAGTTTTGTGGAGTGGTGTTGGCTAAACTATCTGCAGCTTAACATCACGTAGACAAAGGAGCTGATTCTGCAGGCTCCTCCTGCCTTCCCATGTCACCAGCAGGAAGACAGATGTTGAGGTGGTTGAGGGCTACAGGTACGTAGGAGTGCGCATAAACAGCAAACTGGACTGGTCCAAGAACACCGACGTTGTCTTTAAGAAGGGACAGAGCCGTCTATGTCTCTGAGTTCCTTCAACGTCTGTAGGACCATGCTGTGTATGTTCAGGCACATGTGGTTCTTTTATGTGACAGTGTGCAGGGGCAGCAGGGTGAAGGTACCTGAATGAACAAGCGGATCAGGAAGGCTGGTTCAGTTCTGGAGTAGAACAGGCGTCTGGGAGGAGGATGCTGAAGAAACTTCTCAGCATCATGGACAATCCATGTCACTCCATGCATGCCTCACTGCTTGGTCACCGCAGCACACACAGTAAAAGACTCACTGCTCCGTGATGCAGGACTGAGACAGGAAGTGCAGACACTTGAGACTCCTACTGTAAATGTTCAATAAACATGACAGAAAATGAAGCCTTGTCAATGATTATGCATATATAATACTTGCTCTTCATTTGTATTGATTAGAGTGAATATTTGCTGTTCGGTTTTAGTGAATCAGCTGCAGGGATTATATTAATGCGTTTACATTAGCGCTACTGCTAATTGTGCTTTTTTTTTCGGTCCAATATTCATTAAGCCAAAAAGTGAACCACAGTAAACTACTGTGAAAATTCAAAAATGGTACCAAAGTGTATATATATGTATCTTGGTGAGGATGTAATGTCACCAGAAGAATAGGAATATCTGAGAGTTTTGACCTTGTAGTGATATTTGACTGGAATCCATGAGGAAATCTGCATTTTTTTAAAACTAAATGTGCCAAAAATGCAGTTATGGTTAGATTTAGGTGTCGTATAGTGTTAATTAGCCTAATTAATAATTATGACAATGGAAGGTCCTCACAAGTGTAGAAAGAAAACTGTGTGTGTGTGTGTGTGTGTGTAGTGATGGCTGCCAATGTGTCTTGTCTTTGCCAGACGTTGTTGATTGGTTGTGAGTTCAGCACTAGGTTAGATGCCTTTCATTTGGTGTTGCAGATTTAAGCAGCAACAATCTGTAATGATCTCAACATTTCAAAAACATTTAATTAGTCATATAAAAAACACACACACACACACACACAGATGGGGTTAAGTGATGGAGTTGACGTGAGTGTCACTGCAACCTCGTTATGACCCCCCATCTCCCCCTTCCTGCCCCCTCAGGTCCAACCAGGTGTCAATCAAATATGACTGCGTATCTCTTGTGACTTAATTAAAAACATCACGATAATGAGACGCCCCGTGAATCTCTATGGCAGGTCTCTCTTGCCATCATGGATGCATGAAAACACTACTAAAGAAAAAAACCCAAAAAACTATCATTATGTATTCCATCAAATGATCTCTTGTTGGCTTTGTGTTGAATGCATTCGTTGTATACATGTTGAATTGATGAAATAATCTAAATAGTAAATTGAGATTTTAACAGAATCACTTAATATTTAATAGTGAAAATGCATTTCAGGCCTTCAGTCCTACCTATGCCTGTCACATCAGCTCAACAGGAACTCCAGTTCTTCACCAAATAGCATATCAACTGTTCCCAATCGCAGCTTTCACACATAGTGATGATGTCACAAAATCACGTGACTATTTGTTTGATGCCATATTGGTATGCAGAAGTTCACTGGTAGTCAGTGTTTTGTTGTCACTGCTGTTGTTTTGTTCGAGTGACTGTTTCCTTTTTGCCAATTGACCTCATGCAGTCTCTCCTGCATTCTGAGTTAGCCAGCTGCTTCATTTTCGGCGCTGTCAAGTACGGCAAATATGTGATTACTTTATCCTTCGTCATTCAGCCTTCATCTATAAAAATAAAATCTGAATTTCATTAATTAGACATTCAACTTTAATCGGGACAAGTGAACATGTCTGTGAGCTCTACACATTTCAGTGCATCTACCTTTAATCTGAGCCTGCTGGACAGCTAAACTTGTGAAAACCTGAACGTCTCTGTCTGGGCCAGCGAAACGATGAATCCACTGGCCAAACCCCTGCTTTACAGTCCTTGTCTCAATTTGTTTTCTAAGCTGGAGGATCTGCTCCCTGAGACACATGTTTTCATCAAGAGCTAAGTCGACAAATGTGGGCTCTGGAGCCAAAGCGTTGTTCTGGCCCTCAGGGATTGCATCAGCCTCCTCGCCCGGTGTATCATCCTCCGCCGATCGCTCTCTCCTCTCCCAAACCCGTGGGCAGGAAAGAGGAATGAAGAAATTGTGCCACTCGAAACAACGCCGGTGTGGAATTTCTCCCTTCTTTAACAGTCACCACCCTGTCTCAGACCCTGGCTCACCAACAGCCTCTTTTTTTAAAACACTCTCTACAAACTTGGGTATGTTGACTAACCATAAAGTTCTCCCACTGGATAGCGGAAATACACGTTCGCCTGGTTTCCACATCAGAGGAAACAAGTGTTTACTGGTGGCTCGACACAATCAGTATTATCAGTTATTACAATCAGAAACTATCAGTTCATTGAAACTTCAAGATGATGCATTAGACGGTGGGCGAACGTGGAAACACCATCGCCTACCAAGATGGCTGCACAAACAAACCACACGTGACCCCCACATACAAAATGAGAATACACACCAGACGCCTCAAGTATCAAGCATCGTTACTAAGCCTTTACTTGATAAAAATGTGAAACGGAAACATATTGAATGGAACAGAGCTCAGTGGAGATAATTACCTTAAAAAAGTTAAAACAAGACATTTTCTTTCAATAATTGTGCATGACGTGAGGAATAAAACATTCTGAGACTTGGAAAATAGTCAATGACAGCATGGATCCGAGTTAGTGTTTCCATCCCAGAGTCTATTATTTTCCAATAACATCATTCCTGGAGTGCTTTATTCCTTTTATACGGCAGCAATTGTTCAACACTGAACATTTTTACAAATTAAATATCAACTTTCAGCCAATCAGAGTAGAGAATTTAACAGCTCTGTGGTAAGGTATGATAAGACTTAGTATAATGAAAAATGATGTGTACTGCAACACAAGGATATAAAATTATTCAAGCTGTACTGGTGAGGCGAATTTGTGTAAATGTTGTATAATATTTATTAGTTAAAATTCATCGTAACTAAAGAGCGTAAATCAGGTGTGTGTGCACCAACCATTATGTACTCTGATATCTCAGGATTTAACGTGTGAAGCAGAGGGCACATGTGTCTAATAGCTCTGTAGGCTATTGGACTAGCTGCTATGGCACTAGGTGACATCACAAGGGTAAATCTAGCATCAGAACGCTTGCCTACTGTACTCATACCTCGAGTCAAACACTCGCTTCTCTCCCAGCCATATGGTCCAGGAGTGTCTGGGCGAAGGTGTCTGAGTGGCGTGCTGTCTCTTTTCTGGCGGTTTCATGTTACGAGATAAAAATAAACGAGAGATGCTAGAGCCTCACGTCATGTTGCCACGTGCACTGACATCGGTGAGAGACAGATGGTGCAAATTAATAACAAGAAAAAAAACATTGTGGGGGGGAAAAAGCCCAACTCTCCTGAAACAACAAGCATAGCTACAAAACAAATGAAAGGAGTGTCAGAAAAAGGGCTGATGGTTATTAGCGCTGGGCCCGTGCTGCACAAAAGGCGCCTTGCTGCGCTCTCATGAGTAAACAGCTTTGCTAAGCTCAAACACGAGGCTAATTAAAGTTTTCAGGGCTCTGTTTGACCTCCAGCAGATGGTCGATCTCAATATCTCTCCTTCTCCATTAGGTTCAAATCATCTCTGTGGGCGAAGGTAAACTTGAGCTAGCAGCGCACCTCTCTTAAAACTGTAACTGTGCTGAAGCAGCAGCTTTCTCATTCATTACATTCTGCGTGCAGGTCTGTTAGCATTAGCAGCATTAGCTGAGTTTCTATTTACTTACTGTATATAATGCAAGCAGTAAAATTAATAGTAAAAAAAATTGAACTTTTGTGGCTTTAGCTCATGTCCAATCACTTCAAGCAGCAGCCTGAACGTTTCTTTTTCTTTTGATTCCCTGCAGTAAACAGCATCCATAAGACGACGACGGCAACAACACATTTTCTTTTTTACACAAAGGTTATGATAATCAGTCTTTGCCAGCGGATTGAAGATATTCTCATAAATATCAGACAAATATATCACGTAAGTCTTAAAAAGTGTGGATTTATTTATGCAAATGAAGTTTCATCTAATTAAATAAGCATACATTTGCATCCTTTATAAAAACCTAAATCTACCCCTTGGGTAATGTTATAATTACAGCATTTAGAAATTTCTTTTGGTAAATTATTTATCTAACTTTTCATCAAGGCAATACCATGTGCTGTTATAAAAATACTTTTTTTCAAAAGAAAAAAAAAAGGTTTCAGTATAAATTCGATTATAAATGCAACAATAATCAATAATTTTGAGAACTTTCTCTGTAATAAAATAAGGTAAATCGAAACAGGATTTCACACTACACTTCAGAGACTTTGGGGATCTGAACAAAAAAAGAAGGTTTTTTTGAGAAAACTTTCCTTGAATACATGACATGGAAGTGGGCGGAGCTTTAAGACTTCAACTGTATCAAAATCGATAACTTTCCTGCCTTGGTCATAAGTGGATAAAAACAGCAAAATATACATTTTACAGCGGAGCTTATGTGTACATCGCCACAGTATCAGAGCGTTAAAGAGAGAGTTCCAAAAACATGATTAGCATGACCAAAACCACTTCTACCTGTAGTGCTGCAATTTCCCATTAAATAAAAGCCCCACACATGACTTCCGTCTTCTCCTTACTTCAGCTATATGCCTTAAACTATAATACCTGTTTTGAACATTAAGTGTTTGTCTGAAAAGGTATTTCATAAACTTGTTGCTGAGAGATACAGCCTTATATGAGCTTATATCTTGTACGACTTGAAATGAATTATAACCGGACGGTGTTTAAAGTGGACAGTGGTAGGTATCAGCACATAATTCAAACATGGAAGGGCACATTTGTCTTCCTGTTAGTGTGTAATATACAGTATTGTGTCAGAGGAGGAATAAATTTACCTAAAACTATACGAGCTGCTCTGAGTCACAGTCACAGCTGTCTGGTTTCAAATTGGTGAGAATTTTCAAATGTACACATCACATACTGGTTTAGATACGTCCTACATCATTTCACGTGAAAGTAATACAGCCAAAGAGTAAGATTTTTAAGAATAGTATTGTTACGTCCCCCAAGGAATACGTCCAAGGGACAGGGGAGGCAACAAATTTATGATAAAACCAATACCCCAGGAGTGACCTTGAGGAGCAGGGAAACAGGATTGTAGTTTTAAAAATCAATGTTTTATTGACGGTTAAGTTAAGAAAAACAAATAAACAGAATTTACAAACAACGAAAGACAAAAAAAGGACCATAACAGGGCAAATTCAAGAATGCAAAGAAACCACAAACACCAGCTGGGCTTATAGAATACCATTAGCCAACACACCCGCTAAATCACGCACTAGCAAAACAAAGGTTACAAACTACACACAGCCCAAGACTGTAAATGAACATCACAGCTACAGCATTACATACACGAGCTCATATACACACGCACACCAACAGCCCCAAACGCTGCCGGAAGGCCCACTGGCCCCTTCTGAGTGCTTTGCCTGCCTTTTATTCCCTCCAAGGCTAAATGAACACATCAAGTGCAGATGCAGCCAATCACTTCCCCCAAAAGAGGTGGGACCTAGGAGAAACATAGGGAAGAATAGCACAGCACAGCCATAACAACACAGCCCTAACATATTTCTTAAAACTTTTATACTTTTCTGTTTATCTTGAGTGAACATGTTTAAGCTGAACTTCAGATTTTACTAAAGTAGTTCTGTATTTACCTAAGTATTTTAAGTTTTTCTTGAGGAAATAATGTAGGTATTTTTTTTTACCACCTCTGACTCTGATTATAGAAAAAAAATGTTCATGGATGATAGTGCCAGTGCAGTGCAGTGTTTTAGAAACTGCTGATCTCCTGGGATTTTCACACACAACAGTCTTTAGAGTTTACACAGAATGGTGCGAAAAACAAAAATCATCCTCTGTGTGGAGAGGAGAAGAACCCGACTGGTCTGAGCTGACAGGAAGTCTATTGGAAATCTCTTGTCTGTTGGAAATAAGCACTCTTCACCACGGTGGGGAGCAGCCAAGCAAAAACAGTGAAATAAACTCTTGAATTTTGACATTTATTAGTAAATAATTTGACATTTTTTGCCACTACTGGCAGACTCTTGCCTGGAAATTTATATTATTTATATAGTATACATAGAAGACACAACATGACCACTGGGATAACAAAGTGAATGTCTAATCTGATTCTTCTTTAAATTCAGGAGCCACTACGAATCCACAATCCGATCCGGTTCGGACATTATATTGCTCTTACTCACCTGTCTATTGAACTCACCTGTTTCCTGTTAACACTCATTTACTTCTGTGTATTTACTGTATACCAGTCATTCATGGCATTTCATATTGAATTAGGAGAATATGTGTAAGGGATGACGGCTATTTAATGAAAGGGAAAAAAAAAAAAAGATGAGCTGAATGTACATAAATGCATAAATGCACCAAAGCATGTGATAAATATTTGGAACTAGAAATTGTTGAACATGTGCTTCTCCAATATAGTCAATATAAGGCTGAAAGACAGGAAATGAAAACTTATTAAGACATAAAGACATTAATTTTTTTTTCCCCCAAGGAGAAACATTAAATAGCAATACAGGATTTATACAAAACTTCAGTCTTCAGATTAAAAAAGTTACAGCTTTATCTCTGACTGTTACAAAATACACAGCTGTGGTTCAGTTAACTGGGTTAATGCATAATTGGAAACCTTGAACTGGAAAACGAATAACGTAAATGAAAATTTCAAAGAAAAAAAACCTCTCAAATATTTTAACGCCCGTATGAGGTGGTTTTTCAGATGATTTGATAAAAGCAGTATTTTGCAAAATTGAAAAGGAAACATTTTTTTTTTTGCTTTTAAGTCGCGTGAAATTAAGAGCAAATGGAAACGCCACCTTTCTGAAAGAAGCGCGCTCTATATCACGAGAGGGAAAAAACACAGCTTTAATCACATGATATCACTCGATGGGAACGCAGACCGTCATGGATATGTCCTGTACAGTTCCTGTTCTTTGGTCTTTTTAAATAAACGCTTTCTGAGGCTTATAATGTGCGACCTTTAGTGTGAAAGTGTGTCTGCCGGTGTGCTTTAACTGTTGTACGACAGTTTAAGTGCTCTTCTGTGCTCACGAGACACGGTGATCATTAGTTCGCCCACCCCGGACTACTAAGTATTAGTAGGGGCTTGGTTGTGTGAGACTCTTTATATCCCGAGCCAGGTGTTTCATAGAAACATGCTAATTATCTGTATACGCTCCTCCCAAGCATTTATTCGGGAGGACAGTGTAATTATATGATCCAAGGGAGTTGTAGGCATTCAGCTACCGCTAATGTGGATGCTAATACGCTATTCACAAGGTAGCTATAGATGTCTGGGTGTGCTATAAGTAGCATTAAGAGTCATTTTGTAAGAATCAATGGTGCTGGTTACACAGATTCCGTATCTGTTTTTGTGTCTGGTTGACGAGTTTAAATCCAGAGCTGCCAACGATGACGGCACAGATGGCACGCAAGCTTCTTCTGGGGTTTGCTAATAGTGGAGAATAACTCATTTAGAAGATGAGAAAAGAAGGCAAGACAAAACATGTGGTGGATTATGATGATATAACATACCCTTAGCGAACATAAAATTGGTCGATTAGCAGACTAGCATAAGTTTAACTTCTTCACCCAGGCCGTGTGGTGTGTGTTGTACAATATAACGAGGGAGGAACGTGACAAGAGCTTTGTCCTGAGGGCATCCAAAGAGAAAAATCATCACATAACAGACATAGCAGAGGAGTATTGGGGATTAAATGGGTTAAAAGATCATTTGTGGAGGGTAAACTCATCGTGTACACAGCATGCTAAAAATACAGCTAATGCTCATGGCTAACTAATACAGTGCAGTGGATGAATTAAGAAACCAAACACTTGGAGACGTGTTGTATTAAAGCTGCAGTGAGTGAATTTTCTTTAAGTCAGAATTCTGGATGTAGGACTTGGTAGTTCTTCAAACATTCCAGCTTTAATAAAATATCGGCTCAGGGGAAAATCTCCCCAGGTTCTATAAATGGAAGTAAAACAAAGTATGTAGAACCTCCAACTTTCAACCAATCAGGACAATTGAGTGTTTCTAAATCTATTTTTATTATTATTATTATTATTATTATTATTATTATTATTATTATTATTATTATTATTATTATTATTATGTTAATTCAGATACCTTGCCTTCTCCCACTTAGGGCTCATTCGTGTTCAACGTTAAATACACGTACGGATACGGATGAAGCCCATGCTTTGCATTCGTTTCATCCGTATTTATGCATGTTTTCTGAAAATTTACAGATATGGACAAAATGGAGCATTTACCACCAGAGTGGAGAAGTTCTACTTTAGCAGGCTTCAGCTAACGTTAGCTATTTCAGTGACTGAACCTTTAATTAACATATCTAGTAGATAATGTTATGTTACTGTTATGTGGGCTCTCGTAGTTAGCTCACTGGTTAAGGTGCTGGAGGTCTTGTGAAGGTCATGAGTTCAAATCCCAACTGGGACAGCATGGCAGTGTCAAGGTCCTTAACCCTGAACTGCCCCGATGTATAAATGATACATATGCAAGTTGCTCTGGATAAGAGTTTCTGCCAAATGCTATCAATGTACAGTATCTAGCTAGGCTTTGCTCACACTATTCATGAACATTTAACTGGTACCTAACATCAGATAGTGACACGGTTTCCCCTTTCACGTTGTGGTTTTCATGGCCCCATAAGTCACATGCTTGTGCTATCATTTCTTTTTTTGTTTTTGTCCTGTCTCAGCCCCTGTCATCTCATTGGCTTGTTCCCTGACTGTGTTCACCTGTACTGTGCTTTGTTCTTGATTTGTTTGTCCTCAAGGGGCAAGAGGCGTCTCCAATCGGGATGTGGAATCGGACAGAGTTGCGGTATTAACAACCGCACACAAAACACAGCTCGTGTGTTCCTGTAAAATGCCAAGAATGGCTTAATGAAAACATATATACAAACAATAAAACACATAGACACAATGCATGTGCTGATTCTAGCAGTGCTGGCCTTTGGCACTGTGACAGCTGGATCATCACAAACAAGTTCATCTTTATTTGACGACCACGAAGCAATGCATCATGGACTTCCTGCCGCTTCTGGCTACTCACCAGACAGAGAGAGAGAGAGAGAGAGAGAGAGAGAGAGAGGTGAACGGATCCCCTCGGCTACACACCCAGTCCATGGAGGTGGCACTGAGCATGTGCAGGCCGCAGGATGACGGTGCTCTGTCATTGTCCGCGTCTCAGGGTGGAACGCAGGGGGAGCTTACCGCACTAAATCCAAACCGATCAATCTGGAGATGACACGGCAAAAAAGTTCCCACTCAATACACTTAACACTAGATATGAAATACATTTTTGGCTTACAAAAGCTGTTGCTCACTAAAATGTGTGGGGTTAGCGTCTGCTGAGTACATTTTGTTGTTGTTGTTGTTTTAAAAATATGCACATGCGATAGAGCTGTTCAAAACAGCATTTGGTTATAAACAACATAAAAAAAACATGAACATAAAAAAGGTTGACGTATTCATGTTTATCGATTGAGCTTCATTATGAGGCTAAAATTATTAAACGATTAATAAATGATGTGTATTGGGTAGAATAAAGATTAGAGTTATTTACCGCTAGTGTTTATTTAGATTACTCAGTGGGCGTTTTTCTGTTTTGTTTTAACATGACAGTAAATTTTACAATTTTAAAGAATATTTTAATCACCCATAATTTCTTTCTGCATAATGTTGATCCCATTTTTAATAAATCTGAACCTTATGCTGTAGAACAGCACACTTCTACATCCTGGTTGACTCTGTTCATGCTGAAATGTACTTCAGTGGGGTTTTTTTCATAATTGGTTTCATGAATATTTGATTTATTGTCTTTGTGTGATGAAAGAAGTCGAATAAAAAAAACAACAACTAGTAAATAATTTACATTTTAAAAGATAATTTAAAGGGAAAAAAATGAAATTTCTATTAAAACACAACATTCACAGACATACAGGAGGGCAAAAACACACAACTGCGAAAGAATAAAATATTTTACTTCATAGATCAGTAAAAATCGACATCACTTTGTCTTCATCTTCCTTATAGTCGCTTGTATTATTCCTATTATTTCTTCGCTGCTGTAACACTTAAATTTCCCTTCTGGGATCACTGAAGTGTTCTGTTAACTTTGAAAGCGAAAGGATCTTATCTGAGAAATTGAATTATGTGTCTATGAAGATAGTCGTGTTTATGGCTGTGAGCACAAATGTAATTTGTGTCGGATGTTGTGTTGGCCTCTGCTCTGTCTCGCTTGTTAGCGCGAGCCGTAGCAGTGCGAGCTGTTCTCTGCTCTGTTTAGCTCTGTGTATAGGGATGTGGTCTTATTGCATTAAAGCGGTTCGCGATGGACCTGCATGAAACAGCTCAATAAGGGAGATGAGCATCTCTGTTAGACGAGAGAATTGAGCGTTTAGTATAGGTGTTGCATTTGTTTAAAAAGTTTAATGGTGTTTCAAGATCTGTAGGAATCGTATTTCACAGACATTCGCCGGATCTGGAAGAATGAATCTTTGGATCTTTATTAGGAATCCATTTTTCCAGCCCTGAAATGAACTCCGCCTGGTCACTTCTGTCAACTAACAAGGCTGGAGTATATTCCGCAGAGGAGGTGAGATTGGTTAACTTGCTTGTATTTCAAAGGTACTGAACAGCTTTATAGATGACCTAGAGCTCCTTTAAGGTTCTACCCCAGTGATCTGAACGTTGTGAGTTCAAATCTCAGGTTTGTTAAGGAGCCATTATTGGTGTCCTGAGGAACTTCTTCATGCCTCAACTACAGTGTACATTTGAATTGATGATAAGTGAACAAATACACACATTTTATTGCTACAGCACATAAGAGGAACGCGCATACGTGAACCCCATATTAGATACGAGTAGACACGTGTGAGTCTGAGGAATATATAAGAAGGATGAGAGAGAAATCAAAGGAAAGCAAAACATTTAATGAGCAAATGTATGAGCAGTTCAAATCATTTTTTTGTTTTCTGTACAAATCTTATGAAGTTTAGCATCGACAGCACATAAAAATGGCCTCAGCGTACAAAATGGTTCAAAATAATTTAATCTGAACAGAAATAGTAGCTTCGGGAACACCACCAAGCTCGTCAACGTCACTTCTCGATCACCAAGCAGTCAAAATCAAGAAACTTACGATATCAACACTTTCAACACTGGTGGAGGAGAAGCTGATCCTGGCTGTCACTGCTGACCCCGTTATTTATAACTATGAAGCATTACCATGATCAAAATTCCTTTCCGTCTTTTAGCTAACCTTTCTAAAGTAGAAAAAGTACTCTGAAAATAAGGTCATGGGCAAAAACTGCTTCTGGTGGACACAGGACCTAAATCTGTCACATTTGTATAGATTTGTGGTTCATACAGAAACGTGGTGGCACACAATCAGGAAGTCCCGAAGAATGTTTGGAATTATTTTTATATTGCTGAGGTGGTAGAGACGAGCTACAATAAGCTGCTATGAAAGTTGGCATATACTGCCAGTGTTAAGTTTTAACACCTTTTAGGCTATTTTAACATTTTGTTGAAATGACCACATTTTAAATACTCTAACATTAACAAGGAATAAGGTATAAATAATTCAATAAATGTTTATTATTAAAGGTTTTACATTTTCTTTGGTTCTGTTCCCTCCCCTGACTTGTTATTGGCTATTTTCCCCACATGTGTGCACCTGTTCTTAGTTCTGCCTTGCATTAGTTTGTCTATTTATACCCTTGCGTTGCTTCGTCTCGTTCCAAAGTCTATTCCTGTTCATTTCCGGTTTTATTGTTTTTGATTACGGATTTTTCCATTTTTAATATGGCCTATACGTGTATTGACCCCCTGCTTCGTATATGTGATTACTGTATAGCCCTCAATGCTAATTTTACAAACTAGTATGCAGCTTCTGAGCACACATTACAGGTTTGGTGTATAGAGAAATGTTAGACTTAATTTTATTGGAACAATCTAGATCTAATCTAATCAGAAAAAGCTAAAACCTTTTATCATTCTAATTAGGCACTTCAGGCACACCACATATTTATATTTTACAGTTAATATTAGCAAAGTGTACTTGCCTTTAATAAAGCACTCATTTAGAGTCCCATTAGGATGTGAGAGTGAGCTGTTAATAAGTTCCAGCAGATTTAGCTTCCTTTATTTAATTGCTATAATAGTGATTAAACTGCAATAAGACCTAAGAAACTCCAGGATTTCAAAAAACTTTTGATGTGCAGTGTAGTATGTATTTATTTATTTATTTATCTTCAGTGAGCACTTTATTCAGGATCACGATGAATCCCACTCCATGGCAGAGCATCAGACACGTTCACATGCTCATTCACACATCACAACACCTTGTCATTGATTATTTTCCCATAACACCATTTTCTTGAACATTTTATCCCTTACATAGTATACTTTAAAGGTCCACTATGTAGGATTCAGTTGACTGCAACCCCCCTGAATGGCCTCCCCTTACCCCTCCCTTTCCAAGCGTGTATTAGAGCGTACGGTGGCCATCAGGTGCCTGTAGCATACTTCCAAGTACTTACATTCACACTCTATTATGCTAAATAATAAGTATGATCCTCCATTTGTTCAACATTTGGGTTCTCAAACTTGTTAACCAGAACCAGCAAACACTGATTGCTCTTTTTTCATCTTATTTGTCTTCCTTTCTTCTTTGTCGTCCTTCTGGTGCTTCATTCCGGGTTCATGCTGCCGCTTGGAAAAATGTAAAACATGGAATTTTTTTTCATCTTACAGATGTTGTAGCAGGAGGCCTCTGTGAAGAAATTAAAGTTTTCAAATTTATGTTTTAGTTCATTTTTAGGGAAATGTTGTAATATTGCATGTTGGGCCTTAAACAACTAAGGGTTTAATTGCAGGTTTGACTGCTTAGGTGCCTCCATAAGACTACATATTAGGAATAATAATTGCACAACAGTTGCATTTTTATTAATCATAATTCATCCATCCATTATCTACAGCGCTTTATCCGTCTGGGTCGCGGGGAAGCTGGAGCCAATCCCAGCATGTTGGGGCGAGAGGCGGGGTACACCCTG
>JAQMYM010000008.1:2816195-2829174 GCA_030014255.1 Parauchenoglanis ngamensis | reverse complement strand
TCCAAGGCTAAATGAACACATCAAGTGCAGGTGCAGCCAATCACTTCCCCCAAAAGAGGTGGAACCTAGGAGAAACACAGGGAAGAATAGCACAGCACAGCCATCACACAACACAGCCGTAACAAGTATGTTCCTGTGAAAAAAGAATTTTTTCCTATTAAAAACTAGAGAGAGCAGTTCTTAGACAAACCAATTTGTGTGTTAAAGTCAATAGGAAAAAAAGATTTTGTCAACAAATTACTAAGAGGAAATATTACCAGTAAGTACCGGTTTCATTAGCAAGCATTTCAAATCGCTAAAAAATCTTCCTCGCAAAATATCATCGAGATGAAATCCTGGCTATTGTGGCAGAAAAAAAAGTGGTCAAGTTACCAGGTCAGAAGATACTCAACCACTTTGGGTGGATGTGGTGATAATGGACAGGGTGGATAAGTATAAATATAGCCCAACTGGAGTGCTCCCTCTGGAAAGCCCTTTGACAGGCATTTGAGTTAAATAGTGGTGTAGCTCAGAGATCCAAGCTTTATTGCACTGGTACACTGGGAGCAGGAGAGGCCTTGGAGGATCCAGGGCATTATTGGAGCTAGGAGAACAAAATCTCAGCACAGAGAGAGAAATGGAGAGACAGTGAGAGAAGATAGAGAGCTTAGAACCAGGAAAAAAAAGAGAGCGAACAGCACAGCTAGCGCTAGCTCCGAAATGAAGAGAATGCAGGGAGGAAGATCAAGAGGATAAATGGTTACAGAAAGAGAACGGATAAAAGCGATTGAGAGAGGAAAGAAATAAAGATCCTCAGCTTGCTTCTTGAGATCCTGTATTCTTTTCTGATTGCTGTTGTTCGAAAAGATCTGTTCATAACTGCATTGTGACTGTATGTGATGGCAATGGAGGGGCAAAAAACGTGTGGGAAATTCATGTGGCTTGCTCAAATGTCTTTGTCAAACTGATAGGCAGATTGGATTGTGGGTGTTTGGTGTCTAAACCTTGGGGAGTAATGCAGGGCTGCTTGTTCTTCTCTCCTGCCAGAGGAGCCTGCGCAGGCAGAGGCTGCTAAAGAGCATGGACATAGAACCAAAAAAATGTTTTATTGATAGATTTTTTTAAAATTCTCTCCAGTGGACATTGTCGGTGAAATTCTCCTTTCCCCCCTATAACAAGATTAGGTTCCAGAGTCTCTGATTTGTTTACAATCTTTGTACACTAGGACATCTTGTACCCAGAAAAGAAAATGGTCTTTGGATTGGAAATGGCTGGTATTTGGTTGAATATGCTAGCTATTATTATTTTTCTTCCAGCACAAAGTCTCACAATAACCTGCAAGACTCAGTTGAAATAGTCCATTCTTCAAATAAGCCATTTATCAAGTACACATTAGAAGCTTTGGCTCATTTTCTGATCCTGTCTAATGTGGTTTGAGACAAAAACAATCAACCAGCTCTATTTCTACATTTAGATGTGAGAATATTTTGGAGGAAACTAGTTGCTCTGAAACCTAAAGCTGCAACTAATACAGCATCCCCCTGACATGGTATGTTGCACCAGTCAAGAATAAACTCTGTCTTAGCATAGCTTGGATGTAATTGTTGCTACGTTTAAGTTTATGGTGACAATTTCAATGTAATCTTAAATTGTACAATGTGTTGCATAAGTAACCACGCCCTTTGACCTTTACAACCTGGAACTGAAATGAATCAAATTTGGATTCTATGTTATGACTCAGCTTAAAATAACCCACAGATATTGGTGGAAAAATCCATATAGCTTGCATATTAAAAAAAATTGAAAGTTGTGTTTGTGTAAGAATTCACCCCATTGCTGTGAAAACCTGAAATTAGTTCAGGAAGTCACATGATTAGCTGAATAGAGTCCATGTGTGTGAAATTAAAGTGTCTTTATGTGATCGCAATATGAATCCATTTGCTTGTGGAAGGTCTCAGTGTTTGTTAGAGAACCTAAGCACAATCATTAAGCACAAGGAGCAATCAAAACAAGTTTTGGAAAGGTATAAATCAGGGATTAGTTTTAAAAAATATCTCAGATTTTGAATATAACAGAGCAAAATTTAATCCATTATTTTAAAAATGGAAAGAACATGGCATAACTGCAATGGAAGCTGTCCATCTAGTCAGTGACTAGTTAAAGAGGGCATTTACAAAAATAATTTAGCAAATTGATTTTTTCCTTACTTTTACGGGGAATTTTGTGTAGGTATAAACCAAATGAAGTCCATTTTAGTTCCAGGTTGAAACACATCAAATTGTCCTGGAGGGGGGGGGAGGGGGTGTTGGGGGCGAATACTTATGAAACGCACTGTATAACAGAAAACATACCCCTACCTCCTTGAAAGAATGTATGGAATACAAATAGGCGTTATGATACAAATATCATAGATCAAACAGAAATTATTTAAAATGTACAATTTAAAATTACTATTACTAATATTATTCATTTAAATTAGGCTACTTTGTTAAGATTTTTAGAAAATAGAACTAATTGGTTCAAAATATTGTGTGCAGGAACAAACAAAAATAATAATTTTCCCAAGTACATCTCAACATTACAACATACAGGGGAGCATAGTGGTAAGGCTCATATTTAATTCCCCAAAAAAGCCACACCCACTTCGGTTTTAAATCTGAACAAAGATATGATAGGAGCAGTAAACAGACACAGCTAGAGATATTGTCATTGCGGTACAGTCTCTGTTTGTCCATCAATTCAAATATTGTACTAGACTTCAGTAGCAAGTTAATCATAGCATCAATAGTAAAACATCGGCCAAGAACATTTAAAAAACTAGCACACTTAACTGGTAGTGCAAAAAATAATTATAGATCAAAACATCTCACAGAGGGATGAGTTTCACCATCTTCAGCTAATCAGAAACACAATCTGACAACAGGAAGTGTGACAGCCATGATCGTGGCACGGGGAAGCGATCAGCGTCCATCTTTCTCAGTGTATTAACAAGAAAAAGAACTATTCGGCTACAAACTTAATGTGCATTTCAATATGTTTCATGCAATATATGAAATATGCGATATAATAAATATAAAATGTAACATTAAACTGCAACCCTGACCAGGCACTTACTAAGGATGAATGACTGAGCTTTGTAAATGCATCACGCAGTGACTCACGTTCACGTTAATGAGCATCATGGTCACGTTAATGTCTTTCTTTTCCCTGTAAGCTTTATATCTGACTGCTCACCTACGTGAAGTTAAGAATCTTCTACTCATGTACTCTTTGCTGCACATCTCTAGTTTCGACAATTATGGTAAGCTCTAAAGAAAAAAAAATTAATAGAGTGCCTCCAATTCATATCTACATTTGCATCTGTTTAAAACACACTATCTGTTCTTCCCGAATAATGTATTCGTATTTGGTTACATCCCTAGTAGATTAAAGAGATAAAGAGATTTCTCCTAGTCCTACCTGGTTGGAGGGCCACATAATTTGTTTAAAGTTACAAAGCCTGGAGTTTCTTCTCTGAGCAGTTGTGCCACATAAATCTTGGAGAAATATTACTAAAGAGACAAAACAAAAGATCTGGCTTACAAATTGAATTGTTGACCCCACCTTTAAGACTCGTGCCCCTGGGATGCTGTGTAACTCTTGGCCTCTTTAATCATTTAGGGTTTCCTTCCAAGCTCCCCCAGAAGTGGCACTCTTGTCTCCAGCTTAGCTTGTTCTGTAGAAATATATTTGTCATGCATGACTCAGTTTACAGACAGATTATGTAAAATTTTCAAGTTTAAAAATTAAGGTTAATATTACGCCCTGGGGATAGGGATTTAGAGGGTATCTTAATGCAAGCCACAGCCTTCAGCAACAATAAAGCAGCAATAAAGAAGAAAACTTTTCAGATTTTTATTCAACTCTGTGTTTCAAATGGTTCATGCCTCAGTCATGCATCTCTTGGAATAAATCTTCTGCCAATAAATAAATGTAAGAAATGTAAGAAAACTTAATATGAAGCAATAAATGTGTTCACCAGAGGCAGAACTAAGAAAAGATTGGGATATGAGCCTTGACAATAAGGTACCTGCAAGATGCCAATTTAATCATTCATTCATCTCTTAATCCTGGTCATGCTCGTGGTAAATCCGGGGCCTATCCTGGGAGGGTGTGATGCGGAATACATCTTGGATGGGAAGCAGTTGTTCACAGAGCACAATGCACACTCATTTCCAATTTGGAGTAGCCAATCTACCTACAGGCATGTTTTTGGGAGGTGGGAGAAACCAAAAGAACCTGAAGGAAAGCCATGCAAACATGATAAACTCTGATCAGACAGTATTCTGGGCTCAGGGTTGAACAGGGAACCACACTTTGTAAAGAAAACATTATGAAATTGTGAATGTCTGGAGAAGACCTGGGATACTTTCAAAGTAGGTTTCCAGACTCCAATCCTAAAGCAATATATTCTTCTATGTTTGGATGTGAAGAGCTCTACGAAGTTGCCCAGCTACAAGTTTTGTTTTTTTCTCCTTCCCTCATTCTCACTCAGTGTGGACTGGGACAGCGGGGTTGGTGCAGGGATTGCACCAGATGGCGCTCCTCTCCAGAGCGCCACTGGTGAGAGGCTAAGTCATCCATGCTGACAGGCTGGCACATTCCCAGCAGAGATCCAGGGTGCCAATCTGAGCCCATATGGCCTCTCTGGTGTCTCAGTCCTGGTCTGGGTGAGCACATTGTGGGTGGCCTGGACACCATTTCTCCAGCCCGAGGCTGTGCCTGCAGACACGGGACTGCGCTGGACAAAGGTGAAGAGTGCGGGTGAATTATTTTAGGGGGTGGGGTGCGATGCTGTTAGCAAAAAACCTGATGTGCCTTCAGGCTGGAGCTTGATGGGTATCTAGAGAGCGTTTTCAATCCGTAATGCATTTTTGGGTGGTGAGGCACTGGCATATATCGTACAGGTGGGAGTTATTATGAAATGCCATTCGGTGTCCAGAGAGATCATACATTTTTGATGCGGATGTGGAGCTCGGCTCGAGGACAGGTTCGACGTTGGCATGTTGATGTCAGAATGACATTTAGTAGCAGTTTGAGTTTACTTTGCTAAGATGAGAGCTGGTAAGAGTAGTGAGGAGAACTCTTGACAGCCAGCTAGGTTGCTAGGTAACATGTCTGAGAGCTTCAGGAAATCCGGACCATTGTATTTGAAGAAAAAGTAGAGAAAGAGAGAAATGCCATTTTTTATTTGTAAATTCTTCTAATGTAGTGTATCTATTAATGTAATGGAGAATGGTACATCTCTCTTTCTCTCTGGTGGGAAATTGTGTGTAATCTGGTTAACACGCTGTGTCCGATCTCTGAATGAGAAGCCCATTAGGCAGGCTGCCATTAGATGGATTACATGTGCTATTATCAGGCTGGAGAGTGACACCGAGCAGGCACAGACCCAATCACACGGCTTAGCTGTCACCACTATTGCTAGAATTAATGTAGAAAAATGCAGAGCGTATTTTTGATGTCAGATTAAATAAGTGCTAGCTGTGCTGAAGCACATTTTCTCTGTAACACAAATGCGCACACACACACACACACCAAGCCCTTAGTTCCACTGGCATTTGCTTCAATATCAGCATCATGTGTATTCCCCCAATCCGAATCTCTGACCTTTTCCTGACTGGTCGCCCTGACGATGAGCCAGGAGTGAGTGGTGATCCGGTGGCTCATGTAGCTAGACCTGAGAATAACACTCTCACACCAAACACACACACACCATAGTAACACCTCTCTGCCCTATAGTGATAATATAATACTGCATTAATTCTTTATCCTGGGCAGCGTCACAGTGAGTTCGTTGTCTATCCCAGGAACTCTGACCCCCGGATGGGGTTCTAGGTCAGAGACCAAGCACACACACCTTCACACACTTATTCAGCTCCACCATGAAGTTTTGTTCATTTTCATATTTCATATTTTACTATACAGGAAAATAACCAAGAACATCGTGATTACAAGGCATAGTAAAGTGTTTTATTAATCTTTTATCACAGCAATTGTTCAGTGATTACCCATTTTTATTTACTAAAGGAGGACATTCTTTTTATACAATTAATGTTGTGGAATGTTACTTACGTATCTTATTTCACCAATCAATTCAGCAGTCATTACCCTACATCTTTTTTTTCCATATCTCTATATTAATGAAATCGAAAATGTAGCTTGCCTTGTTACCAAGAAACCCAGAGTTCACGTGTGGAAGTCATGTGCTTATAGGACTCTGCATGCCAGAAAGCCAGCAGCAAAAGTTTTCCCCGAACAGCTGACACTGGAGACTCCTTCCATAAATGTTACTTCTTCATCCAATTCAATTCACTTCAATTTTATTTGTATAGCGCTTTTAACAACAGACATTGTCACAAAGCAGCTTCACAGAAGTATACAGACTCAAAAGGGAACCCATCCTCATGTGGGTCGCACTGCATAGTGCAATTACAACTAACACACTTTAGTAATAGGGTCAAGTTTTGAGTGCAAGACTGTTGATGATGATTTGAGTGCTATACCATTGTAGTAGAATTGCCCATGTCACATGGTGCCATCCTCAACGTGTAAGTTCTTATTATAGACTCAATAACATGTCAGAACAAGCGTATTTTTCACCTTGTAGCCAGAACTATTATCAAAGATGCCGTTATAGAAACTTAAAGGGGCCGGCTCACCCTTCCCAGAATGCAGTGCGTTGTTTTTGTTTTGACATCGCTACTCTGCTCCTTATCTTTTCTTTCCTACACAGCTACCCACAAAATGCCCATCAAGGCCAATTCTGGTCGATTGCATAAAGAATAACCATACCAACACTGAACACTGTATCAGTCGAAAGAATTTAAAATATAGATCCTTTGGCAAAATAGCTTCAATTTCACTTTATGATTTAAAATCTATAGCCTAGCAATTTGTCAGATTGTTGCAGATTGTTTTTGGAATATCGATGGCATTGAAAATGCCAACTTGCTACTTGGCACAAAGGATTGTCTGAAGGGTGAGCCATCCCCTTTAATTAACACTTTCTGACCAATCAGAATAGAGAATTTAACATTCCTCTGGCATAAATCGAGTCTTACAGCATCCTTGGGGCATTATAGTCATGTGGGGAAGGAAATAGGTTTCTTTTGCATGCCTGTACAAAGTGAGCTGCTTCTTAAAGGTCAGAGGCAAACAGCGGTCTAATAAAGTGAGTGCGCTGGCAAAGCAGAAAACCATCTGTTGTGTAATGGTAGCGATACATCTTGAGAAAATGGTGACTTTCTTATTATATGAAAATTGAATATGTGGGCGTCAAATACATTTTGACACCCATCGGAAGGGTCAGGGATAAATTAGCTGTCCATTTTTAAAAATCTGCTACATGAATGGCGAGATAGTTTTCCATTAGTAGTTTGACTCAAAATAGTGACGTGTCACTAAACCCGCGGAGTGTTCTGTAGTTCCACCATAACCCAGAACAAAAACTCTCCTCATGTTATAATACGCTTCACACCGCTTTCGTCTTTCCTGTGAAGGTAGGCATTTCGGCACTCTTCCGTTTTCAGTGATGAAAAGTGCCATATCTTCCAGTGAAATCTAAAAGTCAGGCTTGTGACGCTGGTTGACAAATGGAAAATGATGGAGCTGTCAAAACAAAACCTCTCATTACCAACCTCAGATTTTTAACTTTCAGTGTTTTTTCTGTCCTCTATAAACCAACAGCGGAAAAATAAAACCTCTGTTATTGTTTTAAGATGCAAGAATGATGCAAAAAATCCTTCTACTAGTCTTGCTTGCTAGCTACATAATAGGCTTGATTATAGGTCTAGGTTATCTGTTTGAATATTCATATTCAACATAAATAATTCATAAATTAATAAATACTCAGAGTAGCACTAGAGTGGAGAAAGTAAGTGTGAATTATGGAGCTGTAAGAAACAAAAGTTATGAACGGTGCCACTAGCATAAAGCTATGAGACTACCATAAAATACATAACAGATGGACATATTGTAAGGAATAAAACACTCAGGGGCATGAGAATCAGTGAGCTAGTGGTGGAATATGGCCAGATGTGAGGCGGAGAGACTGTTACCGCACTGATGTTTCTTTAACAGCACATCCCAAAGTGTTTTCCTCCTCTTATATAACTTGTCAACGATTGTATTTTTTTCTTTCCTTAATCAAAGATCGACCCATTTTAGTTTATATGTTTGTCAAACACGTTAGTTCCTGTTATTACCTGGGTTATAGCAGCTATAAACAGTCATTCCTTCACCAGCCTCTCTTTTCTCTCTCTCTCACTAACAAAAATAGGAGTTTTTTAAAAAATTTTTATAGGTCATGTTACCATGTGGTGTTTTGTCTTCCTTTCCAAGTTATTATTGTTGTTTGATTAATTAAACATGTCCTCCATATCAGCACGACCCTACCCTCATTCATCTCAGCTTCTTATCACACACACCCTCACACACACTCAAGCAATAGTGTGGTGGTGACACATATGGCCAATTATGGGTGAAGGTGGAGATGTTTATGGGAGGTGAAATCATTTTCACACTTTGCGGGTGATCAAATCGCCATGAGAGAGTGACACAGCAGGAAACTTGCTGGGAGCTGTCCTCTTTCTTTTCTTCTCCTTCTTCTCTCCACCACACACACACACACACACACACACACACACACGCACACACACACACACACACACACACATATGCACACACACATAAATGCACACCTACTTATTCCACTTAATGCCCCAGACCGTACCAAAGGCCTTTTTCTTCCAATCAATATGCTTGCTAACTTTGTTGCTGTATGAGGACGGATTGAGTCGGAGGGTAAGATGTGGGGGGAAGGAGAGAAGAAGAAAGAAGAGGAAAAGCAATATTCACTTCATAAATCATGCAGTAAGAGATGTCACAGGGGTAATTGTGCTTCTGTGAGTGCTCTTTAAAGATAGAAGCGATTTTATGACTGGGATAGCACACGGAGACTCCCCGCTCTCGCCATTACACACTCATTACGGGGGAATTAGAGTGGAAATACTGCAATGATACAGTTCAGCACCTGCGTCGGTCCTGCGAGTTTTTGTGAGCATCATGTAGCTGAGAATGTACACCTGACTGCTGCTTACTTGAATCGATACTTCTCCTTTTAGTTCATAGTTTGTTCCAATATTTAAGACATATTTTTGTGCTTTGACCTAAAATTACAGCAACACACACACATACACACACTGCAGCATCATTCTAATAATTTCCATTCATTTTTCAGCTTATGGCAGGTAAATGAATCAATTCTAGTCCAATTCCATGGGTAATAAATTCAGTGGTTTTGCACAATATGCACCATCACTCTCTCTCTCTCTCTCTCTCTCTCTCTCTCTCTCTCTCTGTCTCTCTCTCTCTTGCTCTTTGTCTTCCTCTTACTCACTCTAGTAGAGAACGGAAAGCCTCCTCAGGCTGATGAACGATATCCCACACCAGTCTCTTGGTAAAGGGGCTACATTTGTGGTCTTTACTCACGTCTATGACTCAGTGGATTAGAGCAAAGGCCCTGTGGCTGGAACCCAAATTCGAAGCTGCTACCATTTTTACAGCATTTACCACATTTGGACTGCAAAAGTACAACTGGACATTAATTCTCTCATTGATTAGGGAGGATGGTAGGGTTTGACTCCATTGGCGACTGGATTTGTTATCGGCCTTGATTATTATTATTATTATTATTATTATTATTATTATTGGTACTCAAACAGGCTTCAAGTTACTGTATATTTAGATAAATGCATTGACATTTGAATGAATTACACTCAGTGATAAAAAAAGTTAAGCACCAAGAAGGAATGGTCCGATTTGGATGCAATTCAGTACACATGCAGATCAGCAATGGGTATGTTAATGATTCAATTTGCAAGGAGCTGGCCCATCTAGTCACCAGACACAGAGGATGCCTCTTAGACGCATTAGACAGCATTACCAGCACTTGACAGATTTTGATAGGGGTCGAATTGTGGGTTTGCATTAGGCCGGGTGGCTGTATTGTGCAATTGAGTCTCATGAGGCATGTGGAGCAAACAGATGTCACAGTGGCAGGATGATGAAACCACTGTGCACGTGAAGGCACCCACACACGTCATGAAAGCTCCGGTTGCCCAAGACAGACCACACCAAGGGAGGATCATTGTATTGTGCACCAGGCATTACAGAACCCCATGACATCAGGCATTGGACTCTCTACAGCACCTTGTGTCATACCGCACCGTGTCTCAACGACTGACATTAGCCAGACTACGGGTTCACCGTCCCATGTGTAGGCTGCCGTTAACACCAGCGTAGAGACGGCTGTGTTTGGAGTGGTGCCAAAACCGGGAGGCATGGACTGATGATGAGTGGCGTTGTACCACGTTTAGTGATGAATCTCAGTTCTGCATTACCACAGATGAACCCCATGTTCGCGTATTGCAAGGGGAGGTGGTGTTATTCCTGGCATCATGGTGTGGGGAACCATAAGTTGACTACAGATGACTTCAGGTCATCTCTGGTAGTGATTCGGGGGACAGTGATGGCACAGCGCTACGTCAGTGACATCCTGTGTTTGCATGCCTTACCTCTCCTGAGACCGTACCCTGGTACAGTCTTTCAACAAGACAATGCCCGTCCACACATGGCACGTGTATCTATGGACTGCCTGCGTCATGTTGACGTCCTCCCGTGGCCAGCCAGGTTCCCCAAACGTCAACTCAGACACAGTGCCAATATGCAGGATCACGAGAGCCAGTTACAACAACTGCAGGCCGACTTGCCCCAGGAAAGGATACAACGACTATACAACTCCCTTCCGCACCGTATTGCCGCATGTATCCAGGCCCAGGGTGCCACGCCCTACTGACATGGGGCCGGCAGTGTGCCCATACTGCCATCTCTGTTGTCCGTTTGATCTGATATTTTAATCACAGTCACATGACCTTTCACCACATGCAGGTTCATTTCATTTCCACCAATCCATCTGGGTGCTTAACTTTTTTTGTCACTGAGTGTGCATTGTAAACACAATTATGCTGTCACTACAGTGCCGGAAATTAGCGTTCATCTAAACTTCTCAGAACACAACGCGGCCTACAAACATGACCGACAATCACTACAACACCCAAACTCTAGAGTTAGACATCGCTCACATTCACGTTCACCAGATTACTGCTCATGCACACCTGGATTCAATCACTTCACAGCAAACTTATACAGCATCACTCAACCAATGTGCAGTATACGTTCAGTGTAATCGTACCTGTCATTACCAAAGGTGCATTCGCGCAGTGTCGGAATAATCTGAAAAATTGGTTGATGTGATCACCCCCTCAAGTCAGAACAACAAGGTTTCATCAGCTACCAAACATGTAGAGTAGATCCAATGTTAAATCTTCTACCCAAGAGGCTTCTGCACAAAGAATTCTAAGACCAGCTTAAAAAAGTCAGGCTGCTGTTGCAGCATTTCGACAATGTAACAGTTTGACTATAATAATCAGCACTATGTACGGAGGAAAAAACATAAACCTAGCAGTTGCTGTTCTCTGGCTCAGTGTAAAACTTTCCCCAAGTTCACAAAAAGAAAATAAGTGCAATCATTTCTCCTCAGTACCCAAATCACCACTTCATTCTGAATTGTATTTCTTCAAGCACTTGTCTCTTTACATTTTACACCGATTCAGTCTCTATGTCTGCACTTATTTCTAAATCTACCCCTTCACCTGCCAGTTCGGTCCGGCCCCGGTGTGCCTCATCACGGTCTACTTATTTCTTATGTCTCATCTCCTGCATCATTAGGCTGTTGAATCTCATTTATTTCCAATGCTCAGGAAGCCTGGCCTTGTTGGCATTCAACTCTTAAAATGATAGACTTATTTATAATGAGTAATCTCCCATATCTATCCAAACAATCCAGCAAAACAGTGGTGGCCTCTGTCTGAGCAACGCCAGTAGGGTTTTTGTCCGCAGCTTGACAGTCTTCTAATGATCTCCTTCCTCCTACTGACTGTGATGCACATACCGTAATATTCTTATTTATTAGGACGTGACACAACAAATCATGGAAATCATGGCAGGTCTCCTTCTAGTTTCTGCGTGTTTTATAGTCTATCCACCTTGACATTGTAACACTTTTTCCTTATGCCCAGCATTCCCGGGATCCAACGCAACACTGGCCAGGATAAAGCGTCAGTGTGCCGCTTTCCATACAACCCATTTTTTATATGCAAAGAAGCCATATAAAATAACCTGGAATAAACACAACTTTATAATTGTCATTAACACACTACACCAGGACATACCTGCCTTCCTTGTATCTTGCTTACTGTGAATTTCCGATCTGTCCCACAGGGCCGCAGAGTGAACATTGTTCTTCAAAAGCACCTTTTACTCTCGTCATTTTGCTCACAGCAAGGACATCACATGCTCTCTCACTGGAAATATCTGCACAGTTGCACTGTTGAGGACTAAACGCAAGTCAATTCTAATGAAACCGTGATGCTCTGTTGTTATCGATTGCAGCGATGACCTGTGATGTCAGACTGATTTCCTGTAATCTCCTGGCTCAGGTGGAAATTTTTACATGCGTGACATCGAAAGTAAGCTCTGGTTTGTTTTTTTAACACAGTGAAGTCCCAGTTGGAGATTGCAGCCTTATAATCCATTATGCATAAATGCACTTAACAAATTTTATGCTGGCTTAATTTTGTGTTCCAGGAAGGGCTGTATGTTCCTGCGAACTGTAACACCCAAATAATTCCAAAATACAGGAAGAATTTAACACAGCAGTCAAAGATTTCACATTTAAACTGAAAATAATATCAGCGGTGCATGTACAGAACATAACATTCAGACACACATCCCAAAAAAAGTTAAATTTGCCTTTTTTTTTTAAATATACAAAGACATTCTGAAACACTGAGATAGTGATTCATGTTTAAAAAACACATTTACGTCTCAGTGTAAAATT
>JAQMYM010000008.1:2791228-2806292 GCA_030014255.1 Parauchenoglanis ngamensis | reverse complement strand
TTTTTAAAACCTATAAGTTTTTTAATATATATATATATATATATATATATATATATATATATATATATTACATTTTCCAGTAACAGCATATACAGAAACTTTTATTTGATTTATACCACAACAATTTACAAATGATTTAAAATTTGTATTTATTAAAGAATGTGATACATTTTATCCAAGTTAGATCCTGTTTTCAATCAAGTTAAAGAAGCTGTAACACGACATTCCCTCACCAGCCTCTCTCTTTTCTCTTCTGAGAAGTAAATAAGACAGAAAAAAAAACAGCAAATTATTATAACTCAGCACCAGAAACTGCAAAACACAACAATCTACATTCTTAGATTTTCCCATGGAGGAAACCTTAAGCAAAAAGTGTCACCATAAAAATAATTCTATACTTTAAATGCACACTTTTAATTGTTTATAATTATTCTTCGCGCATTTGCCGTTTCCACGATGCAGGCCTACGTGAGTACGCTATCACTATACAAATGCTTATGTAAGGTCACCATTGTCAGAGCTGCTGTTATAGAAAATGAATCAACACCTTCTGACCAACTGAGAATTCAGCAGCTCTGTGGTGTAAAGAAATACATAAGTATAGGGTGCAATTCTTGCTTCTCATTTTACAGTATAACATTTCCACAGACATTAAGGTCTGTCTCATCACACATTCATATCTGAAACCAATCTTCCTGTAATCTTTATTTCCTGACCTGGTCTAACAGCGTTTCTCTCTTCATAAGTCAATCGGCCTTCTCAGACAGTACTGTACTATTTTTCGCCAGCAACCTCCCCATCGATCAGCCGCAAGTGTAAAAATGTCAGCTGTCCTGCACGGTCATCACAGATGGATTTTGTTTTCACACGGGACCCTTAATGCAATCAAAACATGCGATCGATGGACAGACGGCTCAAAAAGAAAAAAAGAGAAAGGAAAAAAAAACCCAAGGCAGGATGACAAGAAACTATTTCAGAGCTGGAGAAATGTATTGGCAGCTGGAGGACAGAAAAGACGAAAGAAATTAAGCTACAGAAGTGGTAGAGACGACACCTGAATCCCTTACATGTAGCTCTTGCGTTCCAGTCTTCTGGATCTTCTACATTAGTAAATATTTTTGAATGTAAGGTCTAAATTTTCTATATAAGATGCTCATGACAACAATCACGACGACGGCGGAAAGTTTTAAAGAGAAGCAGAGCTCTTCAGTGTGATTAGTATTGCTGTGCATGAAATTGCTAAACATTTTAGAGTTTTGGAAACCAGATAGATGGGGATGTTTCGGTTGTGATGTGCCACATCATCATCACATCCTTTGGCTGCTGATTTGGCAAGGTTTTTACACCATATGCCCTTCCTGATGCAAACCTCCATTTTTATCCAGGCTTGGGATACACTAATAAACTATTGGGATACAGAAATACACTAGATTGTGCACTCCCTTGTGGTTGGGTTGGAGGCTCCAGAAAGGATCGAACTCACAGCCCCTGGTTTACAAGGCCAGTCCTCTACCCACAGAGCGACAGAGCCTCTATGTGCTCTTTATGAACAGCCTATTCCAGATTTACTCTCTGTTTGCTGTCTTAATAACCTCCACTCTTTTGGGAAGGTCTTCCACCAGCTTTTGGAGCGAGGCTGTGGGGTTTTGTGTTCATTCAGCCACAAGAGCATTAGTGAGGTCAAGAGCTGATTTTGGGTGAGGAGGCTCCAGTTCCAGTTCATCTCAAAGGTGTTGAGGTCAGGGCTCCGTGCAGGACACTTGAGTTCTTTCACTCCAACTTTGGCAAACCATGTAGCTCGCTTTGTGCACAGGGGCATCGTCATGGTGGAGCATGTTTGAGCCTCTTCCAGTTCCAGTGAAGGGAAATTGTAATGTCAAAGACATTCTATACAATTGTGTGCTTCCAACTTTGTGGCAACGTCAGGGAAGAACCACATATGGATGTGATGGTCAGGTGACCACAAACTTTTGGCCATATAGTGCATTAACAGACTAGTAGTTTAAACCATCCTCACAATTACAAGGATTAAGCAGTATGTACCAATACTAATATGCTTCCATAGTAATTAACAGATTCTTTCTTTTTCCCCCAAGCTTTCATGAGAGCAAAAACCCGCCAATCACAGGACGTTTTCGTCCCACAGGATTGCAGTCCAAATGCACACCTCTGCTCTTCCTCATTTGATCATTTTAAAAAATCTGCGACATGAATAGGTCAACAAATATCCTTACTTTGGAAGCATTATAAAATTAAGTTTAATTGGAATTCCAGACATAACCAATAGACGCAAACTGGACGTGTATACGGTATTGTGTTAGTAGAATACATCACTGTAATTGAGTTTATTGTTGTTGTTAAGGTCAGCAGGTTTATCTGATGGAAGTTAGCTGCAGCTAGCTGTTTCGAAACTCAAAATCTAAACAAATGCAAGTGCTTAAAAGCCACGCCCTTAAATAGTATTCTACTGCAAGAAGAGGGACATTATTTCACAGGCAACTGGGAAGTAGAGATGCCTCGTTGCACACATTAGCTCGTGGTCCACATAGTTTTTTTCAGATAAGAAATGTTATTGAAATCAGCCAGAATTTTAGTTGATCTTCAACAAATATTGCAAAAAAGGTCCTGGTTTAAAAAAAAATAATCACAGAACCCTTTAAGAATAAGAACTTTATATTAACGAGGGTTTGATCTGTCACATTTGCTTTGTTCTCTATCTTTATCACAGTTTCTTTCCTTGTCTGGCTTCGCCTTTTCATATCTGTCCTTTTTATACATCTTTTATATTTGCTCCTACAAACGCACATCTCTGATCCTCTCCTCTCCTCAGTTCTCCTCTTCTCAGCTGACTTTGTTCCTTCCCTCCCTCATGTCCTCCTCTCCTCCTCTCTCCGGCTGTGGGGATGTGACTGAGTCTGAGCGGAGAGGAGGGACAGAGGGAGGGAGGGACAGATGGAGGGAAAGAGGGAGGGGAGGGTCAGTATAAAACTCTCGATCTGTGATTCTGCCTCTGCAAACAGCCCAGGTTTCTCCTCCCCTCCTCTGCATCTGCCGCTCTTCTCACGCTGGCACTCGCGCTCACTTTGTCCTCTCGTTCTCCACCCTGCGTCACAGCCTGCAACTCTCTCGACTAAACCCTGGGATTGACTTTTTTTAGGGGAGGAGTTGTGTGTGAGGGGATGTAGGAGGTGTCTGAGACTTCAGTCCAGTGCTGGCAGCAAAGCAGTCCAAGAACAGACGAAGGAAAGTGACGGCACGTGTGTGTATGTGGGTCTTCTTCTCCTTCACACACACTTCAAGGCACTTTTCAGGATACTAGCTGTGTCCTGCTGTCCTTTCAGTCCTTCACACACACGCACACACACGCACACACACACACACACGCACGCACACGAACACACACACACACACTCCTCTTGGCTTTAGGCTCATTACACCAGGCACCATTTCAGCCCCGGCCAGAGCGACCCTGGCCACCCAGCCGCTCCCGCGCCTCGGTCTGGGCAGAAAGAGCCTGGCAGCGGCGGCTGTAGGTGTTATGCTGCTCCTGGTGCTCGTGGTGCTTATCCCGGTGCTGGTGAGCTCTGTAAGCACCGACGCTGGCCAGTATGAGATGCTGGGCGCCTGCCACATGGTGTGTGACCCTTACCTGAGCAGCAAAAGTGCTGTTACAGGTCCAGCGGGTGCGGGCTCTGAGGCGCCGCCGCCACCCTCCACGCTCGTCCAGGGGCCACAAGGGAAGCCGGGACGGCCGGGCAAACCCGGACCTCCGGGGCCACCCGGGGAGCCAGGCCCCCCGGGTCCGATGGGGCCCCCGGGGGACCGAGGCGAAAGAGGGGACCGTGGCACGAATGGCATTAACGGAGCTATCAGCACGGTGACATACAGCACACAGCCTCGTGTTGCTTTCTATGCCGGACTCAAGAACCCACACGAGGGCTACGAGATCCTCAAATTCGATGATGTCGTCACCAACCTGGGCAACAACTATGATGGCGCATCGGGAAAGTTCATCTGCAGCGTTCCTGGCACCTACTTCTTCATCTACCATGTGCTGATGCGTGGAGGCGATGGCACAAGCATGTGGGCTGACCTGTGCAAGAACGGACAGGTGAGAGTGGACAGGAAGTAGGTATTCTTGTTGTCTGTTAGCCACGTGCGCTCTCTCTGTCTCTCTGCTATCCTCTAACATATTATTATTGTGCTATAAGGCTTTTGAAACTGATAGATACGTTCTAATCAAAGAAGTCTGAATTTTAATAATGCGGTGTAACATTGCAATTTGTGACTCAACTGTATTGTTTTGACTACGGCTGGAAAAAAATATTGCTGTTGACACTTGCACAAGGTACCCAAAACAGGTGCAGGTTTTCTCTCTAACACATTGATGGTGTTCTAAAAACTCTAAAAAGGTTTTTTTTTTTTTTTTTTGCAATGCAGTATAGCACATTTTGTGGTTCAACTATACATTATTCTATGCACAGTTATTATTGTGCATTATTAATGCAACCTAAGCCCGTGCGTTCTTCCTCTCTCTTTTTTTTTGCACAAGAATTCAGAGTAAATGCCAAATATCGAGCCTGTGCACAAGGATATAGAAGTCATTATAGCTGTCCTGTCGAACTGGCGGCGTAGTCTTGATCACAAGGAAAACGGCAATTATTCTTGTTTATCATTGGAATACTAGCTCGCGCACAGTGCACTCCTTTTCTTTATCTGTATCACTCTATGTCGAATGCATGCCTTATGTCAGGGAGTGAGGTGTAGGCATGCACGCGCTTATTTTAGTTACATCAGTGGTCATCAAACCTCGTTTTCCTGGAGAAAGGGCAGTTTCAGATCCAAATTTGCAACACGTGACCCTCCTCATCAGGTGTATCAGATGAGCTCTGCAGGTATGCCTGAAGTAACGTTAATTAAGTCACTCTGACCGAATCAGTGTCATGTGCATGATCTATTCCGGGCTGCTGCTGCTGGGTTAATGCGTGCCGTCTGGCGTGCGCTCGCGACTCGCTGCTTCACCGCACAGCACGCGGGCAGAGCTCGGTCTCGTTAATAACAGAGCGCTCGTGAGCTGTTCGTGAATCTCCTAATACTCCCTGCATTTACTGATTAGCAAAGTCTGGAAAGAGAAATCTAAAAAAAAAGCTTTGAATTAATGCATCTTTAAAGACGTTAAGTCTTCTCGTACTCATTTATAGGTCTACAAGCATTTTGTGCTGTTTTGTCCTACTTTATTTCCGGCTCTGAAAAAAGTACTGAGAAAACGTACTTAAGTAAAAGTATGGACGGGAAGTGCGTCAAAATCATGCCTAATTAAAAGTATAAATAGGCTACGGAGCTAAAAAAAAAAAAAGAAAGAAAGAAACAAACAAACACTGCTTGAGTGAAAGTTAAAGAGTTTATATTTTTACACAAACCCAAGCGTTCAAAAGTTAAAAAAGTAAACATATTTAGTGACCACGGCTCAGACAAGCGAGGAATCTGGCTTGCTGGTTATGTAATGTTCAATTACACATTAGCACGTTAGCAGCAAACAAAACAAAACTAGCTAGCTAATTCAACAAGCTCATTCACAAAATCTAATTAACTAGCTCGTTTAACAAACGCATTTACAATACCTAACTAGCTAGCTAGTAATTTTAGAAACAGATTTAAAAAACTTAACTAGCTAGCTAATTTAATAAGCTCATTTACAAAGCCTAACTAGCGAGCTAATTTCACAAGCTAATTTAGAAAACTTTAGCCAGCTCCTTTAACAACCCCCCCCCCCCCCCAAAAAATAACTAGCTTGCTATATTTGCACAGTTTTTCTCCATGCGATTAACATTTCACATACGCGTTCCTCAGAATGGTTCATTTATATTCACATGATTTAAAAAAAAATGCAGATTATTTATGTTCACGTATGATTTCTCGCATTATTAATTCATTTTCACGTCACGTCTGAACATGCACCTTCGCACAATTTTCACGTGATCACTTATTGCTCACGTATGAAAAACTTGTGATTGCGTGCGAAATGTTTATGCTCACTGAGTTACAGTAAATTCATATGACCAAGTGACTTAAACACGCTCGAAACATTAATTGTGCGAGTTGTGAAAGTTAATTTACTGCTGTGTGTGAGCAGTAATAAGTGTGTAACCACTTATCTGATCCACACACTCGGAGCAACAACCTGATCTCAGGCTTCAGTTTTAAATGCATTTAGTAATTTAATTTGTGCAAACCATGTTCAGTTATTTCTTCTTCTTCTAATTACACATGCATGTGATTAATTATACACATGTAGCTTGATGAAACTAAAAGAGCTTTTTTTTTTTTTTTTTTAAAAAAGGAAAAAATAATATATATATATTTTTTGCATTACGTTCTCACTGCCAGTTGTTCTCAACTCTTTTTCACACTTTAGTCTTATGTGGAATTAATTATCCATTATAGTGCCAGAGCAGATTTTCAACACTGCAAGCCCTCCTTTGTTTTTATGTATCCATGTAGCTAATTAAGGAAAATAGAAACCTTTTTTCTTAAGGAAACGCTTGTGTATCATGTTTTTTTTTCTCCTTTTCATCAACAGATTTTCTTTAACATTATGTATTATCACAAAATTGGAAATAATAATAATAAAAAGTTTGTGTTCATACTTGTATACTACATATTAGACTAGCATACACTCTCAGAAGTAAGGGTACCATCCTTTGTGTACATTATTGTACGCAAGTAAAAGGTATAAAGAGTATGCAGTATGCAACAGGTGTACCCTTCACCCCTGGTACTCGCCCAGCGACAAGGCAAAGTTCACTGGTTCCTCTCTGTAGTGACGTCTCAGTCAAATTCAACTGCAGCTGCATGCAGTTTCCTTTTATATATGTTAAACTCTTTCATTTTTCATTAAGAATATTTCATGTTAAAGTGCCACAAATTGTATTAATTGTGGTGAATGGTGGAAAATTATGCAACACTGCAAGCAAGAAAAGCAAAAAAAATCTTCTAGACCTAAGCTGTTATAGTTAAGAAGTGAAAAATATTTTGAGGAATAAAATATTAATATAAACTGTATTAACTGATACTCCTATAACAGCACACGTTGACGTGTTTTGTTCCTTTTATACTGCAGCAATGCACCAGTCATTACACGTTTTTGCTTACTAATGAATGACACGTCATACTTTTTATTCATTTACTGTTAAATTTAATGTTATGTGACATCAGTTACAACATTTTGCTATATTTTTTTTATTATATTTTATTACCTCAGAATTTGACCCCTTTCTTATTTCTTCTTATTTCTTATTTCTCTTAATTGAATTTAATGGTAAACTTTATTGCATAGTCTCTGGATAGAATCGGGGTACATTTCACTACATGCATAACTATGTACGTGACAAATAAAGAATCTTGAATCTTATCATATTACGTTATAGCAGCTATAAACAGTCGTTCCGTCACCATCCTAATTAGTCCTAAGTATGCTTAAGGATTGCTAATAAATGTGTTGTA
Source organism: Parauchenoglanis ngamensis (assembly GCA_030014255.1). NCBI lineage: Eukaryota > Metazoa > Chordata > Actinopteri > Siluriformes > Auchenoglanididae > Parauchenoglanis > Parauchenoglanis ngamensis. The sequence continues at coordinate 2,798,789 of JAQMYM010000008.1, read as the reverse complement.
TGTTGTTATGGATGTTAAACATACTAGGTATAACTCTAAGTCCTATAATATAACAGGGCTGTGGCCACTGGGTGGTAATTGTGAACCCAGGGAGGAGACTAGTTACCCCATTCGCCACCCCAAATCGAATCCCATATTAAATCCATAGAATTTAATGAACAGTATCTTGCTCCTGTTGTTCTAAATCAGTGTAGTGTTGTTAGGTATTCTGAGTAAATCCCAATGAAGCCAATATAACAATGTTTGCTCCAAGAAAACCCTGTCTTGTATATTTTATATTTTTTATATTCTTCTGTGAAGCTGCTTTGAGACAATGTTTGTTGTTAAAAGCGCTATACAAATAAAATTGAATTGAATTGAATTGAATATATATACGTATATTGAGATTAGTGTATGCGCATGTGTGATGTTTCATGTTTTTTGATGTGAGGTCAGATGTGTTCACATTATACTTGGATACAGGTCACTTGTGCTTATGAATGTGAAACATCAAGATAAACAAATCCAATCTGAGCAAAAATTCAGACTTGAACAACGAGGCTTGTAATGTGAACAATGATAAGATGTTGATTAGTAATGTTTAGTTGCCATGTGCCTAGTAGAGCATGCTAAAAAAAAGTGTGTGGTGTGTGCGAAGAAGGACAGAAAGTTGGTTGCTGAATGTAGGTTAATTAAAGAAAGACCATTGCTCAGTCCCGAGGGATTATTGAGCCCACAAACAATTACATGCCAGATTTACATACAAAATACATGCCATAGCCAGATTTTCGCATCACATATTCTACTTTATCAGGAATAGAACATTTAGTTAAGGAAAGTAATACGAATGTCTATCTGTATATGACATTTTAGGTCAAACTTTAGTTACATGTTTGCAACATTAGCATGGTATCTGTAAAATTAAAGAAGTAAACACCTAGAAACATTTCAGCTGATTTCTACATTTCTGATACCTACATTTAAACAAATATCACTTTAAATAGCAGCTGAAAGAAAGTCTTAGTATAATTTAGTTTATTCTTCACCATCCCTATAGTAGTGAACTATATCTCTTTACATTTCCCAGACTCAGACACTTTTAATTTATTCTTGTGATATTGACACATTATCTATACTTTCACTTATGTCTAATGTCTCGGACATTTTCCTCCCCTGTCCTACTGGCATACTGGCCAAACTTAGAGCTCCTTTTTTTCTGTAGTATTATTTTCTTTTTGCTTGTGAAACACCTGTCCATCTGGTTGTTCTCTCCAGGTCACTGTGATGTTCTCTGCCATCCCATGGTCCTTCAGTTTCTGCTTGATTTGAAAAACAGAATATGACATTTATTACTAGATAATGCAGGATAGAGACAATAATGCCCTTTGAAAGCTGTAAAAATGTATAAATAAACTGTCTGATTCTGATTATAATACAGTGTGTATGTGTCAGAGCTTGATGAAGACTCAAGTTCTGGATGCAGTAATGAGAAGGGGAATGTACATTATAAGTGAAGTCTTGTGGAAGATGGCTCTTACCTGCTCCAAGATGGCCACATTTACTGCAGGATCATTCACATGCTGATTGGACCGGACCTTCACCCTCATGATTTGTTGTTGTCCTGTGATTATTGGATGTAGAAATGCAAACACATGTACAAACACACACATGAACACAAACTGACATTCTAAAAGCAGTTTAAATTAATCTAAATACAAGGCTGAATTAAACTTTAACTCACCTGAGTAACAGAAGAAAGGCATTATGTCTGAGCACAGAGCATCAAAAGCCTGGCTTTTATTTAAATAACCACAGTTTTCATTCTTCAGGGCATTATCAGGTTTTCCAGGCATCCAGCTGATGGTAGAGAAGTTGGTTTGGTCTGTCCACTTCCAGGTGTCTCTGAACAGACCAAACCAAGTGTAGCCAGAGACCAGTCCCTGTATAACTGAGTTTTCTGTTGCATCTCTAGCACTGGCCAGATCTGTATGATGCTTTCTGCAGTAAGCCTGAGCATCAGTCCATGTCATTGTATTAGAAATGTAAATGTACCTGTCAGTGTCAGTTTTACTGTCTGTGAGGGGAAGTTAATTATTAGAATTGAAAGCTAAACAGGTTACAATAAATAAACAACTAAAATAAACAAGTCAAGTACACTATTTACTAAGTGTGATAATATTACAGTTCATAAAGATCAGGTGTTTTTGTATGTTGGTCCTCTTAAAATGCAATATTTATAATTTTTGCTATTATAGAGCACTGTTAAGTTTAATGAGAACCCTGAGAGAACACAGTCTACAATGTTTTAAAGACAACCAACCATATTGATCTATTAAAGCACACCACTGACGTCCGTCCCTGTTGTCAGGCTGTCCTGGATTCCACAGTATCATACTTCCCAGTGGCTCATTTCCCAAGGACCAGCGCCAGGTGTTGATGGCATTGTACATTCCAATCCAAGCACTGGAACTGAATTGTCGTCTCTGTGCTTCATTCTGAAGTTGGACCATGTTGTCATTACTTTCGATGATAGCCAAGTCTGTGTGCTTGGCTTGGCAGTAAGCCTGAGCATCACTCCATGTTTTCCCCTGCTGGATCAGATAGTACTTACTAGGGACAGGCAGGATGCAAGGGATAACTCCTGTGGAGGTGAGGTTTAAATGTTTTATGCATTGTATTGCACTTTCAGGACAAAGTACATAAAATATTTTATGCATATCATAACTCAAGTTCATGCAAATAATGAAGCATATTTTATGTCTTATATTTTCATGTCACACACGTGATTTAAATCTTTCCATATATAAAAATACATGCAGTAATGATACAACCAAATTATTTCCATTGAAACTGCATTGCATTTATATTTCAATAAATATTTATATAAATATATTGTTATGGATTCCTTTTCACTATGAGTGCACTGTATTCTGTGCTGTATTTCATGGACTCGTGCAGGGCTCTGTGTGGACAATTATTTATCAGATTTGTTTCTCTGCAAGACTAATTTTATTGATTTTAAAATTTTACTGAAAACTAACACAGTTTTGGAGTCACCCCAGCTCACTTTTTAAAAACTACCTCTAAGGTTAAGATTACATTACAAATCATGTTTATTCACCAAAAAAGAAATGGTCTATGACATAAGACCTGCATTTGATGCAGAATGAAACTTCTTTCTGTGGTTTCCCACCAACCAAAGAACAAACTGCTTCTGCTCTTCATCTATTCAGGAATATTTTTGGTTTTGTTGATTTTCATTCAATCAAGAGACTAAAAAAATGGCATTCTTCAAGAAAACATTCAGCCTTTTTTTCTGTAGGAATTCTCGATCTTGCTGATTTTTAAATGTAGTTATAACACCTTGTTTTGAAATGTTATTTACAGGATTACAATTTTAAAATTCTTAAGGGCTGCAACAACTAATCAAGAAAATCAATAACAATGGCTCAATGGTATGGAAACTCTTTACAGTACACTCCCCTGCTGGCCTCATGACATAACTTGTGTTTCAATTTGAGTTATATGATCAATTGTTTGTGGGAATATGAGGAGAAGCGTGATGTTCCTGCTTGAATTGCCTAGGACAGCTTTGTTATGTTTTGATAGGCAGCAAGTTGTGAACCTATTTAAAACAACTAGCCTTTTTATTTAAAACAACCTATCTTTCTGACCCAGTAGCACTGATAAACGACTGTATGTTCTTAGCATATACAATATACTTTAAGTATGTTTAATATGTCAAGTCTCCATACTGCTATCAGTTCACAAGTCGATCCCAAAAGAGTCAATTCACTGATCTCACGCATTGAAAACTAAGCATCAGCTGCAAATCTTTGATGGCAATTCCACACAGAAAGCAAAATCACCTTGGAATCGGAGAGTTTCATTGAGTGGAACAGGCAGCTGATATTTATTTTAGCTTTATTTTGAATTTGTCTGTTTGAAATTTGAACAAAACATGACTTGAAATACAGACACACAGCTGCAAAAAGTGTGGTAAGTGATTAAAACAGTGATAAGCAGTAAACAATGTACATAATCACGTCACCTTGAGTTAGTCTGAGTGCCTCATTTGGTCAAAATGAGAACTTGATAATATTCTCATGCTGTAACAGATTTTATCTGATAAATGTCACTAATGTGGTAAAGTGAACTGCTATTTAATTACACCGAGTTAAGAAAAGGTTCTGTAGTAGTGCTGATTAATATGCAACAAATAAGTAATGTAAATAAATATTTTTTGTATATAATATATTTTTTAAATAAAATTAATTGAATAATCAAGGAAAAATAATCAGCGGATTTGATTATCATTATCATTATTAATATATATTATTATACGTATATTGGATGTTGAAGTGGAAAATAAGAATGATATACTATGTGTTATGGAGATTCCGTAGCTAATTGGTGAATAATACAGTAAGTATACCATGTCACTTATTCCATTTATTAATCCACCCATTTGATAATTTATTAATTTCCCAGTATTTGTAGACAAGTGGGCCTCAGAATGCTCACACACTGTTCAAACACAGTCTCATACCAGTATTTCTCACACACACACAACAATACAGTGGATTCAGACAGTATTCAGTCTCCTTTATTTGTTGCACAAGTTATTGTGTTGTGGATTTTGATTGGATATCGCTGTTTAGGTGTGCTACATTTGTCCTTTGAATTAATGTCATAATCTAGAGAGAGGCAGAGCTAGCGGAGTTCACACATAATAGATACACACTCATGGAACATTACATGTTACTAATAAAATGGCCGGACATTTTATTAGTAACATGTAATGCTCCATGAATGTGTATCTGTTATGTGTGAACTCCGTTCACACAAAGGCCAGTGTGGCCAAAGTGGCCAGTGAGCGCAGGTGTTCCTAACAAAGTGACCATTGAGTCCAGGGGTTACTACCAAAGTGACCGGTGAGTGCAGCTGTTCCTAATAAAGTGAATGGTGAGTATGTTGGTGTAAGTTGATTAGTGCTGCTCGATCAATGTATTTCTCCAATTTAATAGAAGACAACAAAAATAATCCTAGATTCTTATTTAATACTGTAGCAAAATTAACTAGGAATAAGACCACAACAGAAACGTCCATACCATCAATATGCAGTAGCAATGACTTCATGAATTTTTTCAATGACAAGATTGACAATTTCAGGCAAAAAATACAAACTATGAATTTAAATGCAGACAATCTGATAAGCAACTCTGTAGACAACAATATAAAAATATCAGCTCGGCCATTAAAATATTTTACACCCCTTCAAGAAACTGAACTAATCCCACTAATTTCCTCATCAAAATCTTCAACCTGTCCTTTACCTAGATCCTTCACCTACGTTTCCTCAAACAGATAATACCAGAAGTAATTGGGTCTATTCTCAAAATAATCAACTCTTCCCTTAGCACTGGCTATGTACCTAAATCCTCTAAATTAGCAGTTATCAAACACCTGATTAAAACATGATCTCAAGCCCAGTCAGTTGTCCAACTATAGGCCAATATCAAACCTCACTTTTATTTCCAAGATTCTAGAAAAGGCTGCTCATACCTACATAGGAATAGTATTCATGAAATTTATCAGTCAGGATTTAGACCTCACCATAGTACAAATACAGCACTGGTTAAAGTGTTAAATGACCTACTACTGACCTCAAATCAGGATTGTGTCTCCTTGCTTGTGTTACTTGACCTTAATGCAGCTTTTGATACCATTGATCATACTATTCTCCTTTATAGATTACAAAAGGATGTGGGAGTTAAGAGAACGGCCCTCTCCTGATTTAGGTCTTATTTGACTGATCGTTATCAGTTTGTTGATATAAATAGTGACTCCTCTACATATAGTAATGTGAGGTTTGGTGTTCCACAAAGTTCTGTTTTAGGCCCATTGCTTTTTTCTTTATATATGCTACCTCTGGGTAATATTATTCGTAATCATGGTATTAGCTTCCACTGTTATGCTGATGACACACAGTTGTATGTCTTAGCAAAGCCAGATGAGAGACGCCAGCTTAATAAAATTGAGGACTGTGTAAAGGACATTAGACAATGGATTCTTACGAACTTCCTTCTACTAAATTTGGATAAGACAGAAGTACTAGTATTAGGACCACATGCAGTTAGAAGTAAGTTTTCTGATTACAGAGTAACTCTGTATAGCCTTTCTGTTTCACCATGTGCCAAAGTAAAAGGCCTTGGTGTGATTATTGACACACACAATCCGTCATTTGAAGCTCATGTAGATAATATCACTAGAACAGCCTTCTTTCATCTCAGAAATATTGCCAGTATAAGAAATATGATGTCACTGCATGATGTAGAAAAACTAGTTCATGCTTTGGTTACCTCTAGGTTAGATTATTAGTGCCTTACTTAGTGCCTTACTGTCTGGATGTACCAGTAGGTGCATAAACAAGCTCCAATTAGTCCAGAATGCAGCAGCAAGGGTCCTTACTAGAACAAGAAAATATGAGCACATCACCCCTATGTTATCTACACTGAATTGGCTTCCAAACAAATTTCACACAGATTATAAAATACTTCTGTTGACCTATAAACCACTGAATGGTCTAGCACCTCAGTATCTGAGTGAACATCTGGTCCTCTATGACCCCCCATGCCTACTTAGAGCAAAAGGTGCAGGCTATTTGTTGGCACCTCAAATAGTAAAGGCTAAAGCAGGGGGCAGATCTTTCTCTTACAAAGCCCCTCAGTTATGGAACGGCCTTCCAAATTAGTGTTTGGGACTCAGACACAGTCGCAAAGTATAAATTTAGGCTGAAAACATATTTGTTTAGCCAAGCCTTTTGTTAATAGCTTTCTATTAGGTAAAGGAGCAGATCTTGAGGGTTCTCAGGCATAGAATGTTTTGGTAAACTAGGATGTTCGGATGCTGTCGCCCTCCACTCTCGCACATTCACTCAGGTTTGTTGATGGTGGAGTGGCTGGCCGCTTTATGTCCCAGGGCACCCTCATGTCTGTGTTACCTTCTGGTTGTCTCTTTTAGTTATGCTGTCATAGCTAGCTTGCCAGAGTTCCTGCTTGCACTCAGCACACGATGTTCTTTACCGTTAGGCAACAATGAGCATACCTAACAATCTGCTTTTCCTCTTTTCCCTTCTCTCACTCTCTCTCCCCCTCTCCCCCCCCCCTCTCTGTCTGTCAAGCTGCACATGATACTCCTGAGATTCCAGTGATCCTGACACCTTCTGGTTTCCGGACCTGGTGTCCTACTCCTGGTTGGAGTCATCACCTGGAAACCACTTGCTCCTGTTGAGGATGGCACCATATGAACTGTCTGAACATATACCTAGAACTATGAAGACAATGTTGGAATGCTGTTGACATGAGCGGTTCTGCTACAATGGCAGAGGACTCAGATCATCACGATCAGTCTTGCACTCAAAACTTGACCCTATTACTAAAGTGTGTTAGTTGTAAATGCACTATACAGTGCGACCCAAATGAGGATGGGTTCCCTTTTGAGTCTGGTTCCTCTCAAGGTTCCTTTTGTCATCTCAGGGAGTTTTTTCTTGCCACCGTTGCTGTAGGCTTGCTCATTAGGG